>VWZK01011771.1:233360-361206 GCA_013396935.1 Baryphthengus martii | reverse complement strand
CCGCGCTGCCCGGCGAGCCGCGGCGCGCAGGGTCACACATGTCCCTGCACTGGTGACCCAGCGAGAAACGACCCTTCGGCGGGCTGGGAAGCTGTATTTCTTGCTCAATGTGTTTGTTTCCCTGCTAAACAAAGTCGAGCTGCCGACTGACTCCCCGTGTATAACCTGGACGGTTTAGAATGTTGGAACGCGTCAGGTCACCCTACGGGAGCATCGTGGAATAGGAAAGGGCCATCTTGTATTGGTGTCAGCCTTATATAAGGGATGCTTGCCAGGGTTTCTGATAAATGGCAATTGTGTCTTTCAACAAATATATTCCGTGGTCTCCTCTTTTAGGAGATTGAACAGGTGTTCTACACTTGTAAATTGCTCTCAAATACGTTTCGTGAGTATAGGCAGTGTAGGTGAGGATTACAGAGGAGGGCTGTGTGTGTTAACATCAGGCTGCAGAGAAAGTAGCATAAACACGCATCACAGAGTGAGTTGCGCTAACGTGATTTTGAAACAATGGTAATTATAATATCCTATTTGAGAGGTTAGTCAGTAAATGTGTCTACAAAATGAGATACCATCCTTAGAAGTTAGCTTGCTTTGAGTAATACATCTAGCTTAGATGTAAAGGATTGTAGGGTATCTGCTTTTAAGTTGAAGATACTCTAGATAGCTGGATATTCCACTAAACATGCGTCAGGTTGCTCACGGTACTTACAGTTTTCTAAAACAGGGATCCATATTATGCCAAGAAAGCCCATTAACCATGTGTGTGACCAGGTTGGCTGGTTACCTGAGAGCAGTGCACTTCATGAGTAGTCTTTAAAAGACTGGAAGAACTTTACATGTAAACATCAAATACCATTGTAATCTGTGTTTATGCAAAGAACTGTTTTTCATACTGCTTTTTCTTCTCTTATGTTTTTATACTTGAGTCATGTCTTGTCAGTGTAATTTGTTTATATCTCTTAGATAAAATTACAGCCTATCTCAAGTTAACGTGACTTCTTATTGCCCAGCGACTTCACTTATGGTTGAAAGTTCAGTAATACTTTGATTTGTAAACCACCTTACAAAATACTTGACATTAGGACAGCAAAAAATACTGCTAGTCAATTAAATGCCAATTTTTTAATTTTTTTTTTTTTGCAGCAGGGAAAAAAGCCCAGACCCTCAGTTTTGTATTTGATATAACTGTAATCGTGTGCGTAGGCATGAAAGCTCTTGACCCTGAGTAATAAAAGCACAAAGAGAACTATAGTTCTAAGAGACTGTTGTTTGAAAGTTTTAACTTTAAAAGCATTGACCCCTTGTTTTCATGCAGCCATTGTTGTGAGTTTTTTTTCTTGAAGTCCGTTAACTTCATGGAGGCTTTGCCAGTGCCCAGCAGCCTGTCTGCATTGCAGGATTTTGTTCTTTCAGTTTTGTACCTTTAAATTTTCAGCCCATATGCATGTGATCCCTATTGTGTGTGACCTACAGATTAATGAAAGGTAATGTGATACTGAAGTCTCTCAGTCTGCTTGGAACTCTGTGATTGTTAGTCATGCTTTTCCATTTCAATGCGTTTGTAGTTTTGTTTTTCCAACCATATCTGAGATCATCTTCTTGAAAGTGGGCTTTAGGGCCAGGGAATGAAATACCTTGTTATGTTGAAAGTAAACCCAAGGAAGAAACAGTTCCCTCACAAGGAGTATTTCTTGAATCAATAGCTCTTGCTCCTATTAGGACAAAGCTGGATATCCTCGAGTTCACAGTTTTATTACATTTGACCATTATAATCAAGGCCACTGACCGGAAATGAATAAATGGATTACTGTGTGATGAGTCACTGCTGTATTAAACAAAACAAAGTCATAACTTGTGTTCATTGACATGTTTAATAGTCTGTCAAAAGGCTATAATCTAACTATTTATCTTTACTTGTTTTTTTGGATGCCGTGGTTTTATTCTGTCCCACAGAGGCTCCTCTGAATTAATCTTTAGGCATTCACGAATCAAAATAGATAATACTGGCAAACCTTGCAAAGTGTTGCTTTATGTGATAGGTTGGAATCTAAAGAGCTGGTGTGAAGCTTTTTAATACTCTTCTCCCTCAGCTATAAAGGCATGTTCAGAAATTTACTAATCGTGAAAGCTGTTTTTATGGCCTCTTTGAATCATGGAGAGAACAGTTTGAGTTAAAAAAGGCAAAAAAATCCTTGGTAAATATTTGCTGTAAGCAAAGTCTGAGGTTGGCCCCGATTTGAAGGATGTCTGCCTGTGTTTACAAGATGTTTCTGGTGTTTTTTTCTCTGAAGTGAAAGCACTAATGAGTCACCTGCAGGAAATCCATGAGTCACTTTGGCATCATAGATTTTGTTAGGAATTTAGCTGTCTACAGTGTGCTTTCTTGAGTGTAGCGAGAACCTCTGTGTTGTTCAACCATGGTTTAAATACCTTACATCAGGTCTTGATTGGGATTTCACTCTTGGTTTACTCTCTTTATGCTCTGCTGGGCTGCTGCTGACTGGTAGTTCTATGCAGATTACAAACATAATTTATACCAACAACATCAACAAAACTATGTATTTATATATGCATGTGTGTACATATATAGAAAAGAGCAAAAGTATTGAAGATGCTGAATTCTTCTCACTGTTTTCTTAACAGCAGAAAAAGAAATGAGACTATTTTATCCAGTGAAAACTTCTGTTATCATTGTGTTGGCCTTGTACTATCTTGTGTGACCCTGGGCAGTAATGTCAGACTAAATAAGATTGAGAACAGCTGCTACTAAAACTATTACTAGTGGTAATGCTAGTTTGTACCAATCAAAAAAAAAAAACAAACCCCGAGATACTGAGTGATGCACAGATTGATATTATTCCAACACAATTTTTGGGGGCTTCATGCTCAGACTCCATCTCTTCTATCTGTAAGAGTAAGGTGATGTTAAGATGTGTCTTACTTCTGGAGCTATACTAGAGGCAAATAAGCTTTTGTTACTTTTAAACACTTTAGCAAGTCTGTGTAACAGTATTGATTTTCATTTGTTGAAAATGGTTGCAACTGATGGAGTGCCTCTTAAATGTTTTTCCTTTAATGAGACGTGTTACCAAAGAGCATTTTCAGAGTATCAGGAGACAGATTTCAGGTTAGGTGTCTTAATCTGATACTGTGAAATCTCTGAATCACGAATCAGAAGGCCATCCAATATTCTAGCTATGTGTGCTTGCTTTCCTCCTCAAAGACATTACAGGAGGCCTGTAGACATTACTTGTCAGAATTCCTGAGTTGTTCTTCATGGTTGTAGACTGAAGGAGAAAGGTAGTTCCTTTGAAGTCTGATGCCTGTAAATGCTCAGGTGAAGGCCTTGATCTCAGGAATGGTGTGAGGAGCAATGCCACTGATACCAATAGATGTATCAGTAAGTTTAAGACTACAGAACAGTCCTAAGCATGGTTCTGAGTGATGATGGTCCGAGTGTTGCCCCATGCTACCCAATTATTTCATACAAAATTGACTTCCTGAGTTTCAGCAGCATGTATTGGAAACTGTCTGTCTTTTCTGGAAAATGAATTCCTGAGGAGGTAGTTGTAGCTTTTTAGAAAAATTCTTTCCCTATTTCATGTTAATCCATAAGGAACTTCAAGCTGTTTTTTGACACTTTCTTAGCTGAAATAGTTGAACTGTTCCTCACCCTTGCCTGCTGATTCTGTTCCCTCTTTCCCATGCCCTTTCTCAGCTGTCAGCACAACATACTTACGGCCTTTGTGACAAACCCATGTCACAACTGATCTGTGTTAGCTGCAAACCAGCAAGAATATATGCTTAAAAAATCTTGAGTGGTTAGTTCCCTGTTGCTGCTTGCTCCTTCTTGCAGAAGAGAACAGAAAGGGCTAAGGGAGAACGGTGGGCTACTGTATATCCTTCATCTATTTGAATCTTAATGTGCATTAGTCAACTTTGTAGCTTCTGACCATGAGGTGGGATCTTTGAGAGATAAATTATTTTCTACTTTGATTAAATAAGATCTACTTTGTTATTCCATCCATGATTCTTTTTACAGAGCGTTGTAAACCTAAAACTGATAATTAAATGGGTTGATAGTATGCTACATCCTCACCTGGTGAGAATTAAATAAATCTTGAGGTAAGATATTTCTTGTTTAGCTTCCTGTGGAGTCTTAGTAGCAGATAAATTGAATATAACAAGAGTGTTTCTGTCTCTTTTTTTTCCCTTCCATATTCCTTATATGAAGAGGTGTGTAAATGTTAAATGTGTCCCCACTTAGATGCATAGGTGTCTTGGAATTCCTGTCCACACTGAAATGACTAGGTTTGAAATAAATACATAAAGAACCTCTTAAACTTGGTATGTTGTTGTGTGTGGTGTGGGTTTTTTTTTGTGTGATGGGAAAGTTGCTTGTTTCGTGAACAAAAAAAATTGTTGGTTTTTTTTTTTTTTTCCAGAGTTAAGATGAAAGTAATTCAGGTGCATTTTTGTAGCTTGTATTTTGCTGGCAGAGGTTAGACTCATCTTTGATCTCATGGGTTAGTATTAACTAAATAATGAATAGGAAATTGCAGACTAACTGCAGCTAAAATATTTAGAACAGAAGGCAGTAACAGGTAGTAGCCTTTCAATTATGAAGGATCTGCATCTGTCTCAAAGGCTTGTGGTTTTTTGATCTGTGAACACTGTTCTTACTAGGCTCTTTAATAGGAAGGGTGATATCTCAGCTGTATGTGCAAGGAAACACTAAAACTTTAGGTGACTTCAGTTTTAAACTGCCTAAACTGTAGTAAAAGGTGACCATTTATGTGGTATGCCAGTTATATTCTTTCAAAATAACTGCTGTAGATGGGAATGTTATTTTTTTGTTTGTTTGTTTTGATGGTCTTTAATTGATACTATCAAGCATACAGTAAAAACCTTATGTTGCTGAAGTTATGCCATGGAAAGAATGGTTAAAGCTGTAGCTTTTCTTAAGCTGAGAGGCTTTTTAAGACACTCACCTGAAGGTTTGAGGTGACTTCAGGAAGTGACTTGGTGGGCAGTGGGGCATTTGGTGGTAATGAAAGAGTGAGACTGACAGCAAAAAAAACTCCACTTTCTCTTGCTTCTCTTCCAAGCTGCTGTGCTGCATGGCAGCTGCAGCAGGAGCCCTGAGGTAGCAAGGGACTCTGCAATAACTTCCACTGAATACTTCCCTTGAACTGTGACACTTCTCAGATGGTGGTTTAGAATTTTCTTTTAGAAGCAAATACTTCGGTGCAATATCAAGCAAGTTTCAAATATAGCAGAATTAAATATAGAGTTGCATGTTTCAGAAACTCAATCTGTTAGGGTTGTGTATGGAGACAACAGGGCTCAGTTTGGCAGACTGTCCTTTTTTCCCCTCAAATGTCTCAGACTTGAAACTACTGACTAAAGCTTTTTTGTCAGTGTTTAGAGGTTTCATGGTTCATGTTTAATGTTACGAAGAACATGAATTTTTAATATACTTAGAGGTTTTTAGAGAATAAGATACAAATCTGGTAACTCCAAACTTGCTGCTTGTTATAAGTTTCCTATAAGCCTGTGATTTAAAAACGTAGTTCTAATTGAGTATTCTGGATTTGTTACGAAAATGCATCTGGTTAGTTTAGTTGTACATGCAAATTTCACAACTAAATCCGTATTTCTTTAAAACCCACTGTCCTACTGTGGTAATCCAATTTGATCTAGGATGATTTAACTTCTCTTTATTTAAACAAACAGCGAAACCCCCCTTTGTTCTTAGTTTATTTTCAGTCTTGATTTGGCCGTATTGCTCTTGCAAGGATCGTTTGCAAAAATCTTAACCAGGAAATAACACTTGTTGCGAGATGGAATATGAAAACAGAGTCCATTGAGGAGGGGTGTGCCTATGCCTATGTGCAGGTTTTTCTTCTCCCTCCACGTTCTTAAAGCTTTTGTGAAGTACTCTAATTCCTGTCTGCAAAGTTAGCACTTCCAGCTGATGATCATTGTTTCTGTCAGTGGATGGTGCTCTAACTGTATCCTTATTTGTTAAAATCATTGCATTTCACCTCTTTTCATGGGAAACACAGTATTAGGAAAAAGTATCAAGAAGAGAAATTGGATGGATTTCTAGAGGAGAAATTTGGAAATAGTGCAAAACGCTTTTATGAAAGCTCAGCTTTAGTCAATGATCAGTTGTATATTTTTGTTCCAAAAACCTTTAGTGCCTCCTCTGCTAAAAACTAGGAGAGGCTTTTTTCCTGAAAAGCTGAACTGAAATGAATGGAATTCCACTTGAGCTTCCTTTTAAGGAAGAAATCTTAGTTGAGTAGAAGCCCTGAGACAGTGTTCATTGTGTCTTTGGAAAACCGAAAACAAGCCACTTGAACACTCTTTGAGCTCAAAAACTTATGCTCTATTTTGAGTAATGTATTAAGCCTTTCTCTCTGATAGTAGGCAAGATCGTACTGAGATGCTGAAATAAATCACTTAAGATGTCAGCATTGTGCAAAACAGAATTCTGAGCCAAATTTAGAAGTATATGACCTTGCCTAAGAGATAGTTGGAAAATGTGAATGGCAAACGTGCTGTTCGTCATTAGTTGTTAAATTTCAGTTTGTTTTCTTCTTGTCTGTTTCGTTATTTAGGAAAACCAGCAAGTTTTCCACATATGTCTGATGCTTATTCTTTTCACTATACTGACATGTCTTCCAGTAATGTTTAAATGATACATTGCTTGCTGTCATTTGGTTCACTTCTGTTAGGTACTTTCTCTTGGACTTGCATCCTGCTTTTGCAGCAATAGTACAAACTTGCATTGTGTTCTCCCATCCCCATCGCTTTAGATCTGTCACTACGCAACCTGAGTTGTACTTGAACTGTTCCTGTTGGTCTAGTCTAACTTTGAGATACTGAAGGAAAGTGTCCAAAGAAACTAAACCATTGTTTCATTTTCCTAGACACAAGCAGGTAGATGTGCACTTTGTAGTGTGCTGTGCTTGGTTGAGATAAGCAGGCCTTCTGGCAAGGCTGTGAGGTGTAGTAGCAATGACAAACCTAACTGGGATTTTTTTTTCGAATCCTTCAGAGGGTGTGTTGAGGAAAGGGACGTCTGTGTGGAGGGGGTCGGATTGGAGAGTAGTGATTTCATTTCTGTCTGAAAGCAAGGCATTTAAATTCTAGGTGATTGAGTGCTCTCAAGACTTATAACAGGGCAAACTGTATAAATGACAAATTAAAGATAACTAAAACGTGTGATTAGCTGAAGGGCTAACTAGTTTAAAGTTTGGGGGGGAATAGGTAAGTAAATTTAGCACTTAATTGTCATGAAGAACTTGTAATACTAAGTGTCTTAATACTCCTCCATCTTTCTGCAATTACAGTAGCTTAAATATAAATTTAGAAATCTGTGCTGAAAGGAAAACTTAATTAGGCTAATTTTTGTTTGCATAAATAGTACTCTATTTCCTACAAGAGAAAAAGTTCAAGTTTATACTCTTAAGTCTTTCCAGTTAGTTTGTAATCTCTTAATCCTGGCTTATATTTTGGAACACTGTTAAAAGATGAACTGGAACTTGGAAGCAGACTTTCTGTTGAAAAGCCATAGAGGTCATGAGAGTCAAATAGTGCTAATAATAAGGTCTTGTAGTTGTCTTTGATCTAAAGCAGACACAATTCAAAGAAAAAAAATCTCAAATCTATTTAAAAATAACTTGAATTTTTTTTTCTTGAAAGTTAACATTTTTAGATGTCAAAAGTTACATTAGAGCTGGAAGGTTTACTTTGGCTGTTTACAGTAGATTTTTCAGCTTTTAATTTTTATATGTAAATGGATATTGCTTGTGTTGAATGGCGAGAATGATTGTGAAAATTGCTTCTCTGTCAGGTAACAGAATTTTTGAGAAATAATGTGGTTTGGTATTGGTGTTTATATACTTACATATAAACTGAGCTTCAAGTTCAGTGAGATTTGGTTTAGTTTTATCTTGAGTACACTGACAGAAAGTACTTTCTACTTAAGGTCCATTCCTGAAAACCAACAAAGTTTGAGGAAAATACAAGGGGTATACTCCCTCAACTATAGCAAGGTTGGAAAATAGTTTTGTAGGTATTTGATGGATTGAACCAGCCAGTGGCTCAGTAGTAGGGGTTAAAAATAAAATCTTTTCCTCTGCATTCGCCTCAGAGGAAGCTGAGAGCCCACCTCCTTAAACTCTTCAGACTTGCTTAAAGTCCGACAGTGTTGAGCAAGTGGCTTATCCCAAAGCAGCAGTTTGTTTTCTTATCAAGATTTGTGCCTGACCGAGGATCAACTCTGCTGGTGGTAGACTGGAGAAAGAACTAGAAAGCTGTTTTGGCTTTTGATAGTCTTTCAAGTTGCTTTTGTATCACTTTTTTAGGGTTATTTTTGTATAATCACAAAGAATTAAATAAATTTTATCTGGCATTGCCTGGCCTTGTGTCACTGCTGGTAAGCTTTGAGGGGTGGTGGTGGTGGAAGCAATCACTTCAAAGCTGGTTTTGTTCTGAATTTGTGAAGGAAGTTCTATTGTGCTGCAGATACAATACTGATATAATTGCTATGTATGGTAAATGTGTCATCAGTGATCATTAATCTCTGACAGGAATTTGCAAAAAGAGGCCACACTTGTTTCAATAGCTTGAGCCACGCTTGTTTCAATAGCTTGAATTTAGTTAGTGGGATGGGGGGAAAAAAATGAGCAATTTTGTAGTCTGGGATAAAAGCTTGGTAAGCAAGTGCATACTTCAGAGTAAACATATGTAGGACACCAGAGAACTTCCCAAAACAGGGAAGATCTTTCATGGGGCTCAATTCACTGTTTCTACACACAGCTTCCAGCTTTCTGCTTTGAAGGACAATGACTGTTTTGGTGGTGGTCATTATCATCAACATGATGCTGTAAGATGTCTGTTTTAAGAGCATTGTTTTGCAGTTGCAGGTTGATCAGTCTTTATTGCTGGCTGAGTTTTAAGATCACAAGATTACTCCTATGACTTCTATAGAAAGATAAATTTGTGTGCGGAAATGAGTAACTGTATCAGTAAATTCTATTTCACGTTGCATCTCAGAGCATTCAGTCTGGTCTGGGTGTAGAGGGAAGTCAAGTGTTTCCTTTGATCAAGCCGTGTGGTAGTTAATTTTTACTGATAAGGTATTTCTTTAAAGTAAAATTACTTCAAACTTGCCATGTGTTGTTTCAGCAGTCAGATGTATGGTCACGTGGCTCTTACGTATACTATCCAAAATCTCTAAACTGAGGATTTTCAGGTTTGTTTTATATGGTTACATCTTTTTAAAGCCAAGAGGGAAAGTAAATACCTTCTGTAACATGTATCGCTGTCTACAGACTTATGCTGCCCTTTAAAATGTAAAATATAGCAGAATTTATATGTTTAGTTCAGTTAAAGACTAATCTTCTACAGGCTTGCAGTTAACTTTCTTGGATCTCTGTGTATTTTAAATTGTTTCATAAGCAAAGACTAAGTGATTATGATTTTCAAAAATATAGGATGGGGGCTGAAGATAGCTGCTGCCACAATTGCCAGACACACTAAGTGATGACAAGCAAACAGTCCTGAATTTTTTACAGTATTAGACAAAAGTTGGAGACAGCATCTTTGAAAACTAGAGCAAAGAGGACTGCACTCAACATGAAAGTTTATATTCTCTGGGTAATGATAGTTAAACTTTTTAATTTGGCTCATCCATCCTACATTTCCGGAGTGAACTCTTCAGGAGCAAGAGTTTTGTGTTGGTATTTATTGTAGTGATATTTGTTCAACACAGTTGGGTCTTGGCTCTGAGTCGAGATACAGCTTTCATACAGGAAACTGAGCTATAACCAGTAATAAAATTTTAATCATTAGGCCAGAACCAAATTTGTTTTATTTAGTTAAAACTCCTTGCTTGCTTCTATGCTATCACACATACACTAGTTCTAGAGAACTTCCTACAGGAAAGTCAGAGAAAAAACGTAAAAATCTTGTGATACTGTGACAAAAGTCAGTGTGATTCCACAATGGGTATTCTTTCACAGCTTGCAGGCATTTCTTCTGTAAGACTTTGCATCTAGGTTTTGAACACTGAAAAAAACCATGTTAATCTCCTCAAATATTGCTAAATATGTAACTGTTTTTTCTTGTGCCCTGCCTTCCCCATGGATAACTTTCTTGAAACATTCAGCCTTCACTGCAAGCGACTTGTTAATCACACTTACCTGAAGAGCCATTGCTGCTCAGCTGGTGGATTCATACTTGTTATCTTTAAACTCTTAAAATATCATGTGCATCTCCACGATACATCTCTCTTTTCAAACCTTGTCTGTACTTCCAATGAACATAGGAGTCAGTTTAGAGCCAGTTCTCATTGTGCCTGTATACTACTCGGGATGCGTATTCCCCTAGAGGTTTCGGACATTGTGTGTGGTTGTTTAGGGCTACGTATGTCAGAGTAACCCACAAAACTACTAGAACAGCTGCATAAGACCTGCTTGTTCTACAGTCCGTGATACCAGTTTTCTTTATGCCCTTCTGCAGGAAAGTCTAAACTATTGTTTCCTTATATCTGTAATTAAAACACAGTCTTGTTTTCTCTCTTTTTTCATCTCTTGTAAACTACTAGAAGAAATCCTCATTTACTATTCGGAGATTTCCTACCAATATGTCTTGTTATAGCAGGGTATCAGTGGTTTAAAAGGACTCTTACATGGTATTCTAGGTTACTAGGTTTGTAGTAGCTGTGATAAACCTTCAGCGATTTGGTTCTTTAAATCTCTCCAGTGCCTACCTTCTTGTGGCTGCTTGATGTATCTAGCTGGTTTCCAGCTCTCACAAGGGAATGTGAATGTGGAAATCAATTGCAAAAGTAGTAAAAAGTAGATGAAGTCTGAGACTTAGCCCTAGAAAATTCCCAGGGGTGAAAACAAGGCTCAGACTGTGTGGGTGAACTGGGAACAAAGGTGAAAGATTTGGGAGGGAGGCAAGCTGCCTGGGTGCCTCTTTCCTCCAAGTTTCATGGTGCATATTTTCCACTCAGCTTACATATGCTCTTGCATGTTATTTGAACTAAAACCCTGAGCTCAGGCTGTCCTAGAACTTGTTTTGTATGAGCACGAGCCTTTCAAATATGGTTACAAGGTGAGTTTAGGCTCTTCAGCAAAGTGTGCCTGTTCACACTGTCATGGCCACTACCACTTACTTCCTGGTGCTCATCTATCTGTATTAGTCTCCTTATGAATTTAGTTATGGCATGATTCATACTAGGTTCTGTACAGGCAAGTAGCTGCCTCTAGCACTTTTACAGTGAAGCAGAGTTTGTCTACAGATACAGCCCATTAAATGGTACAGCCTGGTTACACATGTTAATTGTAGCTCTGTACTGCCTCCTGCAAACACTGCTTTAAATTCTACTACCATGTGCTTGTAGTTCTTCCTTGTCTGTGTGCACGCACATGTGAGAGATCCCATTTAAAGGGGTTCTATTTAGATCTATCCTGACAAATGATTGTATCTCATGTAAATGCTTGTATTTAATGATGAAATCAGCTGAGTCTGGTTAATAAAATGTGATGCTGAAAACCAGGAGTAAATGTTTGTTCTTGGAATAGAAAAATTTTGATTACAAAGGTTTCAAGGAAAATTACATATAAAAACATAAGACTGACTATCCATTGTCACCTGCACATCTCGGACTTCAAGGAACAACTAAGGTCTTGTAAATAAAGTGTGTATAAGTGGATGATTTGTAGTATTCTTTATCTTCAGATGTTGTGTGAATTTGTTCTTCTACTTATACTGGGAGCGAAGATTTTTAATTTGTCTGGATTTTAAAACTGGAGAAGCTCTTCTACCTTGGAACAAGTGGGTTTAGATAATAAGCGGCGGCTTGTCCTTCATGATCTGGAAGAAAATTCTGTTCTCCTTTTGCGAGCTTGTTCTCTCCTACACAGATATTAATTGCTTTTAAGGATTTGTTTTCACTTAACTGATTCACCTGATGAAGTGTTTTCTTTTCCACAGTCTTGAATTCTTGAACAGGTGCTACACCACTGCTACAAACTCTTACTGGGTAACAATGATGTGCATCTGGGTGACCAAAGGATACTCTTCATGTTTATACTCTCTCACTGACTTGCATCAAGTGGTGTGCTGAATGCATGTTGAGAGGATGACCCTGCCCAGATTAGAACGTTGATAACATTACCTTTCTACTTTCTCTTCCACTTCCTATGTGGTTCATTGGGATTTCTTAAGTTTCTAGTTCTCCTATTGTTAAAACTTAACTTTATGTAGTTTAGCTGTTTATGTAGTGTAGCTGTTGAGAGTGCTCTAACAAAAGGGGAAGAGTATGTGCATATGTAGAAAATATGATGTGAAACTGATAGTAATTGGATAGGTATGGGAGAGAGCTGGAGATAAAATTTTATATTTCCTAGGTTTTTGAAGCTGTGTTATGAATGTAGTGATCTATATTCAATTTCACTGGATCTATACAAAATTTCAGTTAAGTTACAAATTCTAATAGATATTAGAAGTATTAAGCCCCCATGAAACTGAATTGCTATAACTCAAAAGAATTATGTATTTTTTCTGAAATACCTGGGGTAGGGCTTTAAATTAGAAATATAGTAATTTGGCCATAGCTACTTGGTAACAAACAAAAATTGAATAACTTATGTATCTTATTGCAGGAATCATGATATATTTTCTACCCTCTAATGTGGGGAAAGTGGAGAGAATAACCATCACTGGTTTAATTGTCCCATTGAGTTTACTTTGGAAAAAAATGAAGAACATTGTTCTTTTTTTGCAGCCACTGATCTGCTCCTGGCTTGGAATCCAATTTGTCTGGGACTAGTAGAGGGAGTCATTGGTAAAGTTCAGCTTCATACAGGTATGTAGCTGTTTGTGTTTTGGTTTTTTGTTGTTTTTGTTCACTATTAATGCTCTCTATTTTACAGTCAGTAATGCTACAATTAATACTGTGTAGCTCAAATGGAATTTTGTAGTGCTCTTTGCAACAGAGGAGTTGTCCCCGACTATGAACTTGTAAGTGATTGTAGCTGCAGATGCAAGTCCTGCTCCTTTGTAGGTTATATATTTTGGTTCGTCACTGACTTGTATAATGGAGAACTACATTCAAACAAGAGTAGAATTTTGTGTTTGAAGTTCTGTCTGAGGCTCCATGCAAGATGCATAAAAATCTTTCAACTTTTTTGAATGTTCCTTTCAAGCAATTTTTTTGTTCTGTTCTCTGGTACAGTGCAAAAACTAATAGTGTAGGTTTTCACAAAAGCACAGGGCTTAAATTCTTAATGCTATATGAAAACCCGAAGAATAATTACTTAGATGGTAGATGACCATTTGGAAGTAAAATAAACCCAAATGTATTTGTAGTTAAGTGTAAGAAATAGATGTAAAATGAAAGCAGGTGTAGAATACCTTGTGATTTAAGCTTCTCTCTTACTGATTCTAGGAACTTTTTCTGGTAAAATAAGTTCCTTTAGCTTTGGTCAGCTGCAAATTCCTGTAGCCATACTAAATATTAATTGTGATATATAGTAGCTTTGTCTAGAAAGATTCTTCTACCAGTAGAGCTCTGGATGTTGCTTTACTGACAGTTAGGAAAGCTAGCCACAAACGCTGCTTCACTTACTGCCTGCTGTTCTTTATGTGAATGCTTGGACCCTGCATTTAAAGTAGTCCCTGGCAATATGATCAATACAGGTAAAGTTTCAAGTGTGTTCCAGAATAGCAACATGGGTTAAGTGCTGAAATGGATCAGATGTTTGTGGTCCATTGAGAATAAACTGGTTAGTTTGCAGGGACATGCTAACAACAGGGGGGCAAAGAAGGCAGGGGCTGCTGCACCACTGCATGTGTGACATCTAGTTGTAGGAAATGCTTGACTCAATACTCACTGTAACCCCCTAGGTCTCACTTCTGAGAGTGAGAATTCACAGCCTGTCTCTCCATGAAGTTTATGATCACGTCCTCTTTCCAATTCCATCGCTTCATCCTCTTTGAATTTCACCTGCTATTTTTATCTGAGCTCATTCTACAGATCTATTCAGCCGTCCTTTTTCAGATTTGATGATCCGAAGTGGTTCGGACTCGGCCTTTCACTTTCTCTTCTCATCCAGGTTGTCTGTGCAGTTCATCATGTGCTATTCATGATGAACGATGGCTAAACTCCAGTAATGATTTCTTTCTGCTCTGGAAAAATAATCAATGATTGCTTTTTAGTATGGGTTGGGTTTTTTGTTGTGTATGTTTAGTGTGCACTTCTTGTGTCTGGGTGGATCTTGTATGGCTCTTTTTTGTTGTGTACTGGGGTTTTTTAAAAAAAACAAAAAACAAACAACCAAACCCAACCAACCAAAACCCAAGCACTTAGTACACAAAGACCTTCTGCCCTCTCTTCTAGGGAGTCCTTTATAAAAGCCTTTTGAAGGGGGACACTTTGTCAAGTGCTTTCTGAAAGGTCTATTATGTTACAATAACCAAGTATCTTTGCATGTGTGCTTATTGCGAAGCACTTCCTCTGCTTATGAAAGCAGAGTTGAAACTTTTGCCAGTGTGTGACACTTCAACAGGTGCCATCTTGCCATTGTCAAGTAAGTTAAGATTATCTAGTAATAAGGCTGATAATCTGGCCATCTTTCTATGTGTCCTGTAGAGCTACTGAATGAATTATGCTTATCCATTCAATTGCTGCCTAGGCCAGTGGAAGCATTTTGTTTCCTCTCTGCCTTGTTCAGATTACATCATCACAAGCCAGTCATAGACTATCCTTCTTGTTGTCGATGTTCTGGTATTTAGTGATGCAACTGAACTGTCAACAGATGTTTGTTCTCTACCTTTAAATGTCTGAAGAGACATACAGTCTCCAGCTATTTATCCTTACTCTTCTGCTGAGAACTACTGCTCCCTGGAATGTGCTGACAATGGCTGATGAGTGTCCTCCATCAGGCTGCAGTCAAAACGAGTGGACTGACTGACGTCTTGCATGGGTCTCTTGGAACTTGTTATTGGCAATGAACCCTCACTTGATCATAGTCAAGTGTAGTTCCCTGTAATCCTCTAGCTGAATCTTCTACACTCTGTAACAGTAACCTGTCTTCATTAGTTATTCTTGTATCAATCTTTATCACCTGGAAACTTTATCAGCAGAAGTTGTATAAATATTTAACATTGCTGGACCGTTATCCCCAGACTTAGTAAGAGGACTGTGCTGTGGAAGCTGGGAGAAATGCTTTTCTCTGAGAGCTATCTGGAACAGGAGGGCTTGTTCTGATTTCTTCTTCCCTGCCCCCAGACTGTAAGAATCAGAAAATTTAATTTGAAGCTCTTTTGGCTAACGAGAGTCCTGTGTAGGCTTGTCCTGCTGAGAACCTCATTATTAGCTATTGTTGGAAAGAAGTACTGGTGTGTTTTAAAAATGCTTTGCTCATACTGACTAGTATTGGAAACTTTAAATACCTTTTAAGTATTGATGTTGCTACCAGTGCACTCTAAAGCTGTCAGTAAGCCTATATGCACTTTAGTGTCTTGAGCACAGAGCTTTATATATTCTTAAATCTTTATGTATTCTTGTAAGATTTGCTTAACGCAAGAATGCTGGAGTAGTCCTAAAATGACCTTGAAATGTCCCTATAGTCAGTCTTGGACTATCCTTAATTTAGCATTGAAATACCTTTGCCAAATTGCTGTAACTAGGGATGGGATTTACCTTACTCTTAATCTTGCTGGTTTTATTGCTGGCCTTATACGGAAGAATTTGTAGGAAAGCTTCTGTGGCATGGAAGCAGTCTCATAGAAATCCGCTAACCAATATTACATGGGGTTTTTTTAACTCTTTAAACAATTTTTGCCATATCAGTTGTACATCTGGATGTAATTGTACACTCACATTGAAGGTGAAAGTCTACTTAGTGTCATTTTATTCTTTCCCAAACCTTAAAGATTAAAATGCTTTCTTTTGGGGGAGAGGGGGGGAACCCCAACAGCAAAACCTTAACTGAATATCAGAATACAGAGATATGGCCTCTTACCTTTTTCTGGTCTGTCCTGAAATGACTTAGAAGAAAATGTGGAGTGAAAATAGAAATAGAAGGAAAAGAACTTTAAGAGTTGTTGTGAGGATAAGCTACTGAAACAGAAATTTGCACATATTTACTGTTACAGATTCACAATTAAAATTGTCTTTGTGTGATCTTCCCATGTAGAGGCAAGCACATCTCTTACAGAAACAGTCTCCTTTTTAGAATATGAATTTTGTTTTGTGGTCCAGTCAGTGTGTGTACGTACAAAATGTAAGTGTAGCCACTTGATTTCCTTTTGTCAAAGTCTTAGTACAGGACTAGAAAAAAAATGGTGGTTTTTTGTTAGATTAAAAAGTAGATGCTTAAGTACTTTAATCCACAAAAATGGTAATGGTACCCTGAAACTGAACCACTTTTGATCAGAGACTACTTAGTAAATTGATCAAGCTCTGTACTGCTCCAATATGCTCAGAGTTTACACTGTGTATCTAACTATAAACAAAGCTGCATTTCTTAAGTAGTTCCAGCAGATTCCAGGTAACTTGTACATTGCACCACATGTGTTTTCGTTTCTTCTTCAGAGCGCTCTCCTATGCAGTTTAATGTCTATACCTGTATCAGTTTGGTGTGTTCTTCCAGTGCTGGTTAATTAAGACCAAAATTAAACTCTGCTGGCAAGGTTCCATAGACTCAGTAAGCAGAAGGGAAATGGAGTTCCTCCTTCCCTATCCCCAGGAAAGAAAAGCTTATTTTGTTAGCATGCCTCTGAGTCTTCTAGAAACACTGAGTGATTCAAAATCTAAAGTCTCTTCGATAAGATGTAACTGCTGCCATTTCTAACTTCATCCAGTCAACGACTTAAAACGTTAACTTGGCTTTGTTATTCAAGTAGCAAAAAATAAGAAAACAGTAGCATGGAATTTCTTGGCTAAACTCAAAATGCTTGCCAAAAATAGCATTTACAGTAAGCTTATGTGCAGTTCAAGAAAAGTTACTGCAAAAGTGTTTGAGGAAACTGAATGCTACATTGCTTGGGAAATGTTAGCGAAAATAAACAGCAGTGGTATGCTGACAGTGTTGAAGCAGAAGAGGAGCCAAATTCTTATTTTAGTGAGGAATGGGAGATACTTGCTTATTTTGGATATAGTGCTTTAAATTAGTTGTTGCCATTTGTTCTGCATTAGTTCATAAAACACTTAAAATGAACATTGGATCTTAAGAGATGATTTAAAACATGCACTTTTGGAATGGTATAGCTCTGGTGTTCTGTATACACCATACCTCTCACATTGAGTAGACAACTAATTTTTTTAAAAAGACTATTCTGTGGAACTACTTGTTTGTTTTTTTTAACTGCAGAAGGGCATACTGTGTTTAGAGAATCAGTTATTTAGGTATTGCTGGCAATTATACTATAATTTGGCTGTTGTTGAAGCTTTTACTTTAGGGCATACTTTATCTGCATAATTACTTCCTGACTGTTTTCTTTTGATCTACTAGGGAATTCCTGTTTTCTTTCAGTGTTCTGTGGCTCTGGCTATAAAACAAATAAAGTTCTGAAACATAAATCAAGAGGACTTTCAGTGCATTTTAAAAAATGGTAAGAGGATACAGAACTCACTTGACTGTATTAGGCTTTTGAGTTCTTTTTTTACTGCTGCTAGGGTTTGTTAGTATGAGATAAACTGAAAAGCAGCCAGAGGTTTTTTTCTCTTCCAGTTTTCATTAATATGTGTCTGCCTAGAAATGCCTTTACTTTATACTTGTTTTGAATAGAGTTGTATTGATTATTTCACTGGAGCTCTAGATGGTATCATTTCTTAAACACGTCTAGTTTGTTGACCTTTGAACTTTTCATGGGGAGTAAGCTGTGTGTCTAACCTTCTGTAGATGGGAAGAGATGGGATTGTAGGACAGCACATTCAGGGAGATATTCCTGTTGGACTATTGTACTACCCTTCTGTTAAGCTTGGATTGCCCTGCATTCCGTGGGACTCTATTGTTTTTTTGCCTACTGGAAAGCAATATAGAAAACGATAGAGCGTTTTAGATGAAGCGTTAGACATCTTCCTCTCTTACTAGTGGCCTAGACAGCATTTCGATTTCCCCTTTATTATAGGATTTTCTTAGCTATTCATCAAAGATCTTGCTGTTGCATGGAATCTGTCCTGTTCTCAGCTTCCCTTTTCTTATTTCCACCATACCCTCATAGTTGCTAGGTGGAATGTTGGTGGCTCTTCAAGTTGTTGCCTGTACCGGTACAGGAAAGCTGTTGCAATACCTACTCTTGGCAAGGATAACTGTCTTGCTGGCATTTGTTATCACTTACTTGACTCTGTGTTATCCTTTGACCAGTTTTTCAGAGACTATGCTTATGTCACGGCTTTGAGTAACCTGGTCCAACGTCAGAGCTGACCATGCTTGAGCAGGGTGACATCCTGACACTCCTTCTGACATGACTTATCTCTGTGATTCTGTGGAGATTATGAATCTGGTGCTGTGTTCAGGAAGCAGTGCAGGACTCCCTCTAGAAGATCACATAGGTTAAATAAGTGGTGCGTGTCTTCATTCCCCTTCCCCTGCTCCCTTTCTTGGGGGCAGCTTTTGATTGTCACAGTGCATTTGTAGTTAGGAGGATCTGTAATTTTTTTAAGGCTTCCTAGTACCTACCATAAATACCTCTTTTTCTAAAGGTAGTAATATAGAGTCAAAATAAGGAATGGAACGTTACAATGCGTGATCGTCTATTTACAATGATTACTCCTTTTCTTTAGATAGAAAAAACTTCTGCTTATACATATCTTGTCAGATTTGGGTTGAAGTGATGAAGATTTTTGAACTGCAGTGATTGGGAAGATACTAACAACTTTGAAAGAGCTTTATTTTTGTGCTGAGCCTATATAGGAAAATCTGATAAGGGAGAGCAATTCTGGATGTCCTGTGACTTTAAACACATTTATCTTGGGTTTTTCTGAAGCACTCAAAGGATAAAATACTGTTCAGAATTTACTGAGAAAGGAAAGCAGACTTTTTATCTGCTATAAAGCTTCTAAATAGACTTTTTTCAAAGGCGTAATACATGATAACCTACTGTCACAAGTGTGCAAAACACTTAAATTCACCACAGCAGGCTTTTAGTATCTGCATATGACCTCTTCAGTTAAACTCAATTGGTTGATTTGCGGTTGGGAGAAATAGTGAGTGTATATGTGTGCGTCTGACTCTTTATACCTTTTCCTTCTCTGTTCACAGAACTTTCATTTTTGACTCATAAAACTCAGCATACTATGAGCATGCTACTGATCTAACCAAGGGATTAAAATCTAGGAAGTCTATGTCCAGGCACTACTCAGCAGTCAGTGGGAATGTTTGTTCTGTTTTCCTGTCTCTTTAAAGTGCTGAGGCTGTATTTACATATGTGGTAGACTGAATGTATGTATAGAATGCACCTGTTAGCAATATCTTCATTAATCTTTAGCTCATTAATTTCTACACCACTTAAAAGGATATACTTCAGGAATGGTGTTGTGAATCTTTCAACATACACGAGCTGCTTTATGATGCAGCCAGTGTTTGCTCACCAGATTTCTTCACTCATGAATCTTGTAATTAGACTTTACATGAGTCTGTCCTGTTTGCTGTTTTATGGATAGCAGAGGGTCCACAGGGGAAATCATAGCTGGCTGACTGTTGAGCTCCAGCTATTTTCAAATTGTACTGCCATTAGTGACCTTGGTGGGAATGTGCATCATATTAAAGATTGCTTCATCTACAGTGGTTAGGCAGGGGTAACTTTACCTCTAATGGGTGAGTCCATGAAATAGGTAATCTAGAGACTGAATAAATATTGGGTTTTACAGGTTTGTTTTTGTTTGTTTGGGTTTTTATAATTGCCACACATAATACCAAAACAAAAATAGTGAATCATCAGTCACTGGAGTCTTCTAGTCAAACGGTTCCTGGTGGGAGTTTCACACTGCAGAGAAACTTCTGGCAGACTAATCAAGATAAATGTCTGACAGATAAATCAAAGCATCTACTAATCTTTTTTCAGATCTGCCATGGTGGCTACTTTTAGTTCGTCAGAAAGCATTGATTGGCAAACTTCCAGGAGACCATGAGGTTTGCAAAATAACAAAGATTGCAGTGATTCCACTTTCTGAAACGGAACCTCAGGATCTGGAATTAGAGGTATGACTCTCTTGAATCCTGACTTTTGCCTTCTGCTTCAGTGAAATTTAAATGTGAAATATAATAGCTAAACATGTGTCTCTCACCTCTTTTTTCCCAGTTTATGCAGATACATTGAATGTTTTGTGCCTTTTAAATACCACTTTTTGATTAAAAGTTTTATTTTTTTAAATAGAAATTACATTTTAAATAGAAATTACAAGTTCAGCTAGGAAAGGAAGACACAAAATTATACCCAAATTTCATGAATACCCTTGAAAATACCACACAATGACCAAATTTTATTAGTGGTATTGAGCAACGGATCATTTGCGTACAGAACTGAATCCACTGGAATGATCTGAAGGGACAAATCTGTAGACTAGGACAGGAACCTTGGTTCTTTTTTCTTAAACCCCCAACAAAACAACTGCTGATTACCTTTTAATGACTAGAATGTTAAAACTCTCAGTAAATCCTAGGGCTCTAAGATGATGTAGACTGTCATGAGAACAATTCTGTCTTCAGGCTTTGTGCTTTGAGTGTGTGTGGCAGGGGAGGATAATGGTGGGAGGACAGGATGACTTGTGATAGTCTGTGTGCTACCTGCATCATAGCACAAGAATCCTTCCCTGAAGGGGAAGAGTAGCATGGAACTTTGGTGAAACTCTAAGAGCACCAAGAGCTGCTGAGGCACTGCTTCAGAGTCTGGGCATTGGAACCTTGCAGGATCTGGGATACTAGAATGTGACTTGACATCTAACCGTGAGATGTAAAATCCTTCCTGTTCTTACTTGTGTAATCGAGACCATCTCACATCTACTCACTGCTGCTATGCCTAGAAACCTGTACAAGGACTCAGGTTTGCAGTGTCCTCTCCTAAGTACTTCAGCCCTCTTACTTCTGAGGTTATCCCTGAATACCTCTAAAATAGGGCTTCATGTGTGTGTTTTTTGGGGAAGAAGCTGCACATCTTTGCCCTGTGATTAAGGAGAGTGTGTGTGTGTGTGTGTATATATAAATATTTTTATATTACTTAAATGGGCAATCTCTATCATTTTCTGGAATGTTAATTCTATAACTTCGCCTCAGGGGAAACCCTTACTTTAAATGTTGCAGAATTTATTCCAAAAGAGAATGAATAAAGGAAAAGCAATGAAAGTGAGTAATACTAGTTTACACTGTAATTTGGGTGAAAAGTTGCGGTGGATCTGGATACTCAAGTCCTATCAAGTTGAGGCAGAAATTCTCACGATTATAGGAGAAAATACTGTTTATAAAAAAGAGGGAGAATTATGCTAGAGATGGAAACCTGCATGTTCCTCCTATATTTCAGAGAGTCTCCCCTAGGTTTGTGGATATTGCGGTCTTGCTTAAGTGGACTTCAATTAAAATTTCCTTGAACTTCTTAAAGAGTGTTTAAGTATTTGTTTTAATATCATTATTTAGCTTTGTAAAAAACACCATTTTGGGATAAACAAGCCAGAGAAGATTACACAATCCCCAGATGACACAAAATTTCTGCTGAAGACTCTTACTCAAATTAAATCAAATGTGTCTGCTCCAAATAAAAAGAAGGTAAAGTTTTCTACTCTTGTGTGTGTTTTTTTTTTTTTTTCCAAAACGTTTAGTTAATAATTTGATGGTTATGGTGGATGATCAAATGGAGTACAAAGACCTAAAAAGAGAAATAGTGAAAAACTGCGGAATAGGCAACTACTGACTTGAAGTTCAATTTAATTTGTGATTATTTAACTGTGGCTCTCATATAATTACAAAATGAAAAATCATAGAATTTTGGCAGAAATACTAATAAAGTGCTTTCTTACAAGGATTAGCTTCTAGTGCGACTCTAAACTTCTGCAAATTGCTTTGTATAAGCATCTCAGACTTGGAGACAAAATTTGGTGTGCGGTTCCTCTGAGAATACTATACAATATTATCAAAATGCTTTAACTCAATAATGGGTTGGATTAGAAAGTCCAAACAATATTTATTAAAATTAGAACAGATAGATGCAATATTTTTAAACTCTTGAGACTGAAACATACTCCTTGAATGTAAGCTCCTTCCGAGTCTGTCTGCTTTGCATGACCTTACTGCTAAAAGTAATAGCACGATATTTCTGAAGATGCTGTCCCTGGCCTTAAATTTCTGCTAGGAATTTTAAGATCCTGGTCCTCAACGGGAAAATGTTTATCCTACCAGGTTAGAATTTAGCATTTAGCAAATTTTGACTGAAGAAGACTCCAGCCATGAGAAACATGTAAGAAAGCCATTATTTTTCTTTCAGATTAAAGAAAGCAAAGAGAAGGAGAAGCTGGAGAAGAGATTATTGGAGGAATTATTCAAAATGTTCATGGATTCAGACTCCTTTTACTACAGCTTGACTTATGACCTAACAAATTCTGTGCAGAGGCAGAGTGCATGTGAGAAGACTAACTTACCACTGTGGCGAAAAGTGAGTTGTGGGTTTTGTGTGGGCTCTTCTAGTTTGTTTTGGTTTTTTTGCTTTTGAAAAACGTGTGTGGTCCGAACTTGACTGGTCGCATTCTCTGCTGATATAATCTATAGCAACTGAAGTTCTTGTCCTGTAACCACCTTCAGTGCAAGGAAATAAGTCTCCAGCAGCATGTCTTGAACTGAGCTATTATGGTCAAAAGCAGTGAATACTAGAGTTGTGTGTACAGTTCTAGTGAATAACACTGAAGTTTGGCAATAGCTTTGGCAAAAACATCAAAATATTGCAAAAAACCTGCCCTTTTTGTTTTAACCAGGTTGATGACAGATTCTTTTGGAACAAGCACATGATTGAAGATCTCATCAGTATTGACGTAAGTCTTATTACTAACAATAACATGAGAACCATTCTTTAGTTTCAGTTGAAATATTTACTTAAGGCATCATTAGAAGTTTACTTAAACCTGTCTAGCAGACAGGTCAGGGTGAGGGCTGTGCCTCCTGAAGCTGAGCAGCTGGTGTTACCTTCCTTTCCCCAACCAGCCTTTCAGTAGACTTCCAGTTAGCCTGTGATCATTGCTAACAACAGCCACTGAATTAAAATTTTTATTACAATAAAGCAGTGCAGAATAACTTGGTGTGATATGTTTTGTGCTGATTTCTGGAGGTACACTTAAAATGTATTAATCAGTGAAATGGATTATCCCTGGACAGATCTGACCTCGATAAGGAGGAGGAGCCAGAAAAGAAAGAAACTCTGAATTCTAAAGTTCTCTTGAGACAAGATTTTTGTCTTCCTAAGTGGAGAATATTGATTTTTCTCCTTGAAGAGAGTAGGTGATTAATGTAACAATAGTGTAGAACAAGTTATTCTGAAGAGCTATTCAGAGTAGATAAAGCATTTTCCAGGCTAATGAGCACAGAAAGAAACAGACAACCCCTCTTATCTTTGATATGTGATCTCACTTCATTTTAAATTAACCTTGTAGAGAAAGGACCAAGTTATAACTACTATATGCCAGTTTAGATCAAGTCTTAGGTTCTTCTGAAGATGACAGCAGACACGTTATGCCCTGCATCTCTCCTTGATTAATAATTTTACATGCTCTAATGGTTATGGAGTCAGAGCGGGGTAAACCTAGATGCTCTGTGAAAAGTTGTGTGTAAAGCAGGAGTGTAGTGAGTTGTATTTTACATGTTATAAGATATAAGCATTCACTTGAGTTAGGGAATTTGGATCTCAATTCTGTTAAAGCAATTGAGATTTTAGGATGACAAAGCACTAATGTGCAGAAGCCCTGAACCGGTTGGCTTGGGTACTAAGTTGGCCCATACTGAGCTTATGCTGGTATGTTTTGCTGAAAAGAGGCTAACATTACACTTTCAAATTTGAATCTATCTACTTATATAAATGTAATATACTATTTGTCTTCATAGTGGTTGTAAAACTACCTTAAAGCAGAAACTAACTAGTAAATTACTTGTATTTCCCTCTGTATCTGAACTGCCTATTGTCTCTGACATGAGAAGATACTACTTGAAGCTTTTAATGTGCTTACACATCAGATGTAACATTATATTGAAAACTACCTTTGAGGAAACTGTGAAAGGAGCTTTTAAATGTTGTAGGGTTTTCTTCTGTCTCTAGATAGCTGTGAGAAGGGCTATTGGCCTGGACTTGTTTCAGCTTGCTTTTATCTCTACAGAAAAATCTTAGGCTATTTTCTTTTTCTTCCTCCTAATTTAAAAGCCCTATGACTAAATGAGGAAAAAATGCTGGTACCTGTTACAGAAATAACAAAGATATAGCAAAAATTTATTAAAACACAAAAAGCATGTAAAGCAACTGTTTATAAATATAAGAAAAGGAAAAAAGGAATGGCAAAAGTAATTGTAGGTAATGTAGAACCAACAGGAATGTAAATGTTTTTGTAACCTTCAGAACTCTGAAGTGGACTTCTGGATTATACCCATCATACAAGGATTTGTGCAAATTGAAGAACTTGTAGTAAACTATAGTGAATCTTCTGATGATGATAAGAGCAGTCCTGAAACTCCTCCTCAGGAATCAACTTGTGTAGATGACATTCATCCAACATTTCTGGTGGCACTTATTTCACGCCGGAGTCGGCACAGAGCTGGTAGGCAAACATAGTTCAAGGTATTGGAATTGTTCCTGAACACTGGAGGGGGATGCAGAAGATGAAAGCGTGAGAGTGTTGTGTTGTTCAATGGATGGTCAGCTGTTGTCAAAGTGTGTGCTACAGCCTTTCCTGCTTAGAGTAGGCAAAGAAAAGGCTGGAGTGCATAGAGCACTACACAGCTATTACGTAGAGCAGTTACTAATAAGTTTCACCTCCTCTTGAGCACTTTAGAGGTCACAGTTCTGAGATAAAGTTTCATCTTTGCAAAGAACATTTTGATTAGGCCCTTGCGTACAGCTCTGTCCTGATATATTTCGGTAGGCCTGGGTGGGAGTTAACTTTTCAAAGGTCTTCCTTTGTGGGCTTTGAGAGCAGCTGAATAAAGACTTGAAGAGGCACATGTGTGTATATGAATGTCTGTATCTCAGGAGAGGTTTGTGTTGGGCCGAAATGTGAAATAAGAACTGTGCTTTGGTCTTGCACCTTATTTCACTTATTCTAATAACAGCAAGGCAAGCAAATTTTTTTCTGTCAGCAGCACAGAAAGAAAGATTGACTCCCTTTACACTTTAGTAGGTCTTATTCAACTCTAAGCCTTTTCAGTCTATCAGGCTTTTTAAAAATGTTCTCCGCTGTGTCCAACTTCTTAACTCCTTTCTTACACAGTCAGGTTTTCAACATGTCAAAAAAAAAAAATACCCAAAACAAATAACCTCCCCCAAAAACTTGTTAAGCGTAACCTGTTATGGGACTGGCTGTTGCACTACAGCTCACTTTAATACCTTTGCTTCAGTTTCCAGGGAAATTATTTGTCAGAACAACTCAGAGTAAATATTTGCGTGTTTCAGGGTAGTATATAGTTTGCAGCGTGCCTTACTTATACTAAATTGTTTTATGGAAACTGAATTGCAGAGGGCAAATTCCGATTGGTTCCCTCTTACTGTTAATGACACTATGCTCATCTGATTGCTAGTCCAGAGCATCAACTGTGTACAACGTTCTCCCTTGACACAAAGATTGTTTCAGCTGATGGAATGTTTTTAAGAATAATTACGGATTTGTGTGTCTTACTCATTCTATAATGCATAATTTTAGCCAAGAGTTCAAAGTGTTTTCATTTCTGAAATACTGTAGTTATAAAAACCAATCCTGCAAAAAAAAACAGGGAAAACACTGATTTGAGAGCCTAAGATGCTTCTGTGTTAAGTACACTGATTCTTTATTTCTCTGATAGCTTTTTCTTTTAAAAAAAAAAACACAAAGAAAACCCCTGAAACAAAAAGCCCCACTGCACTAAGTTATCAATATGCCCAAGATCTTAAGGAAAGGTATCATGAGATATAGGAAGACAGCTACTCTTAAGCTTAAGAGAGCAAGATCCCCGTGTCTGCAAAAGCTGAGAGATCCAGAGTAAGGAAGCTGAAGTTTCCTGTGCAATGATTTAGTTTGGATTTTGTTGAAAGAGCCACTATTGGTAGCAGGACGTAAGTAAAGGATGTATGATGCTTTAGTCTAAAAGTCCCTGTCTGATTAAAGGCTTTTGCTTTGATATTTTGTGACTCTATAAAGATCCTTATAACAGGTATTTTACATCCCTTTCCCTTCCCTATTTTTAACCTATTTCCTCCCCTCCCATAGTTCTTAGCTAGTGCTGGTGATGTTCAGTTCAAAAGTTTGATCCAGTGCTACTACAGGACTTGGAACAGAGTTGTTCCAATTCTGTGGAACTGAAATTCCATGCTATAAACCACGGCTTAGAATCTTTCTTCAACCATTTTTATTTTGCCCTTCACCATCCCTTACTACCACCCGCATCCTTTCTGAAATATTCTCCTTAAAGGATGTGCAAACTGTCATATGCAAGCACTTGTTCTGTATACTGATGAGTCAGAAGAGCAGTATCTGTTCTTAATCTGCAAAATGAGTTATACAGGTTAAAACAAGGAGGGAGGAAGTTTTCTGGTTTGTGGAACATGCAAGTTTTGGGCTGTGTGTGATCTCTTACAAGTGGAGCATCTATCAGTAGAAGTGGCCTTTAGGTTCATGGAAAATGCTGAGCACTAAGGTGGAACTTTCTGCTGAACTTGACACAACAGGAAGTAATGTCTTTATGGTGGGCTAGATATACCTGTGACTTTAGAGTGCTGGTAAACTGCCTTGCCCTGTCAAGTTACTTTCTGCTACTTGTAGTGTATCAGTTTAAAATCTTTATCTATAAAGTCAAAATAGATTTTGGAAATTAGACTAGGACAGGAATAACTTTTACCATTAAGCATGGCTTTGGGCTAGAACTCTCTTCTTGTATTAACTAGTTACCATTTTTAACACTGGTATTAATGCTTAAGGCTAATATTTAAATGTGAATTGGTCATTCTCATTCTTCCTAGGAATGCGGTATAAGCGAAGAGGTGTTGATAAAAATGGAAATGTGGCAAATTATGTCGAGACAGAGCAACTGATTCATGTTCATAATCATACTCTGTCGTTTATACAAACAAGAGGCTCTGTGCCTGTTTTCTGGAGCCAAGTTGGATATAGATATAACCCACGGCCTCGACTGGACAAGAGTAAGTATTTGAGTGGAATACCTAAACATTAGAGTTCCCTTAGAAATAGGTTCATTGAGTGTTGCTTTACAACTAGTCTTTCAGTGGTCCTTGTTAGAAGCCAGGAATAAGAGTAATGACTTGACTCCAATTAACTCCTACTGAAATTGCAACTATGTAGAGCTCCGATTTCTGGTCCATTGTAAATTCCAACAGCTCTTGCACTTCAATATTTAATGAAGTACCTGTTTTATGTCTAGTCTTATGCGTTACAGCATTTTCTGGGTTGGGAAGGGAGATAATTTGGCGTTCTGTCTTGAGAACCTGCTTAGACATTGGTGTTGTATAAATATTGTTCTCCACAGAGTTAACTTATGCTGAGATTCCTTCTGTGTTAAGAACTGCTATTTCAATCTGGGAAAACACAGACATTTAACATAAGGCCAGTTTTGTAGCATGCTTTTGTCTTGTCTGAAATTAAATACTATCTAGTGGGCTTTGTCAGATCACAATGGCTTCCTTTTCCACTCAAAGATAATGCAAAAGCCAAAACACAGGAAAATATTGATGGGATTGGCAAATCTGGATGCCTATATGAACTAGGTATTCACAGCCTGAACTTTCCTTAGAGGTAGAGATCAACAAAACCTTCTCTAGGTCTAGCATTGTAAAGGAGAAACTTCTCTCTCAGTATGAAGCTGGTTTTTTTGTTATTTTTTTTTTTTTTTGTATAATTAGACTGCCACTGGATTGGCTTGACTGTCTACCTAGATCATAAGTATGTACGTCTGCAAGTTCAACTTGTGTGTTGGGTTCACATTCTCCACTAGCATTAGCAAGTCTGGTCTTCTGTCGTTGAACGCTATTTTTAGGGCTGAATAAAATAAATCTGGTTTTTGAGGGGGTTTGTGACCTTAGAAAGTTAAAGGACTATCTTTACTGTGTCTTGAGTAAAGTCTACTAAAAAGGGCCCTTGAGCATGCATAGGAACTTGAGCAAAGCAAGTAATTTTAAGTTGACAAGCAGTATCATGGCAAACTTAATGAAGATGTGTTAAAGGATTGGGGTTTCCTGTGATTTTTAAACTAAATAACCTAACCATTACTGGAGGGAGATTTGTTGCCACATCGTGTAAATTTACAATAAATTCTTGAAGTGAAGAAACCCAAAATATCTCTCAATCTCCTCCTCAGATATTTGGAAGCAACAATTGGTTAGTTCCAACTGGAAACTTGTATTGTGACATCTGTTTATAGAGCTGAACAGTTCTTTGATGTTAATATTGTTAAAATTTTTTTTCTAATACAATTCACTTCAAAAAAATACTGAGGAATTGCATTTAATTTGATAGATTTACAAGTAGGCAATGAAACTTTGATGAATCAGTGGTACCTTGGATCAACTGGATAGTATTTTTGATTTATAGTTGCCAGTACTTTTGTCCTCTAGGAGAACTGAATATGTTTTCAGTATTATCCACTGTCCTGTATGTCCCCCTTTGCAATTTGCAAACTTTCCTTGTACTTCAGTTTGTTTTTTTCAAAAAATGCAAAACAAATACAAGCATTTCTTTTTTGGAAGAGAAGTTTATGTGGTTGTGCGGCACATATGTGAAAGGATTAAAGGGCTTATTAAAGTTCAGTCTACTCAGCACAAAAAGCAAAATAAAGGAAAGCTTTAGAATGGCATTTCCTGTACACTAAAGTGGTAGAACAACAATGCCAAGGTTGAGCAAATTGATGAAAGACTTTTAAAAGTAATTCTGTACAATATGTTGTGTGTCTCAGTACTTCAAACAAAGCTATCCTAACTTAATTTCCTTCATGGTGGTTAGTATGGGGCTAACTTTATCCCAGCCAAAACCAGCACATGGTGTTTTGCAGTGTAGATTTGGGCATGATTTAATACTTCACACAGGACTTGTTGCTGAACAGGCTGTTTCTGTCTAACACTGCTCTGCCTTGTAGGTGAAAATGAAACTGTGTCCTGTTTCCGTGCACATTTTGAAGAACAGCTGAAAAATTACAAAAAGCAGGTGAGTGCTACATGATAGAATAGTCGTCTCATGAAAATACAGGAGATGACAGTTGGTTATTTTAGTTTGGTAGTGGTGATATGGATTGTTTGGTTTTTTTTTTCAGAAGCTCGTTGACAACTGGAAGAGTGGTACATAAATAGAATTTTACTAAAGTTTTTCAAATATCCCTGTAAATGATCTCTAAAAAATGTCGTTAACTTAGAGAAATGTGGAAGCCCCACTTTTGTGTATCGATCCTGTGAATTCAGAGCTTCCCTGTAGTAAAATTCAGATAGACAGGTAACTGTTGGAGCTTATTTGATCTTGGGTACAATCTAGCAAAGATCGTAACTTCAGCAAGATTACTTACAAATATTTTAATTTTTGAGCTATTTGTGACTCCACTGTGTATATCTAAGCACATCATGTAGCAGATGACAAGTATTAATTCAACTTTTGAACAGGTTATTATTAATTTGGTGGATCAGACAGGCAGAGAGAAGATTATTGGAGATGCTTACCTTAAACAAGTTCTTCTGTACAACAATGCAAATCTGACTTACGTTTCATTTGACTTCCATGAGCACTGGTAAGAAACCTTTCAAAAATTGTCACTTTGCATCTTTTTTTTTTTTGTTAGCCTGAAAGGAGAGTAGAAGTGAAGAGAAAACTCATTATTGTTTCTGCTTCTGCATGAAACACTCTTAAATAGGAAGAATACATTCTGTAAACTACAGTGCTGTAAAAGTTCAAGTTTGGGTAACCAAGCACTGCTGTTTGATCTTCTGTTAAATATGCAGTTATTTATTAGGCAAAGCTTAGAAGTTGTGCATTTTAAGCAAGAGAGATTCCTTAAACATGCTATGAATGTAAAGCTGTGCCTGACCTGCTTTTCAAACTACATAGCGTTCTGCGATTCGTTCTTTACTACAAGCCGTTCTGTTTCTCTTCCTTGTTTCTACAAATATATGATGGGTTCTTTCAGGATCAGTATAAATAGTTGCTGTTTTCATGACTCCACTCTGATGTTGGCATGTGCAGCATTCACATGCCTAAGCATGTGACCCATCACACAGGCATGTATTTCTCATGCTTCCCTCAAGCAGACTGCACTTGTGTACAAATATGTGATCTAAAAACCACTTTAATTTTCATTTCCTAACTTAATCTAGGGATTGCATCTGGCCTGGGAAAGCATTACTGACTAAGTATGTCATTAATAGATATTGTCAGAGAGGGGGAGGGAAAAGGGCAAAACCCCTCAAAATAGTAGTAGCTTTTGAGACTTTTCTGTAGGACTATTGACATCCTGAGTAGATTTGATATTTACTCTGTTGTTTAAACAAACTGTCATTTTTGTTTGCTTTTCTCCTAAGAACTGCTTAGTGCCCAGGACTGTTTGCTTTTTTGCACTGTGAGCATGACTGAATAGAGAACAATACTGAAAACAACCCAGTGGGGTAGAAAGAGGAGGAGATGTAGATGTTTTTTTCTGTAGAATCACTGGTAAAGCAGGGCAGGCTATACTAATTTCAAATCTATAGTGGTTACTTATGTTGAGACTGTACTGTTCTCATTTTAGGCACGTTGCATATGCCTGAATAGCTGCACACTCATTCTTCCTTATGGAAGCAACATTCAAAAATGCAAATTCTTGATAATTCAAAGGTCTGAACCTGTTGCCTTAGATTTAGGTATTGAACTGTACTTCAAAATAGTTCTCAATATTGGCTGCCATTTAAAGTTTATGACGGGAGAGAATATCTCTCTCCCACTTGACCAAAACACTATCTTTGTTAGCGGTACAAATAATATAAAATAAATAATGAAAAATCACTACTCTAGTTCAAACTAACTTCTGTGAAATTCTGTATTTTAGCAGAGGAATGAAGTTTGAAAATGTTCAAACACTGACTGATGCCATTCATGATATTATTCTTGACATGAAGTGGTGCTGGTATGTACTTAACTGCTTTTAGACTAGTATGAAATATTTGTAGAAAAAACCAGTACATATTCAGAGGCTTTTATTTTTGTTAAAATTGATCTGTTTTTTGTTCCTCTCTTGGTGCCCAGCTTGTGTGTCAGTTCTTGTGTTCTGAATTATTAGTGTTCTGCACACATAACAAAGTCTCAGATGTTCTTTCCTGCCTGAGGCTTACTGCATTTAATGCTTTTGGGGTTTCTCACATTTAATAAGAAACACTTTGTATTTGACCTACAAACCCTTGAACACCACCTTACTATTGGAAACAGTTGGCATGTTTGACCTGGAGTTTGTACTGATTGAAGTTCATGTGTTTTGATCATGAGTATGGCTGCAGTCTTCAATCAATTACTGTATATTGTTGAATGCATTTTTTGAGTGAGATGTTGCTATCATTATTGTTGGCTTCTATGTTTTTGAAATGAAATGCTTTTTCTCTTGAAAGCTTCTATTATATATGCATGAATTGAATTCAACATCTGATTGCATGTCAAGTTTCTGGCCCCAATTGGATGTCTGTTGATTATCTAGCCTAGTCTAGGAAGGAGAATGGATGGGAACAAGAGTTGTTAATTCTGAGTGGGGTAACGACTGCAACTATGAATAAATAGTACTCCATGTGTAAAATTGTCTACTGTTTGTAGAAGCTGATAAATTCCACTTTTTTTAGTGTCCACTTTAAGTGTCTCAGGATGCTTTTGCTCTGTTTGTCTGTTGAAAGGGTTGACCAAGCTGGTGTGATTTGTAAACAGGAAGGAATTTTTCGAGTTAACTGCATGGACTGTCTGGATCGTACCAATGTTGTGCAGGCTGCTATTGCAAGAGTGGTCATGGAACAGCAGGCATGTATAACTACTGTATTTTTTCAAGTGCTGGGTACAACAGAATTTAATTGTTATTCACAGGAAAATACGTGTGTTTGAAAAATGCTAACCCAGCCTCTACTGAGAAAAGATCTTTGCAAACTACTGGGAGAGCTATGAAGCTGAAAGTAGTATGTACAGCTAAAATAGCTTGGAATTATTCTAAACCAGTGATGCCTAATCTCCTCCAGAGAGGAGATGACTTGCTGTCCACGTCTTGGAGAGGATTTTCTTGTTTTGATTTAGCTGTTTAATTAAATGTTACACAGTAATATAAAAAAAATGTAGTTTTTAACATCACTTTTGAGGATAAAATCTAACTAGGAATTGGATGCTATTTTAGCCACTTAGAAGTGAAATACTGTAGTGCAGTAAGTATGGAAATTAGTTGCCTCCCTTGTGTGTAGGGGAATAATTAATTCATTATGTTAATATCCCAGATGCCTGTGACCTACTATGCTCTGGAAGGTTCTCTCTATAGAGAGAAGGCATGACCAAGCAGACTGATAGTCCTTCCTTTAGTCTTCCTCCTCTTTGCCCTGCCCTCCATTTGCTTTTTGATATAGGAGCTCAGTGACGATTGTTTTTCCCTTGAGAAGGCTTAATAAGCACTGTAACTGAAACTCTGAAGCCTCAGTTACAGCCTAGCCCAAAATGAAGAAACCTGACTGTTCTCAGAGTGAAGGACAAAGCGTGAAAGTGGGTCCTTCATTAGGATAAAGAATGGTTGGCTCTAATCATTGCATCTGAGTTACACACTGCTGCAAGGATGACTTCAGTAATCACTGCTGTGGTATTAGCTTGTATTGTGCTACCTCCTTCTTATATTATAGCCAAAATTTTGGAACTGATTTATAACTGAGAAACACCCTAAGCGTTGGAAGGGGACTGGTATAAAGTGGAAGACTGAGAATTACATGTACCTTACCTTTGCACTTGGAACTGTAGGACTTGTTTACTCTCAGCTGGAATCTTAATAGAGCTTACAAAGTCAATGAACAGACATGTCAATTCTCATCCAACTTGCGAAGAGTGCATTTTTTTATTGGTTATAAATGGAAGTTTGCTTATAGTTTTAGTCCAGGTTATCCCTGCAGTTGGCCTAACATTTAGTGACTGCATTGCAGTTCCATGTGTGCTGCTTTACCAATTTAGTGTATGTAAGAAGACTAAAGTTTGTATTCTACCCATGACTTATCTTGGGGAAACGGAAGTACTGTTTGTTCTGAAGAGTAATAAATGCTTGGCAAGCATTCCCGTTTTCTTTATTAAGCTCTGATACAGAGAATGATTTTTTTAATTATTATTATTTTTTTTAATCTTGAACTTTATATTAACGTGTATGTCAAATTCCAGCTCAAAAAACTGGGTGTGATGCCACCGGAACAGCCTTTGCCAGTGAAATGCAATAGAATCTACCAGATAATATGGGCGAACAATGGAGATGCCATAAGTCGGCAGTATGCTGGCACAGCAGCCTTGAAGGTAAAAGGGGAAGAGTGTTACCTGTTCTGGTGATGAGTAGCATGGTATGTTACAGGTTTTATGTCCAATGGAGAACTACTGTGTATGTATCCACGTTAGCCAAATATTCTGCATGGGTTTTTTTCTTGAAGAGATATGAGGCCTTTCAACAAGAAGAATATTTGATATCATACTTAGTGTAAATTGGAGGAGACTTGAGTGTCAGGGTGTCTTGTGTCAATGCTGGCTGTATTTTAGCTTTGTTCTTTTAGTTTCTCACCTAGGTGCAAAGAACAGAATAGTTGGGAGTTTAAGATCTATATTAAGCATTACTTCTATTTAAATTCAAGCATGGTTATAGTACTTTTAAACAGCTACGGTACTTAAAAAATACTCTGAAGGACTAAAGATCAGGATGTGTATGTAGTAGGGTGATATTTATTAGTTATATTTTCTAAAGACTTTCCTCAATTAGTTGTAATGCAGTCTCTAAAAAGATCAGAAATCAGCCATGAAAAAAAATCTTTAAAGAATTAAATTTATTTTTTAAATTATAAAAATAATAAAAAACAGCCTGGTGGGCCTGTTGTGTGAATATTTAACCTCAAATCTGAAGCACAGAACTCAGTTTTCAGCCATTCTTCTTGAAGATTTCTTTACTCACGAGTGAGATTCATGGATTTAAATTTAAATTTATTTTCAGTTTACTTGGAATATCTCTTTTAATTTAAAAGTGAAACACACTTGATGTTCTTCATAGTAGTTGGCTTGGCTTCTAGAACTGCTCTGTGCCAATGTTCAGAGTGCCTCTGAAAACAGAATCCTTTAATGAGTTATAACTACCAAAAGTGATTTTTATTCAGATTCTAAGCCTTCTGTGGCCTAGAAACTTTCTTTTGTTTCTGAGCTTGTGAGGACATGTACTGTTTTTCTTCAGTATGCCACATTTGTCTTGTTTTGGTAACAGAAGCAGAGAAAACAAAAACCTTTCTTCAGTAAGTCTTCTCCATTGTTCCTGTAGTGCTCCTTTTACTTTAAAGGCTAAAAAAAAAGTGGTTTTTTAAGGTATTCAAGCATCTCAGTGACAGGTGTATTGAAAATTCTGCTTTGTTAGCTGGTATATATATCCAGATTACTGTTTTTCATTAGAAATTCTTATCGAATTGTAAGCCTGTCAAAAGCCTAAGATTCTCAGCAGAGTCAATGCCATGAGAAGCAGATGCTCGTTTTCAACTTCTGTTTGAAACAGTTACTTGAACGTAATTTCTGAGTTGTCATCTATTCAGTTCTGAATTTCAGAATGCCAGATCTTTTGAGCTGAGACTGCTGCTTCAGAGTTGCATAGGTGCATGATTCGCGTGTTCTGTGTAACAGGGTGACTTCACAAGGACAGGTGAACGAAAGCTGGCAGGGGTAATGAAGGACGGCGTTAATTCTGCAAACAGATACTACTTGAATCGTTTCAGGGATGCTTATAGGCAAGCGGTCATAGGTAAGAACACAATTTCAACTACACTGAACTAGGCTATTTAAAGTTTATGTGTACGTAATATTCATGTCTGTGTAGTGGACACCATCCAGAACAGTTATTCTCCATTTGGAGAGTAAACAACACTCATCTCAAAGGGATTATGTGTAGTGTAACTCCCTGTAGAATTTGCTCCTAACTTCAATTTAGCATTAACTCTCTTGTAACATCTCTCTTAAAGTTAAATTTATGTAGCAAGTGTTTAAGATGGTGAGTTAACTCTTGCTTTTCACAAAGAACAATTGTTATATATATATTGTTTTTAGTTTTAGACAACATGCTATTCAGAAAGAATAAACATTTTTTTTTTTTTCAAGAGTATCTTGAAACATGAAACATTTAGAAGGAATTTGGAAAGTAATGAACAGACTGTTGCTGTATATCATTCTAACTGTTGGTTTCTTGTTTGATATTTTGTGGGTTTCATATAGATTTGATGCAGGGTATCCCTGTAACAGAGGATCTGTACTCCATATTTACAAAAGAGAAAGAACATGAAGCCCTGCACAAGGAGAACCTGAGGAGCCATCAGGAATTGATCAGCCAATTGTTGCAGAGCTACATGAAACTGCTCTTACCAGATGATGAAAAATTCCATGGAGGATGGGCACTTATTGACTGTGATCCAAGGTTTGTTGAATAAAGTTATAATGGATCAGCTGCTACTGTGACACCTCTGTTAATAACTACTGATGTAAAATGATTTCGGTAGCTGATGTGTTAACAGAATACAACCGGGCTGTTTTGTAGAAGGATGAGAGTCCTTCAAGGGTTTGAATACTTGTAATTGCTAAAGAAAAGGTCCTCTAAACATGTGCTTTTCCCAAAGTGCCATAAGAATGGCACACACTGGAGTTGCATTTCCAGGTGGTGTTTCAAGGTATGTATTTAGTTAATATGGACAAAATGTGGTAGGCACCATGAACAGAACTTCTAACAACCCTTAGTTTCAGAAGGGGCTATTTGAGGAGCTGTGGTTCCTTATTGCTTTATAGGGAAAGTATAACTTGACTTCAAAACCATATCTGATCAGATTAAATTCTTGGGTAGTGAGTCAGCAATAGGAAAGCCTAGATTTCTCTTCATGAAAAGTAGCAAGTATAAACACTAAATTCACTGAAGATAAGATACATGAAGTTCAGAGTTCACAAACTTGTAGAAGAAAAATGGTGGTTACATCTTTGGCAGGCTAAATTTCAGCATAAGCGGGACGTTATTATAGTTAAGATATGAGTCTGTGCTTTGAATAGCTAAGTCCAAAGTATTTTTCCATTTCTCCGTTAGCATTTTTAATAGCTTGTGGATTTCCTATTTATTTTTGGATTTGCTGCTGACCTATTTGAGCTATTAGGTAACTCCAGGTTTGAGAGAGAGTGTTGAAACCTCATGTTGTGCCTTCAGTTATAAAAGAGTGTCCTAAAAGGCTGTGGGGATGAGTTAGTGGTGCAAATAAAACCTTTTCCCCTGTACTCATTCTTCTTCTTCCCTTCCTTAGTCTCATTGATGCCACTCATAAGGACGTCGATGTTCTGCTGTTGCTTTCTAATTCTGCCTACTATGTTGCCTAGTAAGTTACTGCTTTCTTTTACTATATGTAGTTTATTTCTAGTAGCTTTCTCAGTTCTGTAGGAAGCATTAAATTCTGATTCTTTTTTTTCTTTTTTTCTAGTTATGATGATGAAATCGACAAGGTGAATCAGTACCAAAGGTTAGGTCTTGAAGCTCTGGAAAAAATAGAAATAGGTAAGAATGTGGTTTCCATGTATCTCTTCTTGAATGCTCTTAACAGTAGTTTGAGCTCTTACCAAAGCATCCTACACATGTATTTCAATAGCAAGGCTCAGTGTGTTGCATATATCCTGTGTAGTCCACCACAGCTAGAAATGTGCTTTCTTGCTGATAGCAGATGCCAGAGTTCAGTCTGTTCTCTCTCAGACCCGTCTCTTGCTGCTGCTTGAAGTGGAAACTTTGATCACTGGTAGAGTTTTAAAATTTTCCCTTTCAAACTTGTAAAACCATGGATTCATCAAAACAAATTTCATTATTTATCAAATGGCAGTAACAAGATGATCAACTTCTCTAATGAGTCACAAGTTTGTGCATTCAGTGCTCTCTTTGATCCAAATACAGCAGCTGGTTCTGAATTGTACGTTAGATCTGTTTCATAGCTTTTAAAACCTCTTCTTTATCAAGGTCTGAGAAGAAACATGCCATTGCAAAATGACCTTGTTATGCTGATTTAACTTATTTATTGACTGAAGCATGTAACATCTGCAGGCCAAATCCAGCATTTTCCACTGAAAATATTAAAGATATGATATCTTTGACCTTACGGGTGAAAGAGGTGTTTCAGTTAGAAGGGAGGAAAATTTTTGTTGCCTGCAGCGTGTGCCTGCTCTGCCATAGTTTGATCTTCCATTGCACAATACCCAGTAACTTTATCATCTCTTTCCTGTAACTTTCACAACGTCTATGCAATTTCTTTGAGTTCAGTGGAAAGGTCTCACTTGCATATTGTGGAGATCCATAACACATCCTGACCAAATAACTTGTAAAAGCAAAAAAACCCTCCCATTTAATGCTATAGATAAGATGCAGTGCGTTGAAGAGTCGAAGTACTTGCTCTAAATCTTGAAACTTACATTGCCTCCACTTGGTAAAAATACTAGTTTTCCTTTTAATCCTTGCTGGAGCATGCCCTGAAACACAGGATGTAGTATTAGGAAAAAAAAGGGTGGGGATGGAGTGAGAGGTTTTGGGGGCTGGCGGGAGGAGCAGGTGGGTGTGGGAGGGACTCACATGAGGTCAGCCATGTTGAGGGGCATGTAGTAGGGGTAGAATTTTTCTTCTGTTTGAAAGGGTGCTCTGTATGTAATAAACAATTGTGTTGGATTATAATAGACATACAGAGAGTCTCTAGTTGCTTTTTGTAAGCAATGTAGTTATGGTGAAAATATTTCCTTTAAAAACATCTGTCCTACTCTAAAGAAAACATTTAAGCTTTTTATGCTGAAAAAGACTGTCAACAGTTATGTTCAGGTACAGTCTTTGCAATATTTCTTTCAGTGTTTGGTTAAAGTCTTCTAATCTCCTGGTTTATTTCTCAGGGCCTGAGCCTACTCTCTTTGGCAAACCCAAATTCTCCTGCATGAGGCTGCATTACAAATACAAAGACACGAGTGGATATTTTCACACACTAAGAGCTGTGGTACGCAGCCCAGAAGAAGATGGAAAAGGTTTGTTTCATGTGTTAAAGTTTTACACAGAAAAGTGTGTTCAGTGTATACTGGTGTTTCTAAGAAACACTTTTTCCATTGTTTTTAGAATAATTTCTAAAGAAGGGTAAACTTTAATATAATCCAGTTGTTGTGAAGGGTGGGAAACCAACACAAAACCCCTGTATGTGCCTTCTGTGTGAGCACTAGAATGTTACTGTTTAAATACAAACAAAAATAAGGTTCAGGTATGGCTTTAAAGCAACATATCTCTCTAGAACTGAGACATCTCTGTGTTCAGATCTTTACTGCTCCAAAAACTGATAAAATGAACTTAAAATTAGCTCCTAAAGAGGGGAAGAAATTGATTTTATTTAGTGAAATCAATGTCTAGAAATGTTCTTGCTTGTTGTTTAACTAAATTAAGTGAACACTAATAAGGGAAAAATATAATTTCTTACCTGGAGCACTGAGTTTTGTCAACAAGGATTAGAATAAATGTAATTCCTTCTCTTCCTTCCACAAATCGTGGCAGTGATTCACTTACAGCCAGCATTTAGAGCTTAAGGAGAATCTACTCTTTAAGCTTATTTTGTAAGCTTTAAATCAGAATTGCAACGTGTAGGGTGCTACTATTCTGTAGAGTAAAAGAAAAAAACCAACAAGACCAAACAAACCTAATCTAATTATGTTAAATGTAGAGTTATTGCTATGTAGATTTTGGCCTATGGAATTTTAAGGAGGTTTTTTTAAGGGTCTAACAGGCTGCTGCTTGGATTTCAGACACTCTTCAGTGCATTGCAGAAATGCTGAGAATCACAAAGCAAGCAATGGGATTAGATGTGCCCATTATTGAGAAAAAGCTAGAGAGGTGAGTACTTAAATGATGCAAACCTCCTGTGTCTCACTTCTGCTCTCTCCTCAGTGGCTAACAGCATGTGGTAACAGTCATTTATATGCCTAAAGTTTTCACTTTGCAAGCCCATTAAGAGAAGAGCGCACATGAAAGCATAGTTGATAATTAAAGGTACTTACTAGAATTTTTTAGACAATTCCCATTAGAGAAAACTGTCTATAATTAAACAATAGGAACCTTTATCTACAAATATTGGTGAGATGTTAACATTGAGGACAATGCAGTAGAAATAAGATAGGATAGTGAGCTCCGAAGTTCAGAATATCTCACCTGTTCAAGTCCAATCTGTTTTGGTTTTTGGACCCTTTCAATTCAGACTCTATCAACTACTGGGAAATATTGTACAGCACAACTGTAAATGGTTGACTGAAAACTTTGAGGGTGCATCTTTCAGTAACTTCTGTGTTTGATTATTGGGCTACTATTTCAGCTGCTTCTCCCAGCTGAGTAGGCAGTGTACCAAGAAAATCTCGCTCACTTGTACAGGTACTGAAGACCATGTACTTGATAAATCTGGCTGGCACACACAGAATCAGGGTTACAAATACAGAGAATTCAGATCTGGTTTTATCTACAACTAAAAATGCCTGCAGAAGCTTGCTTTGCCCCTTGTTTGGCTACCATTCTGTATCAACCCTCTTTTGGTTTTGTTTTGAGTTTGATCAGCTTATATGGGTACAATTAGGTAAGGAAAGGATAAACTTAGTAACTGAAACATCCATCTCTGTGATGGAAATAGACTGGGAGATGGTAAATATGTAGTGCTTATAAATGGGACTGCCTTGATTGTACATCAGATTTTTCTTTTTTTTTTTCTTCCAGGAAGAGCAGTAAACCCCATGAAGACATCATTGGCATTCGCTCTCAGAACAGAGGGTCCCTGGCCCAAGGCAAGAATTATTTACTGAGCAAGTTCTCATCTCTCAATCAAAAAGTGAAACAAACCAAATCCAATGTAAACATTAGCAACCTTCGGAAGTTAGGCAGCTTTACCAAACCTGAAGTGAAAGTCAATTTTTTAAAACCAAATTTGAAAGTGAATCTTTGGAAATCAGATAGTAGCCTTGAAACTTTAGAGAATCCAGTGGTAGATACGAAAGTCCATACTGAATCTGATACAGAAGTATCAGATAATGATTCATTCCACTCTGATGACTTCCTGACTAATTCTAAATCTGATGAGGACAACCAGCTGACTGACTCTCTAGAGAACATAGGGCAGACAGACTATGTGCTGCCTAGCTGTGGGATCATTGCCTCAGCCCCACGGCTGGGCAGTCGGTCCCAGTCTATAAGCAGCACTGACATGAGCATTAGCATTCATGTTCCGTCCGAGGTCTCTCAGGCTGGCCGATCTGACTGTGAAGATGTACCCATGCCTTCTGCTGACAATGTGGAGATGGAGTTTGCTAAACCTATCGATGTGTACTGCCAGAGGTTTGTGCACGATGCTCAAAATAAGATGTCAGGTGTTTTGGAGGCTGAGGCTGGTTCTCAAGAGCCCCATCATGTAATAAATCAAACCAGCAATAATACATCAAAGAAGGCAGAAGCCAAGGCTGAAGCTGCCAGAGACATTCCTTCCAGGCCATCAAAGCTGGATGTACAGTCTTCTGAGCCAAATCCTCAGCTTTTAGCTGTTGGTGGGACTGACTTGGCTAAATCTCATAAAAGCCCAGGATCTGTATCTGGTAACCTCGAGACGGGATTCCACATGACTCCTTCTCCAGCTGACAGCAGCGGTAGCAGAGCTGTATCTCCTTTTGCTAAAATTCGCAGTTCCATGGTCCAGGTTGCTAGTATCACACAAGCAGGATTGACTCAAGGGATTAATTTTGCTGTGGCAAAGGTCCAGAAGAGCCCTGCAGAACCAGAAGCTTTAAATGAAATCAAACAGAAAGAACTGAAAGAAATGTTTACACAATGCCAGACACGAATAATTCAAATCTAGTTGCTAATTTAGGAAGTGTTCTTCTAGTTGTGGCTTTTAATACAATACTAAAAATATTACATCAGGACTCATTGTGGCGTGAACTGCTACTGAATACTGGGATCAATAATATAGATAACTTGTTTACAGGAAGTGAGAGATGCAAATGAATTTGGTTCTGACCAAGCTTCAGAATTCCTTCAGGCAGCTTAGACAGAAGAATGGTAAACCATATTTAAACAGGTAGCTTAGACACTGGGATTTAACAAGCATGCTGTCTTAAATGTGTTGCACAGTTATTTTTGGAGACTAATTTTGTAGCTCTTCTGACTTACGTAGAAGGTATTTATACTGAAAAGGTGATACTGCACTTCGGTGACTTTACTTACCTTGCACTGCACCAGCAAAATAACATACCAGTAAATTACACTTTATTTATTTTTGGACTAGTATTTTTACTTGTTTCCATTGAAGTTTTAGATGCAGCTTCTATGGATTGTGCCTCTACTATGGGAACTGATGCATTTTTGTTGAATTTAATTGTGTTAACCAGAAGTTAAGATTTCTTTTTGCTGTCCTTCTCTTTCCACATGTCCTGGGACACTTTCAGTGAAGAGAAAACACAGATTCAATCTGAAATATCCACGGTCCTGCAGTGCAAATTTAGTTTGTAGATTGATTTTTTTTTTTTTCTCACTTGTTTTGAGGTGAGGGGAAGTGGAGCAAATGTCCTTTAATTGTCTCGCCCGTGCTAAAGCTGTTCCTATTTCCTTTTTTCCAAATTCCAAACACTGACAATTTGCTCTGATACTTTTGTCTCCATGTAAAGCAAGACAAACCAGATACCTGACCTTCAGGCATTGTGTCCCTTTCTGCTATTTTTTTTTTAAACTATATTCTAATTGTTCAGATGCAAATAACTTCTAAACCATAAGGCGAGTATACTGTTTCATAAAATCGGTGTTGCATTTGTGCATAGCTGTCAACATCTAATCAAAACCAAATTCATTACTGCCTTGAGCTTTGCATGCCTGCAGGATAAGGCTGAACATTCACCTCCTGCTGGGCATTGGATAAAAAAAAAAAACAAACCCTTATCTGTGTGTGTGTCAAAAGGTTAAATCTCTTGAATTTACTCTTTCCCAGAGATGCCTTGCCATGCCATTCTAGTATAGGACGTTATCCAAAAGCTACTGTAAAGCAGGATCTTACTCTATGCTGTGGTTTGTATTTATAACCACCACTACAGACCCAGTGCCTCTGTGTTCTAGTCCATGTACTGTAGATAGGTGCACGTGGTGTTCCAAGAAAATTGTGTCATAGGGGTAGGGTAGTACAGTGTCTTAGGACTTCTAGTGTGTCTGAAATGATTATCATCTAACCCTGATGGTCTGAAACTTTGATAAACAAATTTGGTTTATTTATTTGTTTCATTGAAGTGATGTAGGTTTGGGTTTTTTTGAGTGTCTATACTTGTGGCTATATTTAAAATTAAACTACTGCTGTATTTTAATGTGAGCAATATACATGAGATATTTTAATTAAAAAAAGTGGAATCAAAAGATGTTTTTTGGCGTGTGATGTTGAGAGATGGTACTCCAGGGCTGTGCGGATTTAAGTTTCATAGATGGGTGGGTTGTCTTGATTTTTCCCTGGCTTGAGTCACAGAATGGGTGAAGGTGGATGTGATGGCTGGAGGTCACCTAGCCCAACCTCTCTGCTTAAGCAGGGCCTCTTAGACTTGGTTGCCCAGGACCATGTCCAGGCAGCTTCTGAACATTTCCAAGGATGCCGACTCCACCACACTCTGGGCAGCCTCTTCTCAGCCACCCTGAGAGTAAACAACAAAAAAAAAAGCTTCCTGATGTTCAGAGGGAACCTCCTGTGTTTCTTCTTTTGTCTCACCACTGGAAAGAGCCTAGTTCTCTTCTCTTTGCAGCCTCCCTTCAGACAGTTACAGACATTAACAAGATTTCCTGTCAGTCGAGGAACACATATGTGACTTCAGTCCTTTATCTTGTTCTTGTAGCAGTGCAATGCTAAAACCCTGGCCTCAGGAGAGGAAGAAAAATCAGGCACATTTACGAGGACTTTCCTTCAAAGCTGCATAAGCTGTCATACTTAGAATTTCTACTACCCCCCCAAGGACCTTTACAAGTACTTTGTCATTATTTTGGTAAGAGAAAAATGAAACTGATCTGTCCAAAAATGTACATAGTGACTTTTACAGTCTGAGTCCTGTAGGGCAAGGGTGCTAATAGCTCTATAGGTACTCTTACATTTCAAATAAAGTGGATTAATCAACAGTCCAGGGCCTATCCACCCAGAAGCTAATTCTTGATTGGCTGTACTGGTTCACTGCTTGGTGATCCAACAGTATCATGTCCTTCCAGTTTATGAACTGTCCAATACTTATGAAATCCCTGGCAATATGCATAAAACAATTCTTTAAGCAGCACTGAAAGACAATAGAAACCAATTATGCTTTCCAGCCAGGCTGCCTTTGGAGAAGAGACTGTTTCGTAGATTTGTTCAGTGGCTTAATTCATATTAATGTAGCACAAATTAGATAAAACCAGAAATACTCATTTTAGCAGTCAAAAAAGGAATTCAGAAATTTGAAAAGGTACAAACTTCACTCAAATTTAAGAAATAATCTTTATCATAGTAAATTCTGCAATTATTGTGTGGTGACTAAAAGGACAGTTTCAGAGTGGCTGTGCAGCAAAAAAAAGTCATGCTTAGAACATGGAAAATGCAGTAAAAAGGTGGTTCCTGTTCAGAGTCTTGATTATGAGAAAGCACAAAGTAGAGGTGCTATCAGCTTAATATAAATTTGGCAGGAGCCTTTTTCTTGTTCAGCAAAGAATTAATTGAAGCAAAACCTAGGATGGGCTCCATCACTGATATACTGGCTGCCTCCATTAGGCCAGCCCTACTTACTATGATAGTCTTTCTGGATCACCCCAACTCCATACTGGTTTAGTGTTTCACTACTTAAAACCACCCTTGCTAAACTAGTTCAGTGAGTCAGCTTAGGGGCAGTACATCCTCTTGCAAACCAGCTCAAAGGGTACAATATGAATAAGGTTATGTAGAGACCATTCTTAATGCTTCACTGATCTTATTCAAACCATTTACAGACTGTGTTTCTGGCAATGTAGAAAGCAAGATATGTTTTGTGTGAGTACGTCAGTATTCTCTCATTCTCTAGTCAATGCTGCTTTTTTAAAAAACCAAAAAGTTGTGCAAGAAAAGCTCATGAGAGAGATCCAAGAAGTTAGTCATGGTCTTCTCTTAGTACAATAAAGTAGTTCATACTGGAACCTTGTAATGAGTAAGATCAAACCACTTCTTTATCCCACAATGTAATCACTATTGTGCTGCTGCTCTGAGCACACTGTGCCTCAGCTCATGGAAGAACAGTACACACAGTTCTAGACACTGAAAGCCAACGTTCCTTCCAGCTGTGGCTGCTGGCTGAGTGCTCCCTTTCTTAGAGCTCTGCCATGCAAGAACTGCAGCACCAACTTCTTCCAGGGGAGAGCGTACCACAGCTGTGTATGAAGGGCTCTACATTAAATTTTCTTCTTATTAAAGGAAGTAAGTTTACACAACTTCAGTATTAAAGTTTAATATCAAACGATTTGCTCATTGTTACCAATTTTCAATTACAAAACAGACTCCAAAAAAATTTCATAAAATATGTTTAACTGGCTGAACAGAGTTAAGTGTGTTCAGACTGCAAGGGTAAATATCCATAACTTTTTGGTATAAATTATCTACAAAAACTGGTATAAACAATATTCCAATCTTAGTATGAGTTCCATCTAGGATTAGACAAATTTTCATAGTGACATCCATTAAAGTTCATTCCCATTAACACATTTTTGCTGCTGAAGTCGGGCTTTACGTAATGCCTCCAGTTGTTTTGCTCTCAGCCACCTCTCTCTTGACAGCGTTGTCTGCCCTGCACTCAGAGACAGGAACCTGGATAAGCAGAAACAGCAATTAAATAAGAGCTTGTTCAAGTGATAGGTTTGCTAAGCTAATAGGAGAAAAAACAACCTTTTCTTTCAGTGGGTTTGATAAGCTAATAGGAGAAAAAAAACCCAACCTTTTCTTTCAGTATCCTGAGAACTAGAAAGCATGGGAAGAAAGGAGGGGGAAATGCTTTGCCTAAGAACCTGTAACAAGAGGACCAAAGGAAGAGGAGATTCCATCTTCAGACTGCTGGTCAGCCTCATGCAACTTAAACTGCAGACTACAAGCACTGACTAATTTGTTACCAGCTCACTAGAAAGTCTTCAGCTAAAACACACGAGCTGCCCACCTTGCTACAAGCAGAGTTCTGTGCAGATCATCAGCCGTTATGCTCTCAGGGTCATTCTTGCGCATTTCTACAAAGTCTTCTTCTACTGCCTATAAACAACACAGCATGGAATTAAGTGGCAAAAAAGGATCTTCACTGCGAGAACCTTTAAGTGTAGTTACAGTGTTTAGCTCCTTAAAACTACAGGAGTAACGTCTGAACTCATTGCTGTCAGGAAGCAAGCCTACTTCCCATCTTTGAAAAGATGTAGTTTACAAAATGAGTTTTAGAAAGCAGGGTACATGTAAAGCATATACCAAAATGCTTGAGTGCAAATCCCTGAAGGCACCTTCAGGTAAAAAAAACCAAAACATTTCTATTTGAAGTTTTCTAAAATCCAAGGAGAATCACTGACAGGGAGAGCAATGGGAAAACACAGCAACTTTGTTAGGGTACTTTCTACCTGAATATACAGTTGAAAGCATATTAGTGAAGTCTTTCATACCTTGGTCACTTCATCAGATATACTATAGTCCAGCAGCCTCAATAAACTTAGATAAATTCGAAATTTGTTCAACACCGAAGGGAGCACTGCTGTCAGAAGGCTGTTCATGTATTCTTCCATGTTGGGTGGAATTATCTGTGGTTGTAAGTGAACTTGGCAATCTGACTGAAAAATAAAATTACATTATCATCTCTTTCCACATCCTATTTTTTTCTGTTCCAAGACTAATTTACTCTCTAAAGCAACAGAAGTCACTATTTTCTAGAACTAAGGTAAGACAATTCATTCTTTAACAGTTGTCTTTTTAAAAACCAGTGTGAGGTCCTTATTCAAGCAGGAGCCAGTTCCACTGAGAGGCAAGAGAGCAGACGCTCAGTTCCTAAAGCTGCAATGCCAGAGATGGGATATTTGTCAGTTTAGGCCACTCAGTTTTTCTAGGGTCAATGCCAGATCTGTTGCTCTTTATTCCTGTGCCCATTACTGAGCTTGCAGTGTTTGGTCGAAGGTTAGACTAGATGATCTTGAAGGTCTCTTCCAACCAAAGACATTCTGTGATTACGTCAGGGACTAGAGCAAGACTTTGAGAGCAGCAGTGTAGCTGCAGGACTTACGCATCACTGGGGTACCCGATAACTTCAGTGGCTGCCGTGCCATCACGATACTCTTTGGCCAAGGAGGAGAGAAAGGTCAATCTCCTGGCTTTCCTGAACAGGTTTGTGGCCTGGCCGCAGCCCCGAATGAGGAGGCAGTAACTAATGCTACTGTCATACCCACCCCTGGTCACAAGACAGGGTCTTGACTTGTCTCTGGAATGGCACACTCTTAAGTAAGGAACTACCAACTGTAGTTATTGCCCAAGTTCAGAAAGACTTTGCCATACCGGTAGGAGTGATCGGCCCTCTGAAGTGATAAGAACATTAATATTGCATGGGAATTCCATCTGGTGGTAATTGAAGTCATAATCCACCTTCTGCCAAGTTATCAGATTACCCAGTGCTGTCACATTGTGTACACCTAGAAAAGCAAGAACAAATCCTCTGACTACTGGACCTAAACAAATGGCAGACCTGATTTTTTTTTTTTCCCCAATCTGTTTTCAATGAGCAGTTGATAGAAAAATTCGTGCAAGTATCCCATTCCTTCTTGTGTCTCTGGTGTCTTCCAGATAGAGACAACTAATACTTAAGACCAAAATTAAGAATTCTTGCAGGATTTCAAGCCTAAGTTTTATCTGGCCTGGTGTATGTGTTAATAGCTAATGTTTTCATTAGTCCTACAAAGCCAGACAACTATTTACAAAGAAAAAAAAAAAAGTATCTCTTCCCAAAACAGGACAGAGCGCTACCAATTATCTGACAGAAAGTGTAATTTAACAGTTTAAAGGGAAAGAAGAAAACCAGCCAAGTCTTGCTGGATAAACAATGCATTAGATAGGCTACCAAGATCAGGACAGCTGATAACTTCTATAGAAATCAGACAAAATTATAATGAATATACTTATTTGCCTTACCTGGAACAACTTTCTAGATTTTAAATAATGTAACGATTGAAACATTAATTGGTTAACTCTTGGAGTTCTCCCTTTGAAGTAACAACTCGTATCTGACAATTCGAATTTCTCTTCAGCAGCACTAGACACAACTACTTGATGTTTTTGCCTTTAATGAATTAGTATTAATTTACTATACTGTGAACAATGACAAAGCTAGTAAACAAAGGCAAATTCCATATTACAGTTTTTCTGGGACATTTTCCCATTTGAAATCTCTAAGCTGTAAATTCCAAGAGTTCCAAACCAACTACTAGATATGAAGATACTTATTCTTCTCTAGGATTAAATTTTGTTCCCAACATTGTTACAAGAAACTAAAAATTCTTACTTTTTTTACTCTTAATTTAGAAGGAAACAACATCACATCAGCAGAAATGAATTAAAATTAACAAGCCTTTTTTATCTGTGACTTTTAATACTTAAAATATTACTTTTAATTAAATGTTGAGTTTTGTTAGACATTAAGGATAAACATTTTAGAAAGCCTATAAACCAGCACCACAATATTTTTCTGTAAATGGCAGTTTTTCATGCTTTGACATCTTTTTAAACAGACAATGCAAACATTTCTACTAGTTTTACTACTTTAGTTAAATGTTGTAACTTTACTAAAGCAGAGTAACAAAAATACTGAAGACTCAAGGACAAGTGAACTATTTCAATGAACAACTTTTAATAGCAGTAACTTAAAAAAAATAAATGTTTCTAAGTAGATTCAACCTGTAATCTGAAGCTCACTAGTGCTGTCAGACTAAGTGCTTGAATGGGCAGAGTACTGATACTGACAGGGGAGACCGAACAGGCTTATAGCATCACATAGTCTAGTTTCTCAAGATAGCGTTTTTATTTTAGAATAAAGTCACTTACAGTGATTTCCTATTCTTCTTTCCTTGAAATCACCACAAATACCCGTGCTACGCATTGTCGAGTTACTGAAATTTTAATAGGTACTGCAACTGACCTTTTTTATGTAGGTTATAATTAAATTAATTGTCTAAAGCTCTGTAGAAAGCAGAGTACTCAGCATTACATCAGCTTACAAGACAGAATCCTCATTCTGTTCCACATAGTAATAGCTATTTTTTTATCTCTAGTTTTCAGGGATGATTTCCATATATCCAGTAAAAGTATGAAGAATAAGGCAGCAGCAAGTGCTTCCCCCACTTCTTCATTCATTATCAGAGGTATTTTGGTCTAAGAATTATGCAAATTAGCAGCCTCTTCCACCAAGTGACAGAGACACTGTCCAGAGCCCTCTACACTGCAAACAAAGCTATGCTAAACAAGCAACCACCTTGTCTCATTACCAGTCGTTTGTGGTCTGAGATACAGATTTTGACCCAAGCATTTCCAAGCAAAATACTAGAAACTTCCAGAAAGTCAAATAGGGAGAGACTCCAAGAGAACAAGCATTAAGCTGTCTGAGAAAGCTGTGGTCCAGCAGTAAGTTCAAGTAAGGAAATAGGATATGGAAACCACAAACAGTTCTGGAATAGAACGTTATCACTGGAACACCATTAGCATCACTCTTAGAATATATCAACTTTTAACCTTCCAGATGAGATTTATTTTTGAAAAAACCCAACATAAACAACCCAAAATATCTACCTCTTGTGTCAAGCTGTCCTTGCTGAAGCTGAGTCTCATCTACCACAAGGGAAGTGTTGCTGGCAAGCTGCAATACTCCGCTGACTAAGCGATTAGCTGCGTAGTCTTTGTGTGGGATAAATCGTGAATGGTTCATGTTTTCAACCGTCATTTGTAGGCGATAGGACTGCAATGAGAAAAGAAACTAGTCAGCACATCTCCTTCAGCTTCTCTAGTAAACAGCTTCCTTTAGCAAGAGCTTTAACTGTGAACCTCCAAATTATGTAAAACAAAACTTGTTAGCACAATATAGAACACTTCATCCCAAATGCTACCAACTTAAAAGAAAAAAAAATTCCCCAAGCAAAACAATGCTGTTAAGAACTCTGGTCATCTGTATTGCACATCTAGGATAAGCAAAACAAGAATAAATTATTTATTGTAGCAATACAATTATAATGACCCTGAATTGAATTAATATAAAGTTTCTGGGGAACAGTATCCACAAACTTGGGGATAAACAGTCACGACATGATAACTATATGACCTAAACTTCTAAATATGTCAATCCAGAAAGACCAAAAAAAGTATGTAGCACCTGTCAGTTTAGTATCTATGGGAATATGATTTTATCCCACATTTATCCTAAATGATTAGCTAAATAGAGCCCTCAACTGACAGACAAGGCGTAGTTCCCTTTTTTTTTTTTTTTCTATCTGCCTTCTACATGACAGCAGGGGCCTTCATTTATGAAGCCTGCCTTTAACTAAAATATTGTTTATTTGCTTGGAACAATTAGCCCAACATCTACCACCAGAAATATGAAAGCACTATAGTGGCCATTATTCTTACTGCTGGAACAAGCTGCTGGATAATGCGGTATATGTGCTCTGTGAAGATGCTATTTCTTGGACATCCGCTCAAGTTGACTGTGAATTTCCCCAGAGGAAGAACATCTCGTCTTGCATAACTAAACCAGAAATAACACAGGTTAGGTCAGCATCTCATTACCATGGGGAACAGAGGTATCAATCAGTTTGTGTGTTGTGCACACAGTATCTCTGATAGCTAGCAGGATTCCAATACTAATACATGCATAAATAATAGCCACATTTTCTTCCTTCTCCACTGTCCAAAGAGCTAGGTTAAGGCTGAAAGCTGCTTTGCAGCACTGCACAAAAGCAGTACATTTATAGTGCTTGAGATCCTGCAACGTTTCTTCCAGATGTTCTGCTCGCCTTGGGCTCTGCTGTTATATTCAGTAAGTGTACTTCAGCTATTTCCTTTCTCGTTGCCCAATCTCAATTTCCCTGCTTATCGTGCTTGTTCATATCCTTTACCTGCCCTCAGCTTTCCTCTCCCTCTTCTTACTGTGTATCTTCTCCCCATTCTTGAAAAATTTCAACTTTTTTGTGATATCAGCTAAGAGAGAAAACACATTCTAGTCTAAGTCTTAGAGCATTCACCGTTCCCCTAGAAAGAACAAAGTGTGCGCAGAATAAAAACAAAACCCGCATTATCGAATTATTTATTATTACATGGAGACAAGGGTTCAGGGCAGGTTAACACAACCCCACCATAAACCTAGTCAGCTCATAATTCTGCTGCCATGGCATTATGGTTGGATCTCTCTCGATACCACCTGTCTTGCTGAGGCTCAGGGCAGGTAGGAGAAAGGTAAGATGCTGAGTCCAATCACAGCTCTCTAAACATTTCTGTTAAACAAGTACGTGCTTTACTATTCACTTTGTAGCAAAACGGAATTTTTAAAAGCCATAAAACAACTCGTTTATTTGGTGTTTTTTTTAAGAAAATGGAATAAACTTTCATTTTGCAGAAAGACTAAAATTAAATTTGAGCCTGACAACTATACTTAATCTCATCAAAACATATTGTCTGAAGTTGCACACCTGAAACTTTAATGAGTCAAAGGACGCTGCTCTTTCCTCTAGTGACACTTTAAGCCAAAATAAGAGAACATTAAGTAAATCCACTTTAACCAGCCAGGAAGACAGATCACAACCCATGCACATTTCACTGCAGCATCAGCTCAGGTTGTAAATTTTTATCACGTGCTAAATGCGGGTCACTTGAAGTTACCATTATTCAGCTTAAACTCCCAGAATTTTCTAATACCTGAACCATAACTGCTGTGGTTAGTACATGCGGTCTTTGAGAAGTCAATGACACAACCTATTCAATAAAAGAAGCTAGAGATAAAAAGAGGTTTTCATACCTCTGTTTAAAAGTGTATCTTTGAGAGTTGGACAGAATCTCTAAGGGTACCGAAAGGTAATACTGCCACAAAACTGGCCTTTTAACAAAACTTACTGCTATTTCAGACAATGAAATCTGTTCACTGTGTCTCTTACAACAGGACAACTCTAGCTGGACAAAGTGCTACTGGAGTAAGTACTATTTAAACTATTTCTGCCATTCATTGGCATACTGCTGAAAAACCCCATAAAAGAATTCTATTGAACAACGAATATACAAAATCTCAGCAAACATCTAAACACTTACACTGTAGATATGAGATGCAATATAAGGTATTCAGCAGCCAAACTGTCTCCCAGGAGGGCGTGGGTGAGGAACCCAAGCAACTCTGCTCTCACTGGCGACAGCTCAGACATGAAATTAGAAACAACTGATAAAAGAGTAGAAGACAGCAAATGTTAGAAAATATGCCGTTCCTCTTCCCTCTATATAAACCTTACTTTCTATTACAGTTTGATGAAGAAAAATGGTTACTCCAAAGCAGTCTAAGGAAAATCAACACACATTAATTGGTTTTCCAACTGAGCAATTACTGGCTTTGGATAACCTCAATCACTCAACATTTCCTTGGAAATGCTTTCTTTTAAAAATCAGATACTGTGTAACGCATTTGCAGAAGGCTATAAAGTTTGAAGACAAATTTCTAAAATCGATAGCCTCTCCATACTATATTAAAGGCAGAAAAAACCCCAATCCCTTACACCTAGCACAGCTCAGGACAACCGAGACAAGGCATGTAAGCAAGAGAATGGTAAATATCGATTAGATGTTTGTGTGCAAAAATTCAATTAAAAAACCCCAAACAGTCAAACAGGCCACAAAGAATAGCATAGTTGCTCAAAAGCAGAATTGCCTTATTTTCTTCCCAGTATTATGCTTCTTTATATTGTTGGTATGTTTCTTATTTTCACTGTTATAATAAATTGGAAATCTAATTTTCCAGCAATTCACTACTCCATTTGAAAACGAACACAATCTTATGGCTAAACAACCTGGCAAAATCCTTGGGCACGTACAGTGCAAAATCAAGTTCCACATAAATTATGTGTTTCAAAAACAAACACGGATGCATCACAAACACAAACACTTGTATCTCATCCCGCTCTGTAGTGTTGTTAAAGAGAGGAACTGTTCAAGATTTAAATTCAAACCCTGCCATCAATGCATTTGTGTCTGAGCAAGTAGTATTTGTTCACATGCACTAGCAAACTGCACATTTACATGTACACAGAGAGAGGTCAAATTCAGATAGATACTCACAGGTTTTACTCTCCTCTTCATTAAGGCAGGCAGGCAATAATGGGTTAATGTGCTGTAATTTCTGTGCCAAAATCACATGGATTCTGGGGACTAATGATGCTGGAGGACTGTGTACTCTCTGTTCTTCTGCCATGTCCATGCACTCCATAGGATCGAGGGTTGAGCTGTCCCTAGGAAAGGGTAGAGCACAACAGGACTTAGAAACATTCCACACAAATTTCTCTCCCTCTGACTAAAAGCAGCTGGAATCAAGCCAAGAACAGAGCACATCGAGGCAAATAACATCCACTCCCAGCTCCTGGTGGTAACTCCTTCCATGATCAAACCACCTTCTTTATGGTGTTTATAAAAATTGTAGATACTGAACCACAGTTATATAATGATAAAGAAATACCAAAGCATGCTTGACAAAAAAAAATAAAAATAAATTTGGATTGTACTATTTTCAGGAAATAATCAGATCTTACATTACTGAGAAAAAGAAACCAAAAAACAAAAAAAACCCAAGTAAAACTCAAAAACCAAACCCCAAAACTAAACAGTCCAAACAAAACCACATTTATTATTTGCAGCACCACTGAATACAATATAACTTCAAATAAAATGTTACACATTGTTCTGTCCAGCATGTACTGAATGAAGTCTAAACAGTAACTTTTAGGAAAATAAGGTGATGATTTATTACATTTGTCTTGTGCATGCACATATGGGATTTTCATATTCTGTCAGCCTCCAGGGCCTGACACAAGATCTTCTAGACAGCCACAGAACAGCTATGTCACCAGCTGAGGGAAAAAATGAGTAAATAAATCCTAATGTGCCTCAACTCAAACGTGAAGGTATTACTTCTTAATTTAAGAGTTCAGATGCACAAGTCATTCTTCCCCTCACGATGCCTTAAAAAATTCCTTCCAAGTGGTTTTCATTTGTTATGAAGAAACTAAAATCCCTAAAGTGACTATAGTAGATGACAGAAAAGTTTAGTACAAATTTAATCAGCTTGTACTGGTTTTAAAAAGCTGAAGGGCTTTATAGCTTCAAAGCCTCTTCAGTAGTCCACCAATGGACCATACACTCTTTCCACGAAAAGAAATTTCCTTTCTTTGCATTCAAAACGTTGCTAAATGCCACCATTTTGTCTATTTGTGATAGAATGATACACAGGAAAAAAAACCCCAACAACCTATGACTGACCAACTGAGCTGTCAGTCTGGGATTAGCCGTCAGACAGATGATAACCAAAAGCAGCTGACCAGGCTGAGTTAACTCGTAAGAAGCTGGCACTATAAAGGATTGACATTGTATTCTCAATATTGCACTTATCAGAAAGAGAAACAAAAAAGTCACCAACAGAGATAATTTAAAGTGCAATGGTTCAAGACATCATTATGTCCTGAATGTTAGTTCTGTCAAGTTTTATTTTAAAAACGGACGTCTTGTGTCCCTCTGGTTTTGTCTTTATTTTGTCAAGCAAGTAATTACTCAACAGCAGGTGTATCAGTGGTATAATGCACTGATAACCTTCATCAATGAAAAAAATCAACCCGGTTTTTACTCATTTTGGTCACTCACTCCCCATGCAGACGTGCAAACTTTTGGTTTTTTTATATTCTTCAGAACTGTTTATGGTAACAACTTTCATGGACTTAGAAACTATTTCAAAAAGGACATTTTATAACTTTAAAGCCTATCTGAAGGCTTTGTTCACTATTCACTCATTCACTGAAAGTTTAATAGGCATGAAAGAGTACAAAACATTTAGCTATAGGAGCACTTTCTGCTTTATAGACTGCACAACAATCTAAAAAAAGATGCATTGTGTATCCAAGGGTACAGATGTACCAGAGTACAATGGACTTTGGTTTACAGGATGGTAGATCCAACACTTTCCACATCAAGCTTTTTTTAAGCAAAAAAATTCACCTTTTAAGCACAATTGTTATGCATTTACACATTTCCCTGTCTGTATCAAGGGGAAAGCAACAAATATGTTGTTCACTGAACTAAAAATTTCCTCCATTTGAGGATGATGACGCATCAGGGGAGCCTTACCTCTCATCATTGTTTACTATACTCAGCACTGGATCCACAGACAAAATTCCATACACCTCCAGAACATCATTGACTTTGAAGCTATCCCAGCTCTCATAGACCTGCCATGAAGAGAAACCAGTTTCTGTGATTGCAGGCTTTTTTCTATTGGCATTCTTTCGCTAGACAAATGTAAACAATTGTTTTCTAATCTAGTTTATCAAGATTTGCTGACTAAGAGAGTATTCAACACAGCAACAGCAGAGAAATGTTGTGTTGGAAGTTCCATAGTCAACATAGCATACTAGTGAACCAAAGACTGCTTCAAATCCAATACAAAAATGTGTAGTTTATTGGGTTTTGGCTTGTTCCATCACAACTTTTTTTTCCTTTAGAGGAAAAATACCAGGATTCAATACCAGCTAGATTCTCAAGCACCTAGTGAAAGACTTTTTCTTTTTAAAAAGTACAGCAATAATGTGCAAGCTCCAATAAATGCTGTTGAAAGATTTTAGCAATTCAAGAATAGCACTTGTGAAGAGACATTCTGTAATAGGGAAGAGAAACAACGTAATCAACTGTAGAAACAAAATTCTGGACTTGAAAGACAATTTCTGTGCCTCTAAACCAACACAAGACTATTTACATTCTAATTTCAGATTTTGTCTGCCTCACTTAGGCCACAGCCATGTTCACCATCTCTCTGTTTTTGTTACCTTCACAAGACATGCTGGTCCCTTCTCTCCTGGCAATGGGAAATTTAAGTCAAGTGGAGGGGAGCAATTGGGAGAAATGATATGATGACCCGCAGAAGCTTCTGTTTCTAATCTCTTTGGCTCCACACATCCATGGATATCACTTCCACTGCCTGAAAAACACATGATTCAGAGGCTCTTTAAACAGAAATGCAGAAGTGAACAACTTGCTTTTGTGAGCAACGCAGATTTTACCGTGTTCGGTTTTCGGAACCACAGTATAAGAAAGACATTGAGGTGCTGGAGCGAGTCCAGAGAAGGACAACGAAGCTGGTAAAAGGATATGGTGTAGTAACGGCCCTGGCAGAGTTAGGTAACGGTTAGACTTGATGATTTTATAGATCTTTTCCAATCGTAGCGATTCTGTGAATTAAACTAATTTAACAAGGCATTGGAGAAAAAAAATATTTAAAAATGCGTTTGACAGAAGATAATCAGAATAGAAAGAAGTCTTACAAATGCTTATTTAGTATTATCAAATTAAGTCTTACTGGTAAAGATCTATATGCCTTAGAAACCCAAAGATGGCCAAAAAGCTGATTTTCAAAATGTAGTGCATAAACCACTGGAATTTTTTTTTTTCTAAATTCCATAGGATTGCAAAGTATTATTTTTTTGCACCTCACGTTTTAAAAACTAGGTAGTTCTTAAAGGTGAGAGCGTACATCAACAACATAGGTTACATTACAGTGGGAAATTAAACAAAACTCCTAAATTTCAGCCTGCTGCTATAAACTGCATGCTGTGTAAAGGCAACATACAAGTGCTGCTGTAGAAAACACCAATTTTAGGAACTAACTCTAGAAAGTACTACCAACAAGTCACACAGTGTACACGCAACACCGTTGGCTCTCCCACACTACTTCAATTTAAGCCACTGATGACTTCAACAAAGCCACCAAATTAGTTGTGAAGGTGGCAACAACCACACCGATTCGATCTGTTGCAAATATTTCATTTTTTGAAAATTAAATTTTTGCAAATTCTGGAAAGATATCATACTAATTATTCATCAATAACACCTATTACCCATATGTTGCTCTTTCTGTTTAGATGGATGTAGATCCATGTCCTCATCTTCCTCGTAGCTCCTCTTGTGGCGACTCGGTGTGTAGGATGTTGAAGGACTAACTCGAGCTTGGCTTGCACTAATATATGCGTAAAATTATGGATTAAGGACAACCAGACTCAGTTGAGAAAATTCAAGCAAATGAAGTTGTTAGAGTTTTTTTAAACAAAATGCTGTTATCCTACTTTGAGCAAGACATTAAAACAATGATTCAAATTGTTATTTAGACATCATCTCTTTAGATCCATAAACCATCTGTTTAAAAAGTGTAGAGCAGCCATTGGCTTTGTTGAAAACAGAAACTAAAAACCAGAGTGCTATTCCACTATCAATCTCTAAAAACGGTGCGCCTTTTTTTTTTTTTCTTAACTCTACCCAGAGAACATGCTTTGTGGTCAGGTACAACCCAAAATCTCAAGCACTTTTTCTCTTCCACATCTCAAACCTAAAGAACAGAATTTGTAATATTTAAAAGACTTGCTATCTGACACAACATCACTACTTTAAAAAGAAAGTTACTTGTAAGTAGCAATACTACACTTCTAAATTAATTTTGAAAAAGGTAATACACTTTTCATTTTCTTAGCACGATAGGTAAACACTGAAATGATGCTCACTATTTTCATAACAGTCCAGCTCACCTTAAACTTCCATTGCTGCAGTACTTCACTGTCAGCTTCACTCAGTGGCTCTTACGAAACATGTTATTACAAAAATTGTGTTGGCTTAATTTTAAAACTGCATTGGCACTCTGTGCCAGTAACAAACTGTAGTCTTCCTAAATTCTGAACTCAAAATATGAAATAGCAACTCATTATAGATTTACCATCAAATTCTTATCTTTTTATAAAATGCAACGTATCTTAAGCTTTCTAAACTTCTCCCCCCACTCCCTTGGAGGAGAAAATAATATAAAATCCATAAAAGGTGTTAAAATAAGCATCCTGTATCCATTTCACTCAGAAAACTCAACTTCCATTTACTAGGAGAAAATAAATATGGTTTGTTTTTCTTCAAAATGTACTCATGGAGAAAATGACATACCGTAGTGAAACTATTAAAACCACAAATACTTCAATTTTCCAGGAATTACTTCTTAACATGCTCAGCTAGAGATGTCTTTACAGGTTCTTGTAGGAGACTCACTATGGAATTGTCCTGATTTAATCAGAAAATGCCAATGGAATGCACATCATTCAATTTCAGTTTTTTCTAAGCATTTGCAAATCAAAATCAACAGAAATTTTCAAGACTCTCCCAAGCAAACAAGAAAATCTAGTCTAAATCCCTACCAAATCAAAAAGCAACACTCCTAAATTCATTTACATCCTCTTTGTGCACATAGCACACCAACAGTTATTCAAACTAAAAGGAACTTTAAACAAACTTATTTCTTTAAATCTAATGAACTAGTTGGTGATTTCTGTTTGTATAACAGAGCATGAGCCCAGTTAAAAAAAGATATTTCTTTCACCCATGCTGATTCACCAGGCACTGGAACGCAGTAGAAAGTTTGTCTCTCTGAGGTGACGGTTTGTGAGGAATTCAAATCAATTTCCTGCTGAGGCTGGAACAGCAATAGAAATTCTGTTAACAATCTGATTGGAGCTTGTTCTCTTTTTAAAAAACTTATCCCGCAGATTCAGTTATTCAGCCAGAAGTTACAATAAACATGCCAGGCTAAATACTCATGGAACGGTGAATCCAAACAGTCTGTATCTATAATGCTTTGATTCTAATTGCACTGCACCACCAAAAGGAAATTGTTTTCCACAGCAGAAAGTTTCAAGATCAAGAGTGCTTCCTCCCTCCAAGCAAAACAAATTTTAAGTCAACAGAAACAGCTTGAAGCCTGCTGAACTTAGAACGCCCATGAGCAGTGAAGATTACCCTGCTTTCCAAACCTGAGATTAATTTTGCATTTTAAGAGCAGTATCTCCAGGAATCCACTTGAGAGTTCCAAGTAAGCTATACTGAACTTACGAACTCCATCTTTCTGTCTAACATTTCATCTCAAAATATAACTTCTGTAACTTACCCCACATTCTGCCACATCTCTGTATTTACCAAAATGCAAAACCTGTCAAGAAAAAGGCAGAGGGATTATTCTGTTTCTGACAGAATCCTGAATATCACTTACTTACATCAAAACCACTGCAGTTGAAAGTCACCCAGAGACATACCGCCAAAGCATTCGTTATTTTAGCAATTTTTGTTCCTCAACAGATATGTAACAAGTGGTACCTCACTGATGTCATTTGAGCCATATAAACTGAGTTACTATTAAACAGCATCCAGAATTCACAGGTTTAACTCAGAAGCTAGAGAAATATGAGGACTAGAATGGATAAAATGTTATTACTAAAATAATAAATCAGTATTTTACTTACACGTGCATTTGTGTTTGGGTCAACTGTTTCATATACTCCCATGTAAAACTCAGGATCAAACATATCTTGAACCATACAGCGAAATTTCACTAAACTGTTGGGTTTTAGGTAATGTACAGGAACATCATTCAGTGATGGAACCTATAAAAAAGAGCTTACTCTAAACAAATGCTCTGAAGTAAGACAAAACCAGCGCAAAACCTGTCATCAACTTATTCTCTGATCGTCCAGTATATCCTACTGTTCAGTAAGTTGCCTCAAATCCTGTATTGTTGTTGATATGATTAATTACCTCTGACAATTCGGTCCCTCATCAGGGAAGATACTTAATATTTTCTGAGTCCATCTCCTGTCCTAATGTGAACAGTAACAAAGTGTATGTATCTTTACATCAGAAGTTTCTGCAATAGCTATTACAAATAATAGCTGTGATTATCAAATACTTGAGTTCCCAAATTCTTCCAGTTCTAAAGCCACCAGTCCCTGTTCATTTCTCAGTCCTGATACTGGACTATAAAAGAAATGCATTTTAGTCACTGAAACTGTATGAAGCATTTGAAACTAACTTTTAAACTGGGAATTATTGCAGCTGGAGTATTAAACAGAATTTATTACTTCCCTTATTCCCAGTTAACAGCACTGGGATGTACCAGTGGTACCATAGCAATTGCACGCACGACTTCGTATAACAAAAGGCTGTGGAAAAGCTGTATGTTAATTTCCAGGTCCACACTGGGGGACTCTCTTTCATATATGTTTACATGACAATGAAAGAACAGAAGGAGAAAAAAAAAATTAAAAAAAAAAATCAGTGCCTAGGAACATAATATAGCTTGAAATAATGAGGCTTGTAATAATAGAGCCTTCTGATTTTGAAGATAAAAACTGTTGAAAAAACCCACATCCAACATTCAAATGCAACAAAACTCAGAAGTGGCCCTATAAGAAATAGCATTTTAACAAATATACAGATATTCCCTCACGGTTTAGTGTTACAAATTTAACACAATTTTGCCATCTACACTTTGATTTAAATTGCCATTGCAACCAGGTATTCTCTCACTGGCTGAGGAGTTAAAAAGAAATATGATCATTTTCATTTGGGTTTTTCGCCATAAATAGAACAGATTTGATATGAATGCTTCTAATACACTCAGCAGTGCTCCAGAATGCCATCTTCACAACAGTTTTTTAGAAAAATATCAGCTTTTAAGCTCAAGTGTGCATGCTTTATTTTTAAACGTAAAGCATAGCTTCCTTGCTAAACTGCAAAAACAAGCCCTGATCCAGCCCAATAAAGCAAAGTTTTAGCTGAAATTATTTTTTCCTAAAACCTGAAAGCTCAAGCAGCTATTTATTCAACCCACACAGTTTGCAGCATCGTGATAAAAGAGCATGAGAGAAAGGATCTATAAACCGCAGTTCAGAAACTTGTGTACAAATACTTAACAGCAGACTCACAGTAGACAAGGCTGGTATTAACACCTTCAAAAACGCCAGTATTTGTCAGCTCCTGCCATCTACTGGATTGTACTACAAATAGGCAGCACTCAGCAGTTACGGCCCAAGGCAAAACACTGCACTCAGGTCAAGTGGATTGGCTTCTCCTGTTTCAGGGAGGATTTTACATCTTTGCTTTGCACACAGATTAAAGCAACTGAGATGTAAATAACGTACTGTAAAGTCTAGGCATGACACTGGGAAGCGTACTGATCACAAAAAAGAACTTCTCAAAACCACCACACTGCAATAGTCTAGAGGTAAAAAGAATGAAACTTACAGAAGGAGTAACTCTAAAAGAGTAAACCAATCTTACCCAGTTGGTAGCATTATTTTCTTTTAATTTCTCCTTGAAGTATTCGGTTACCTTCTTTTCCCAATCAGAGTTTGGAACATTTTGGGCTACAAACGAAACACATTTACATGTGTATTAGCATCCCATCACAGACTCTATTCACCCTTCTCCTAACATCGTAAAAAAATTAAATGTTTATTTCTATTCTGGGCAAATGACTGCATTTTGTACTACTTTACAGCTCTTATAATTGTACCGACTTCCAAAGAACACACTCTTGGAAGCGAGGAAAAGCTCTGAAACACCGACAATCACCCAGCCAGAAAGCGAAGGAACTAAGGTACCACTTTCTGCTGCATGTTCACTGCGGAAATTTTTGTTTTAACGTGCTTTTAGTTAAGATCCAGCCTAGCACAGAAATAGCTTCAGCTGATGGCTCTGCTAACATTACTACTACTCGGAAACCCACGCAGCCTACATAAATTCTTCCTGAAACCCGACGTACGCTTTGTTCTCTTTTTTTTCCTCCCCTAACCGGCTTGCCAAGCCTAGACGGACCTTGCTGCCCGAGCCTGAGGCACCGCACAGCTCTAGGGGAGGACCCCAGCCACCGGCTACGGCCGGAGGCCTCGGGAACGCGGCTCCCACTCGCTCTCGGCGGAGAAGGAGGAAGCGGCCGCTCGCCTTCGCCGCTCTTCGTGNCCTCCTCCTCTTCCTGCGGCAATGGCGGCGCTGCCAGGGCCGGGCCCGCCTTCTCCTCTTCACCCGTGCGCGGAGCGGCCATCGGGCCGCGTCGCCGCTGCCGCCATCTTAGAAACGGGCAAAGTGGTTGAGGGCGGAAAGGGCCGGGCCGCGGCGGGGGAAGGGACGTGGCCGGGGTGCAGCCATGGCGGCGCCGAAACCGGGGGCTACCGGTGGCGGTACCAACTTGCTCTTCTCTTCCTCCGCTACCGAGTTCAATTTCACCGTGCCCTTCATCCCGGTCAGCCAGGCTCCGGCCGTACCGCCGGGCTCCGCTCTCCTGGCAGCAGGTAGGAAGGGCGGAGGGGGGTGCTGAGGGGCCGCTGTGAGGGAAGCGGGAGGGCGCGGAGAGGTTTCGGACTCCGGGCGCCTTCACAGCCTTTCCGCGGGTTATGGGGTCCGTGGAAGCCCCGAGGGGCCGAGCCGGGGCCTGCCCGTGGCGCTGCGGGCCTGCTCCGCCTCTGGGCCCTCTGCATGTCACTTAGAACCGAATCCTCTCCCCGCAGGGCTCTCTGAGCTGCTTGTCACCGCCAGCTGCCGGGTGTCAGTGCTTCGGGAAAGACAAGCTGCTTGAGATGTATATGTACCGCTTTATTGCGGGTACTTGAGGCTTATGTGCTTAGTTTTCAGTTCTGAGTCTAAGCAGGGAGGATGATCGCGGTGTTTTCAGTTCAATTCATTAGCATGTTTGTTTCTGCAATTAAAAGTTGTCAGTACTTCCATTCAGGGGTGTACTTACTGCTTTCACTTTTTAAAAGCTCCTCTTTCACGTTATCTTCTATTTTCCCTGTGTGAAAATTGCATGTTAAGCAGACACCTTACATTTCCTTCTTAATTTCCTTGTGTTTTTAATATATCCTTTCTTTCTATAGCCTTAATAGTGTGCCAAGCACATGTATGTGCAACTTAAAATCTATTGCTCAAACCATTTCAGGTAGATAAATAGATTTTTTTTTTTAAGTGCGTTCAGTCTGAGATTAAAACCCTAAATATTAAAAATACATCTAGAAGTCAGATATTTTAATTTTTACTACATTGGTAAATGTTGAGTCGCAAATCCAAGACTTGACTTCAATGCTGTTGTATCTTAGCTAAGATAAGTATTAATATAGCTGGAAAGCAATGGAGTACATCTCTGTATATTTAATGAAATACTTGCCAAGTATGGCTTTGAAACACTTTTTTTTAGATCATCTACATATTTTAGGATGGGAGGGATAAAAGCAGTAGGATATTATTCCTGCTTAAGCGAGGTATACAGGCAGCTGATATATTTTCTTTCAATTGTGCAATCCTTTTATAGTTTTTCTTTCTGGCAAATATGCGTTGTTTTTCATTTACACAAGAAAAGTAACCTTCAAGTGTTAGTCTGGCCAGTATCTTTGCACAGATGGCTGTCTTGGGGCAGTTTCCTGAAGACTTTGGAGCTAGCCAGAGATAAAATCCAATGGAATTTCATTAATGCGGTGAATCATATACTCTCCATCTCACTTAAAATGCAGTCAGGTTAATTTTTTTTTTTTTTTTTTTTTTGCATCTGGAGTGAATTTCAGTGTCAGAGGTTCTGCCACATTCCACATCTGTCCAAGCATGGCCCACATCCTGTGGAATGTTCTGTTTCTGTTGTCATTGCACTCACCATTTGTCCAGCTGGGTGGCATAGAGATCTGGCTGTATAGAGCAGTTTGCATCTTGAATCATAGTTTGAAGCAGGAAAGAACAATCTCTTGAGTTTGAACTTTAAATTATCTAAAATGTAGTAAGAATTGCAAAATGTAGGAGCTGACACCTGACAGCAGCATTAGGAATAAATTTGTATCTCCAAGAGAGAGTAATGAGCGTTTTGTGTTTTGTAGTTTGATGACAGAAGATACATTCTCTGGCTCAGGTGTGGATGAAGTCACCAATATACTTATTGTAGATAGAGTGTTCCTGATGAGGAAGTGGGTTAGTGTCACTTGTGGTTGTCAGGTGACAATCTGGGAATAACAACGTTCCACCCTATACAGGGAGGGATATACCGGAGCCTGTCACACAGTTGCTGTTGAAGACAGACTGTTTTGTATATGGGAAGAACACTGCCCTTGTGTGTCAGAGCTGTACATTCGTAGAAGTTTTAAGTTTGTATGAAATGCTTGTTGTTCTGCCAGTGTGGGCTTACGTTCCAAAATTATGTTTGCAAAATTAGAAAAAGGCAAAGTAGAAAGTAACGTACTGTGTTGAAAACTTCTCTGTATGTGTGTATATATATACACATGTAAGTGTAATATTTGTTTTGGCAGAATTTTTGTCAATCTTGTTTTGCAAGGAAAGATACAGTTAGACTAAGTGTCCGAGACCTAGTTGAGACTGGTCAAGGCCTTGAGAACTCTTCAGCACTTTGCTGTGTCTTTATCATGATCTGCCACGGTGAGGTGAATTTCCTGCTCTTCTCCCAGTTATTTTGGAAAGCTGAAAATGGACAGTGTGGTATGCAGTATGCTTCTCTATTCCACAATGTTTGTGAGATGTGAAAGGAAGAAGTATTTTGTTATTTAGAAGTTGAGACCCTTTATTTAGTATAAATGGTTGTTCTGCTTGTGGTTGGGAGATAATCCAAAGGCCTGACTTCATAGTGGTCATTGCTTATAAATGGCTTTAGTATTTCCCACGTGATGGTTCACACAGGTTTTGGTTTTGTTCCTCAAAGTGGGATAAAATGCCCTAGGTGAAAGTAAGAGAAATTGATAAATGCAGGTGGTGCCTCAAATTGACACTGTCTGAGAAGACTGCTAAATAAAAGGTGATTAAAATAGTCCTTCTTAGTCATGGCAACTACTTCTCTTATGATTAATTAATTAGAACAGCAGATTCCTAGGGACACTTCTGGGGTGGATTCCCCTGTGCTCCCTTGATACTCTGTATTACGATTATGGTAGCTGAGGTTAAAGACATTCGTTACTGCCTACTTCTAGCTGTACAGATACTTTGTGTATCTCTTTGGCTGGGGGTGGAGTAGCAGAGAAGAAATGATAGCTCTGGGCTTTCTTCCCTATCGCCTGGGGAGTATTTGATGGCCAGAGCAGATGTCAGCACTCTTAGGACTTCTGCAAATTGCATTCTCTGTTTGCAAGATGCTGTTCCTTCAGCAAGCAGACAGTGATGCTCAGACCATCACAGGTTTAACTGAGTTTACTGTGAGACCTATGATAATGTCAAGCCACTTTTTTTCCCCCCCCTGCTTGTTAGATTGCTGCAAAGCAGAAAACTCTGATTGACTAGGACCCAGTTTATGTATTTTCTCAAGGTGAAAGGGCAGTCATGGCCTTGCACCTTTTTAAGCTCTCTCCTACAATTATGTAGAGTGGGGACTTATTTTTCTGCACCAGAAATTTAGCTCTTGTACCAGACTACAGTAGAATTTTTAAAGAGAACTGGAGTAAGTCCTGCTCATCAAATGACTTGGGAGTGATGAGTTATGGCTGTCTTGCAAGTCAAGTGAGAAACCTTGCGAGGGCTCTGCTGAAGGAAGAGGTGAGAATGGATTGCTTAACCAATAGATTTGGTCTGTTTGGGAATGTCCTGAAGTTCTACTTTTGAGTTTTATCTTGGGAGTCTAAAAATTAAAAGTGTGAAGTCCTATGCTTAGTTACTGTTTTCATGGTGAAAGGAAATGAACCGAGGCTGTTCTAGCATTTGGTAAGCACAAGGGAAATTGGGATTTTAGTGCAGGGATCTTTTCCAGGTTGGCTTGGGAAGGTCCTGACTTCAGTCATACTTTGGTCTTTCATTTCAGATTTTTAGTTTTTGTTGCTTTATCTGAGTACGCTGAGTGACTTTTATGGTCCATTTTAAATGTTCTTGAAGGCTTGTTATCTTTTATTTCATTTTATGACGTGTTTAATCATCAAGGATGTGTAAGCTTTGTGATCCTAGCTTTACGGGGGCCAACAGAGTTTTGGTAATAGCTGATAATGTTACAGAACATTTTGACTACAAACACTTAACTGTTTTGAACCTCTCACAATATCTCTAGTGATCTTTTTGGTTTTGCAGATGATTCTGCAGACGTTGGTGAAGAGGACAGCTTCTTGGGACAGACTTCTGCCAGCCCCAATCCACCACAGACTTTCAATTATTTCTCTCAAGTACCTAGTAGCAGTGATCCATTTGGAAGTATTGGGCAGACCCCCTTAACAACTGCACCGCCTGTCGGAGCACCAGCCTTTTCCAGGCCTCCAACTTCACTTCCGCTTGCATCTGGGTCACAGGATGGGCAAAATGCCTTTTCACCCCACATTCCTAAGTCACAGTCCTCTTACAACGCACCTCCTGCTCCACAGGGAGGGATCACTGCTTATCAGACTCCTCAGCAGAGCTGTCCCCCACCTGCCAGTGCCTCTGTTCTTCCCCAGGGAACCTCTCAGCAGGGGTATAACCCTTATCGGCACACCACCCTGAGCAGCAGAGCTAATCCATACCTTACTCCACCTCAGCTGCAACAGAGTCACGTTCCTGCTCACCCACCATCCTCTGTGCCCCCCGTCCAGATGTATCAGACGCCTCCAGGATCATTGACACAGGTATATCAATCATTCCTGATGTCCCCATACCAAAACAAAAGAATTTTAGTCCCTTTCCTCTTTGAATTGCTTATTTTGTCTTCCGGAGAGTTTTCTTTTTCCCCCAAAAAAGGCCTTCAACTATTTCTGGTAGGAAAATCTTTCCACTAGAACTAGCCTGGAACTGTTACTTTAGGAAAACATCCTGATATTTGAAGTGAGTTGTACCCTGAGGCTGTAGCTACAAGAGCCTCTGGCCTCAGAAACAAAGCCAAGTTGTGAACTTCTGTTGACTGTTACTGAGTTTGCTGCCATTTCAGCTGTACTGCTGCATTGTTTGTGCCTGGCTGTAAATCGGGTCATTCAGCTGTTTGCAAGATATGGACTAAAGATCTCTTCGCAAGCAGGCTTTGCTGGTGAAGTGGGTACTTTTTGAAACTATGGTGTAAGTCACGTAAATAGTAAGTTCTTTGAAACTCTCTGGTCGAGGATTTTTTGTGCTAGAAAGCATTACTCCCCATTCTTTTTTACCTTCACAAAGAGATTATTAAAATAATATAAATAAAATGACAGGTTTCCTTGGAAAAAAAATACTGTTTTTATTTTTGTATTGCTGTTACTGTGAATAAAGAATAGAAAGATTATATAAACCCCAAAAATATAGCAAAGGCAGTAGAACCTAAACAATTTGGAGTTTTATATTAAAGAATTTCAGCACTTCTGTTTGCTTGATTTTACATAGTGCACAATATATTAAGAATTTTTTTTTCTTTAAGTATATTAACCAAAGCACTTGTTACTGCTGACACCACTTGCTTTTAATTGTACTCACTGGGATCTTTGTACAATTTGCATGAACTCAGCTTTCTGTAGGCTGTTGTCCCTTTCAAAATCAGTAATTTTTCTTGCATCACTGAGGCTACATTTGAGTTTGAAATCTGTCTGTCCTGATTATTTTACAGGAAGAGAGCTATTACTGAATTGGCCTCTTGTTTAAATTTGCAGTCTTTATGCAAAAATGTAGTTAAGTACAAAAGAAGAAGAATGCGCTTTTATTTTCATGTCAAGTTTGGTGGCTGTAAGAAATAAGTTCAGCTTAATTTTTGAAAATTTAAGAGAATATTTGGAATCGTACTCATTTTAGATAATCAAGGTGCTAAACCATAACAGTTTTTAACAGTATTCATGGGAATGAAATTCCCATCCTTCCTCAATTTAAAAAGTTTAGAGTTTTCAAAAGCATGATAAAGGTGACAACTTGTCTATGGCACTTTTAGAATGAAAGATAATATTCTAGGGGAGGAAAAAAATGTTAGAAAAAAAAGACTCAGAGTGTTTTTTATAGCAAAGTATAGATCAGTTATGTAAAAACTATGTGAGATTGAGATGATGAGCCTGTATGTATTTTCAGTTTCCGCAGTCTCAGTCACAGATCCGAGCTCCCAGACCAGCAGGTCCTCTGGTCCAGGCACCTCCTGTTTTGCTGCACAACCAATATGAGCCGATTCAGCCGCACTGGTTCTACTGTAAGGAGGTGGAGGACAAGCAGATATGGCTGCCATTCAGCATTCTGGATTCTGCCAAGCTAGAGGAAGTCTATAATTCCGGTAAGTCGTATCTTGCTCGGAAGTCAACAGAAGGATTAGAAGGAAGATAGTAGAGTAGCGCCATTTGCGTGTGAGTGATAAGTAAAAATCTTGAAGTTTTTTGGAGTATTTTCTGCCACTTTATTTCATTTACATTATCTGTCACTTGACGCGGTCAGTGTTAAGATGTACGTTGCTAGTGGATATTGCACTTTGATTTAGAGCTCCTAGTTGTCTGTGTCTTGGTTTGTTAAACTCTGTTAGCTCTGGAATAAGTGTTCATATCTGGGAGCTGTTCAAGGCTTTGGTTTTTTTTGTTGTGTACAGAGCATATAGAAGCATTTTAGCAGTACCACAATAGTCACCTGATCTTAGGATCTCTTCCATGGTATAACCATCTGTCTTAATGGCCTAATGTTCATCCCAGAAGATGAAGAGAGAGGAGGAAGACTGTATGTGTTAGTTTTGTAACCGAGTGTGACTCTTGTGTCACAGTCCAGCCGGATCCTGAGAGTGTGGTTCTGAGCACTGATGGGGGACGCTATGATGTGTACCTGTATGACAGAATGAGGAAAGCTGTGTACTGGGAAGAGGAGCCTTCTGAAGTCAGACGATGCATGTGGTTTTATAAGGGGGACAAGGATAGCCGGTTTATTCCTTACACTGAGGATTTCAGTGAGAAGCTAGAGGTTAGTATTACCTTTACGTAAACTTCACAAAGAATTTCATAGTCCTTTGTATTCATGATGTTAGAAATACTTCTTTTTGTTTCATTTTAAAATGATCTCCAGAACGCACTTTCTGGAACACAAGCAAATCCTGGAAAGGGGAGTGGCCAGTAGGGCATGTTGTTCATGGATCGGTCCTGCCCTGCTGTAACCTATAATCAACTTGGCTAGCGCTTTACATGGCACTTCTGTATAAAGTTATAGAATTTATAGCCTTAACATTACACATGATGCACAAGGCCAAAAAAATAGTTTGTCTGAGAAGGCTTATTGATTTTGTGTGACTTGTTTACTGTTTCAGGCAGAATATAAAAGGGCTGTAACTACAAATCAATGGCATCGGCGACTTGAATTCCCAAATGGGGAGACAATTGTTATGCATAATCCCAAGGTAATAGATTTTTGGCGATTGGTTCTCACAGATTTCATTAGGAGTGAATGCGCAGATGGATGGAAGCATAAATTGAACGCAGTCTTAGTCTTGCTTGAAGGGTACTTGTTGATTGTTTTGGATATGTGTGTATTGAAGATGATAATGTTTATAGAACACTGAACTCCTGCTTGCTTCCATGTGCTGTCAGGTGTTTAAAAGACAATGCTTTCTGAAACCTAGGAAGAATAAGGGTTTACATAGTAAATATTTGGACTAAGTGTAACTGCCTGCAAAGGGGAGGCAATTTGAATTAGTTTAACCTCAATCTGTACCGAATGGAAGGTAATTTTAAAAAGAGCATTATTCTAAATATAAGATAAATAGTTTATCTGAGTCATGAGAAATCTTCCACTGCAACTATTTTTAGGCCATGAGGAAGTCTAGAAAAAAAGCTTTGAAAGTTATTCTAAATACTTTGCTAACAGTCTGATGTGATTAAAAGAATGGACTTCAGCCTTATTGACCAATGCTGTTAACTGTTCACTTATCACAGGTGCAGTAATTAATAAATAAATAAAATAATCCAGGGGCTAGAAAAGATCACAGTTGTTCCTACTTTAAGGTTTTACTAATGCTGGTTAAGGAGTTTTGTCCAGTAAAAACCTAGAGTAGGAGCATTTAAACCACTCGGTGTCATAAATACAACTTCAGACCATACTGAATCAGTGAAAGTCTTACAAACAGCCATACCACTGAATTCCTCACTGTGGAGGGTTTCTGGGCTACTTTAAATGCTGTTCTTCCTTGAAAAACACTGTGCTTTTATTTTCATTTTTCTTTCTTTTTTTTTTTTTATTTTTCTTTTCCTCATGATAGAGTAATTGTAAATGGGGTAGTGTTCAGTTTCCTCTTACAATCTGCTAACAAGAGTGCATACTGGAAAGAGGAACTTGAATAATGCTTGTCTGAGGAGTTAAAATTGTTAAGAATGACTGAGCAGGCCAGCTTCTTCAACTAATGGTTACTTTTGTTAAGTCACCTGGTTGCTTTTCGCAATAACGAAAATTATTTTGGAGTCTAGTTTTAGTGAAGCTGTTACTGCCACAGAGAATAGCACTAGGATTTTCTAAGACTTCTTATTGCATATGTGCTAACTGAAGTGGAGTCTCTAATGCAAGGTAAATCAAACAAAAATGCTTCCAGACTAACGATATGAATCGTAAGGGGGTTTATTTTTATAATTGGACAATGTATTTTTTGTTTTCAGGTCATAGTTCAGTTCCAACCTTCTGCCACACCAGATGAATGGGGCACAACTCAAGATGGTCAGGCAAGACCGAGGGTAGTAAAACGTGGAATTGAAGATGACTATGATGAAATTCCTGATGGTATGTGATGACTGTATGTGATTCTGCAGCTTGAGCAGTCAGCTTGGTTGCGTTCAAAAGTTGGACAGTAGCAGGCGGAGTGGTAAGGCACTGTTTGTGCCTAGAGTCTAAAGATTAAAGTTATTCCTCACTCTAAGCTGCTTGAAGGAGGTTGTCTGGATTTGACTTTTTTTAATCAAAGAAGTCCCGTGGCCTATGTTATGTGCTGAACCATCTTATGTAATAGGCTTTATAAAGCAAGTATATCTTAAAGTTGCTTGGCTTTAAACTTCACCACTGCGGTAAATACTGGTACTCTGAATTTTTTCTTTTCTTTTTCTATAGGAGAAATGTCTCAAATTGACCATCTGGTATTTATGGTTCATGGCATAGGTCCTGTATGTGACTTGAGATTTAGAAGCATTGTTGAATGTGGTAAGTTTTAGCTTGTTTAATGTGCAGTTGTATTCTGAACTGTTTAAATTTGGCTCTCTATATCTTGTAAGCAGATGAACATGTCTTTTTTCTTTTTTTTTTTTTTTTCTTTTTTTTCTGAAGAAAGCCTCTAATGTTAAGAAGTTCAATTTCTGGTAGAATTTTTTCCTGATTATTTTCCAAAAGCAGAATCTGTGTTTTGTCAGACTTAAAGCTTTAACTGTTATTATTAGTCCTCAGTATTAGACTTGCAGACTGGTTTGGGTTTTGCGGTGCGTGGGCTTTTTCCCGTTGTGGTTGTATGTGTTTGCTTTGTGTGGTTTGTATGTGTGTGGGTGTTGTGTAGGGTGGTTTTTTTGTTCACTTTTTTTTGTTTGTTTTTCTTTTTTTAAATACACTCGAGTACAACTGAGTAAGAAGGCTGTGTCTGATCATGGGGTAAAATTCCATTCATTGTGAAATAAATAGAAGCTTGCTAGAAGATCTGCTTTCAAAAACTTGAAAAGATTTTTCCGCTTCACAGTTCGCTTCATTTATATTCTGACTATGTATGAAATTGGAGGAGGGGTTAAAAAAAAAAAAAAAGTATTTGTATTTGTGTGTTGCTCAAGTACTACTACTATCAGATTTTCATTACTTTTCCCCTCTACAGTCGATGATTTTAGGACTGTTTCTCTGAAGTTGTTGCAGACTCACTTTAAGAAATCTTTAGAGGAACGTAAAGTGAGCAGGGTGGAATTCCTCCCAGTTCACTGGCATAGTTCTCTGCATGGAGATGCAACAGGTGTAGACAGGTGAGTAAATTGCTGAATGTTGAGAACTTGGTACTTCCTGTTTTTGTAAAGTGGGTAAAAAGAGAAGTTAATATGCTTTTCAGACTAGATCAATAAATGTATGCCTGAGTCACAGAGGAGAATCACTAATTTTTTGTTAATTAACATTTTGATGAGGACTATAGGAAAAACTGGAAAGACATGTGGAGTATTTTGTTTATTTTCATGACATTGAGTGACAGGATGCGCATATATATATACACATACACACTTTTTGAGTACTGCATTTTGTGAAAGTGGCTAATGCATTGATAGATGATGGTGAGTGTGGGGAGATAGTAAGTATGAGGTGGTGAGCATGGAGAGGTATTCTCCAGCAATGAGTATGTGCAATTTAGAGTGGAGAGTTTTCTCTCCTGTACCTTTCTACATTCTGATTGAGTCTGACTAGAAGATGCCAATGTCCTCTTTCTGAGGAAGACACTGAGTACTCTGTCCAGTCCTAGAGTAGTACTTGAATTGTGGTGAGGCAGTTGAACTATTCTTTTCTTTTTTTTTTTTTCCTTAAACAAAGTATCTGTGTTTGATAAGGAGCATTTTACAGCATTTTGAAATCTGTTTAAAATCACTTATTGGAGTCTATCCTTTTGTTGTTGCTTGACATATCAAACTGTTTTCTCTTGCTCAAAAATGGGCACGTAGAATTACGAGGGTAGCAACCTGTACTGCTTAGAGCGCACGCTGGTGTTCTCCAGAGCATTCTAGCTCAGTCAAGTCATATTGCTTACCTAGAGTCTGAATCTTTTTTTTTAACATTGTCATGAGGAAGGATCCTTATTATGTTAATCAAACCAGGCAGTGCTAACTAAGGCAGTCTCAGTTCTCCAGCAATTCCATTGCAGCTGTCAACTCCAAGAAGGCAGATGGTGATGCCAAGCTTTTTCTTCAAAAAGAGAGTTTCCTGTTGCTTCAAGTTTTACTGCAAGTTCTTTTTCTCTTCTGCTTTGACCAATCTGCTCACAAAACTTCCCTGTTACTGTGAGAACAGTGTTGAAACAGAGAAGATATTATTTTGGACTTTCCTCCACCCTGGAGAGAAAAAAGGAAGCTGTATCTTTCTTAAATGCGTACACTCAGCAGATAGCACTAATGTCTGAATATACAACGAGGCCAGAAGGCTCAGTGTTTTTTTAATGTCTGTAGAGACCGTATTTGTAGTATTTACATTGTAGTTCTACTACACGTCATTTCAAAAGTTAACAAAGTTTTTATCTGCATTTCTTTAAAGGCATTCATGCTTCTAATGGTTTTGTGTTACTAGGAACATAAAAAAAATCACTTTGCCGAGCATCGGTCGCCTGCGCCACTTCACCAACGAAACACTCCTTGACATACTGTTTTACAACAGCCCCACCTACTGTCAGACGATTGTGGATAAAGTGGGGATGGAAATGAATCGTTTGTACGCACTTTTCATGAGTCGCAACCCAGACTTCAAAGGAGGAGTCTCTGTGGCTGGGCACAGTTTAGGTAATTGTCTAAAGAACTGATCTGGGGTAAAACCAGCATTTCTGCACTAAGGGAGATGGACCTTAGTTAAGCGTAAAGCTAAAATTAGCTGTTAGGGCGTAGCTGTATTTCAGAATATGGCTGACTAAAAGTCAAACACCACTCTCAATAGCGAAGTTTTATAAAGTTTTAAGAGAAGGTTAGTGCTTCATGGGTGCTTGCATTTCCCTTCTCTACCCCGTTAGTCATGAAGACTTAACGTCTAATTTGTGTTCAAAAATTGAGATGTTATCTCAAGATGGGTAACTTTTGTGTCTCAGAACCCCCACTTAGTAAAAGTAAGACAATTTTTTGAACACAGAGTAAGTGTTATAATGACATAAGACATAGTAGTCTTGGCTGGAACTTTTCTTCCAATTGGGAAGCAGGAGTTAAGGGAATGTAGTTTAATCATGGCAACTACATAAAGCATGCACCGGGGAAGAAAAAAAAAAAATTTGTTTTTTTGCTGAGAATGGTTGTGTTCAAGTAAATATGTGGGCGCTTTAGTTTTAATTCAGCTATCTTTTTTGATCAGTCTATATGTTGTTATTACTATTGCATATAAATCTTGTTTGGGATTTAGGGACAGGAAAATCTGGCATTTTTCCCCAAAACAACTTTGATTCCTGTTTCCAGGTTCCTTAATTCTGTTTGACATATTGTCTAACCAGAAGGACTTGGCTTCATCAGTAAATACTGGACCATTCTCTGGTGTTAATGGGACTGTAAAGGACATGGCTGTTCATGATAAACAGGTAATTTGCATGCTAGTCTTTCCAGGCAAATACATCTGATATTTTCAGCAACTTCTTCAGAATTTATTAACTGAGACACGATTGTGGGTTCTCATAGTACATTTTAACATGTTAATAGAAATGTGCAGTTTTGTAAATACTGTAAATTTTATGACCAAACTTATTTGCATCTTTCTTATGTTCCAAGTAGTTCAGTAGTGGGATCTGATCATGAATATCAGCTTTGACCCTTGTGGTCTTAACAGTATCTGAATGGTGGGGGAGATGCGTAAGACGGAAAGAATCTACCTGTGTTCAGGCTATAAACAGTGACCAGTTGTTTGATGATTGAAAGGAGATATATTTAGTGTTGGAAAGCTCAAGAAACTTTTTGCCTCTCTTAGTAATTTTTAAATATTTTGCTGATCCGTTATTAGTGGAAAGTCTGTGTCCTATTTTACTAAAAATGGGCATAAATTTACAAAGCTTACATAATCTTTTTAAGAGAAAGTAATTAAACTTGTTTTTACTTGCTGCATATTGCTTTTTTCACTGTCAGATGATGTGATTCACTTTCTGTGCTGTTTTGTTAAGATGACTGAAGATACCAGTTCCTTGGGCTCCTCAATTGCTACTTCTGGTGATGACCTTTGTGAGCCTGAAGTAGATGATGATGTTCCTACTTTGCCGAAGACTCTGGAAATGCTCAGTTTGTCGGAGTATGCGAGCATATTTGAAAAGGAGCGAATTGACATGGAATCTCTGGTACAGTAATGTTCACTTGTCTTACGGGAGTTGCTCACAGTATGGAGGTTTATGTTTGGGGCTGGGTTTTTTTGAGTTTGTTTTGTTTTGTTTTGTTGTTGTTTGGTTTTTTTTTTTCTTCCTTTATGAGTTTAGTACCATGAAGCGTGAAAGTAGTTACAAAAGTAAGATAATTAATGTATAACTGTATGTTATGGGACTCTCTTTTTCTTGGTGTGGTATATTGTCCCCCAGTTGTGTTAAGGCACTTTCTATCATGTCTTTTTAACTTTTCCGTAGTATCTGTGGCTTTATAAAATATATTATCTTATTCACAAGTTATTTATAATGTATATAATTTCTTATTGGCAATTATTCTCTGATGTGCGTGTTTGGGTTTTATTTTTATTTTGTTTTAGCTCATGTGTACAGTTGATGACCTGAAGGAAATGGGGATACCTCTTGGACCAAGAAAGAAAATAGCTAATTTTGTAAAAGACAGAGCAGCCAAGCAGGTAAATATGTTTTTTTCAGGAATGAAATAGAAAGTTGTTAAGCAAATGTAACTGACTTCTTTGCTGTGGAATAACTTGTATTCTTTAACACAGTTGTTAACATCATGGATATATTAAAGGAATTTTGACAACTGGTAAATAACCCTTTTTTTCCTGATTTTGAAACCTTTCTCAAAAGGAACAAAAGAAAGCAGCAGCAGAAAAGAAAGCAGTGCTGGCTGCCACACTCCAAACTCAGGAAGATTCCCAGAAAGCAAAAGAGACAGTTACTTCTGTCTCTTCTTCAGAGTCTGGTCAGCTGCACTCAAAGAGGAAGCTTGCAGTTGGTGCATCTGTTTCTTCTGTGAACATCGACTATGAGTATTTTGAGGTTGGAACTGGCCAGGTGAGACTACACAGATTTAAATGATCCATTTAGAACAATGATGTTCTTTTGTTTGATTTTGTGTTTTTTGTTGTTTTGTTTTTTTTTAATATTGATGACTTTTTGCTGCTTCCCTTTATTCTTGTGTAAAAGTTATATTTACATAGAACTTTACCCTTTGGCAGGAGGCAGGGCTGGGAGAGTGGGTTAGATTACTGAAAAGCAAAACCTAATATAGTAAGGATGCCACTACAAATTATTTTTTCTTTCAGCAGTGAGTGAGCTGTAAACATGGTACTGCTTCAGAAGCAGAACTGTATGGATGACATAATATTGAATGGTTCTGTGGCTTTACAGTTAACACAGTAGCCTAAAAGGATCCATTTATGCTGTTATATTTGTTTTACCTCAAACTTCACTTAAAAAGCAAACCTTGAAGACTTCTTGTTTTAAATAATTTTTTTTTTTTTTTTGGTTCTTTTGATTTGTTTCTTTCCTATAAAATAAATAAATAAGTATGAATATGTACTGGTATTACGGTATAGTATGGAAGAGGGTAATGCATCTGAAGCTTCCTGGAAGTACTGTGAGCATGTGCTTGATTTAATATACAACTTGATTTTCCTTCCTAGCTAAGCATTATGTTAACTGGCTGGCAGTTCTGTGAGATTATATATCTGATTTCTGTCTGGTAGGTTTCTGTGGTTTACAGTGCATTAGACTTTGAACCAGATATTTTCTTCGCTCTTGGTTCTCCTATTGGTGTGTTCCTTACTGTGAGAGGTGTGGAGAAGATTGATGAAAACTACAGGCTTCCTACCTGCAAGGGATTCTTCAATATCTATCATCCAGTGAGTAAGCACTACTTTTGAGATTTGATTTTAGTTGATGAAGATGACAACAATATAAAATACTAAGTTTTAACTTCTGAGCGTTACACCTCCTGTTCCACTACGTACATTTCCCAAAACACTCATTTTTAAAAAATGACCCAACTGAAATACGTATTCCAAGTATTTGTGGTCTTTACTGCAAAAGTGAAGTATAGCTGGCTGTAGGTTCCATACCTAGCATTCTAGGTATGGCTTGGCTTGATAATATTTGCCCTGTTGATTTTTAGAGCTTAAAGAACATTCCCCCCCCCGCCCCAGTTAATTTCAAGCCATTCTTGTAGATTTTTATAAAGTGTTTTTATTGAGCTGCATACAGGACTTTTCTGAGTTTCCAATTAGCTTCTAGGAAATTTAGAAATCCTTAGAGGTTTTGCAGTGAATGCAGTTCATTTGTCCTCTTCTGTCCCATCTTGTTTATTAATTAAACAGTGACATGTTGGTAGAGATATCAGAGTGCAAGAAAATTTTGCTGCTCTTTTGCTGTTGTATTTCCTCTTCAGAATCTAGAAGACATAGATCTAACTAATTCATGAACTTGCGTAATCTTACAATTAAAATAATGGATCATGAACTGAGTTCCTGTAACCTTAGATAGAACAGAATTCAAAAATAGTTCTCTATTAATCATACATAGGGATTTTTTTTTTTCACTGAAATGTGATAATTAGAATAATTCCTTAAGATAACTACATGTCAATGTCTTTTTTTTCTTAACAGCTTGATCCAGTAGCTTACAGATTAGAACCAATGATCATTGAAGACCTGGATTTAAAACCAGTTCTCATTCCACATCACAAAGGCAGAAAAAGACTTCATCTGGGTAAAACCAAAACTTATTTCATCTATAGATCTCATTCCTAATTTACTCATTTGATGCATTAGAACATTGTAAAATTTCAAGAGACTAATGAATGCTCCTGGATGTCTGACTCCATGTTTTTCCTAAACATTAGAGAGGATTCCTTCCCTTGTGAATTAGCCATTCACATTTATATTTAGATGTAGCAATCATAATTCCTCCAGATTTGAGCTTCTAATTACCAAAATTCCATTTTAAATTTGCTGTACATCTCCTGTTCACCTTAATTTCTAAGATGATGTCAAACAGAAACTGAATTTACTGATTTCTTTTACCTTGTCCCTAATGACCACCATGAAATATTTAACCAGTATCTGTTCAGTATTGCGAAGGTGGTTCTGTAGTATGATGAAGGAGAAAAATATGATCTGTTGCTCTTTGCTGGTTTTTCTTTGATGCAGGTGAATGTTAGATGGAGCTGTTGCGAGCCCTGATCTAACAGACTCATGTGGTTCTAAGCAGTTATTGTGAAGAGCTCTTCTTCATTCAGAGTTTCCCACACAATCACTAAGCTGTAACAGAATTATAAGCTAGAGTCGTTTGGGAGTGCTTCTCCAAATTCACTGCTCCTGCAAGAGACATTGGCAGCAATTCTGGTCGCTTCTGCTGTGCTGGAGTTTGAAACTAGTCCCTCTATACTTTTCCTTTAGTGTAGGGTGTTAGGAGTGATTGTGGCTGTGTGAGGGGGTATGTGTGTGAGGGGATTGACTGGTGTAGCTATTTTTGTGGACCTTTCTGGGTGTAGAGGCTGCTGGACTGTTTCCTGTGCTGGTAGGTTTTAACTCGTTGATCCATTCAGTGAGAAATCAGTTGTGTATTAATTATGTTTCACCTAATCCTTTTTTGAATGGAAGAGAGAAACAAGAAACACAGGTTAAGGTCATAGCAGGCCTGTTTCTCCTAGTGAATGGTATGTTTATTGAACTGAGTTTCATCATTCTGGTTGTAGTTTATAATTTTAAATCCTTCTACTATGGTGATATTTTCTTTGTTTTTTTCTTTCTTAGAGTTGAAAGACTCTCTGTCTCGTATGGGATCTGATCTGAAACAGGGTTTTATTAGCTCTTTGAAGAGCGCATGGCAGACACTTAATGAATTTGCCCGTGCTCATACATCTTCAACTCAGCTGCAAGCAGAACTGGAGAAAGTAGCTAACCAAATTAAAGAGGAAGAAGAAAAGCAAGTGGTGGAAGGTATGTGGACTTATTATTTTTCTTATAATTTAATGACCTCAAATTAGTAGAAACATGAGGATGCTATTGATTTTCCTGACCCTATTAAGGAAGCCCCTGTGCTAGATCCCAGGCACTCAGCAAAGCTGCTTTGCCACTCCCCTCCTCAGTTGGATAAGGGAGAGAAAATGTTATAACGAAAGGCTCATGGGTTGAGTTAAGGACAGGGAGAGATCACTCGCCAGTTACCATTGTGGGCAAAATAAACTTGGGGAAATTAGTTTAATTTATTACCAATAAAATCAGAACAGGGTAATGAGAAATAATACCAAAACACCTTCCCCTGACCCTTGCCTTTTTCCCCAGCTCAAATTCACTCCCTCTCCTCACCAGCAGCACAGGGGAACAAGGAATGGGGGTTGTGGTCAGTTCATCACACATCTCAGCCACTCCTTCCTCCCCAAGGGGAGCACTCCTCTCACTCTTTCCCTGCTCCAGCATAGAGTCCCTTCTATAGGAGACAATTCTCCACGAACTTCAACGTTGAGTCCTTTCCAGTGTGGGTCCCTTCCATGGGAAATAGTCCTTCAGGAACAGACTGCTCCCATGGGTGCCCCACGGAGTCAGAAGTCCTGCCAGCAAACCTGGTCCACTGTGTGCTCCTGAATTCAGCTACTGCTTTGTGAGCTATTCTTAAACAAGCTGTAATTAAGCTGTTAAGAAAGACATAAGCCTATAGTACCAGTAACCCTCCTGAATTATGCAGTGGCCTCCTAGTCACTTGAAGCTATTATTATTGTCTTACTCGAAGCCCATGGAGCTTAAAGTGGAGAGAATGATTTCTTGAGTCAAGCAGGCTGTGCTTGAAAATAGTTTACATCTTCAATTCTTTATTTTTAGCTGAAAAGATCACTGAAAGTCCGGACCCTCCAAAAGATGAAGATTTTTTAGTGAAGGTTGGAATGCTAAATGGAGGACGTCGTATTGATTATGTTCTTCAAGAAAAACCAATAGAAAGCTTCAATGAATACCTTTTTGCTTTACAGAGTCATTTGTGCTACTGGTAAGAGGAAATGTTGGTGATTCTGTAAATACTGCTTTTCTGATGTAGCTGTGTATCTTTAATTGTTGGTAAGGACCTGCCTATTGTTTATCTTACTCTTACTCTCTTTTATTTACCTGTGACCAGTATGGTAATAGCTCAAATTGTGTTTACTGTCTTGAGTGTTTTATAATGGAAACTCAGATGATCTCCATCAAAGATCATGCCGCAGTGTTTCACCTCAAGTGTGTTTTGACAAAAATACCAATGTTTATATACACAGATCTATTTTTCAGGCTACTGCTGATTTGAGAAATTAAACATTGCAAAACGACCGACCAATTGTAAAGCTACCACAATAGGAGCTATTTCAGTGGTCGGTGGGTATGCATATGGCTTGGGAGACTTGAATTTTCTGGGTCTGTAAAAGTTTTGGAAAAGGTGACTGCTGAGTTGGATACAAGATCCTCATGACTTAATTCTGACATGGCTTCTTGTTTGAAAAAATGTTGCCTTCCCACAGGCATATCGTAAAGATAAATTTGTTATACTCTGAATGCTCAAGTGTTATGTGACTGAGACGATTCAAGTATTAAGGTAGCAAGTATTATATGACTGTCTAGGAGCATCAGTCTCAAGATGTTGCACCTAGATGTCACTATTAGCTAATCTCATTTAAAAATAAAATCCTGTGTTAGCACAAAGTAAACAAATCTATCGTCCTGTTTGCAATAGAGACATTGCATACTGTTCTCTTGAACTTCAATACTCAAAACACCCACCTTTAGCTACATTCAGTTACAAAACTGCTCTGGCAGGCCTCCCCAAGCAGTCAGTGACTCGGTGGTGGCAGTGCCATTTTGCAGGTTGAGCTGGAGGAACAAGGAGATCTTCCATGAGGCAGGAGCTAATCATTGCCAGGTTCTTAAAAACTTGGGTTTGGTCATCCTAATAAGGAAGATAAGCATGATGATTAACGACTGAAAATTTGGAAGCGTGATTAGGGAGGGTTTGTTCTTTGGGTGTTGTTTTTTTTGAGGGAGGTGGTGGGGAAAGCCTTAAATGAAAGCTCTGTGTATTAGAGAGAATGAAGCTTCTGTGTTGATCCTTCTGCTTGCTTATTTGCTTCCTCATTTAATAGCTGAGACCGAGAAATAAGGTTACTATCTCTGTGCTCAATTAAGGAAAATACCTGTAGTCTCTTAGCTTGCATGTACTGGTGTTCTGTAAATGATGTTCCTCACACTTGGAGGATCACAGCTGTGACCATCTAAATCTCCTTTACTGTTTCACTGTATCATTTATTTTAAAAAGCACGGGAAGATACCCTTATCTAACAACTCCACAGCTATGGAACTTTGTTAAAATTTATACCTAGTTAACTTCAGTATTTTTTGTACAGTGGTTGTTACTCTTTTATATTGGTATTGTTTAGATGTGTTTAACATTTTATAGATGAATAATAAAATTAAGTCTTTCCATGTTAAACTTAAATTCAGAGAGCCTGAAGCTTTGACTTTTAAAAAAAGAAGGGGAAAAAACCAAATTGGAAACATGTCACTTGACTCACATTGATCTTTACATGATTTGAGAACTTCCTTTATTTTTAGCGGTGAGAAAGAGAGAAATACAATGGGTAGCTAATGTAGTCTATTTCCAGGAAAGTACCAGCCAGTTAGAAGAGAAGAACTAGAATATTGCTGATAGAACTGATAAGCCTTGAGTTTTGACATTGGGTTAAAAGATGCAGTGGGGCAAGTAAAGGAAGAAAGCCTTGACAGGTAGAATGTGTCCTTGGTGGATTATGTTCAGGAGCCCATCACAGACAAAAATGACAGATTATTTGAGAGCATTTAAGTGAAATGAGTAACATCAGAGAAATGGCTAGGGACGGGAATTTCAAGTTGCATCAGAGTAAGGTAGGGAGGACAGAGTGTGGAGAAAATGCAGTACAAAAAGGTAAATATATAGGCTGGGGCTGACAGCAGAAATAATGCAAAACTGATGAAGAATTAGAGCGTGAAGGAAGTTGGTAGAGAGGTAAGGCCATGTTCCTGAAAGATAAGTGCCAATAGGTGGTTAGTTGTGCAAACATTTTAGAGAGCTGGAATGAGATGAAATGTGACTTAGAAGAATTAGAACATGGACCATACTGAAATAACACTTCCTTTTTTTCTTGTAGGGGATCTGAAGACACTGCCTTGCTGTTTCTCAAAGAAATATACAAGACTATGAATATCAATCCTGAGCAGCCACAGCATTGATGTATAGAAACACAAATTTGTAAGTATGATTTGATATAACTTACTCATACCAAATTCAACTGCAACTTAGATATTTTTCCCTTTTTCCTCTGAAGTTTCAATGATGAAGCAGGCAGCCACAAAGCGTCATTTTGACTTCAAAAAAGCAATTCATGTGCAGGAGAGTTATTTAAGTTCAGCATTGAGTTCTTCCCTTCTTCGTTTTCAAAAGATATTTGATGTTAGAGTTTTTGATATGGAATAGTAATTGCCAGTACAAATATGTCAAAAAATATGGTCTGCCTTTATTGTGTTTCTTTCCTAGTTCAGTTGTTCAGTGAATGTTCAAGAATAGGAAAGCTGATGTATTTCTCAGTTTTTTTCAGAAGAACTGATAATGCCAAGGTACATGAATACCCAGTATGAAGAGAAATACTTGACATTTCAGAGGAATATTCTAGAAATTTTTAGCTGCTACCGTACAGTTTTTAGTATTCTTTTGTAACAGAATGCTTCTGGTTGTATGTTGTTAGCATCTTCTTTTTTAAAAAATGAAGTGTTATAAGCTGATCAAATGCATTTCTTTAAAGCTTGGCCAAATAATACGAAAAAGGTTCTATTTGGCTGCACAGTTCTGACAGTGGTATATCAGTTACCAGAATGGCTTACACAGAGTCTCAAGTCATAGTTGCAGAATTTTTTTTTTCTCTGCTTTTATTTCTTTATTGTTTCTTTATGACCACTTAAGGTGAATTCATATGGAGCTTAGTGCTACAGAAATAACTTTCAATCTCATTGGAGGAGGGGTGGGAATGGGATGTGATAATTTATCACCACAGAGCTAAGAGTGGGTTTGTTGCTTCGCTTCAGCAGAATCTGGAATAATTGTATTTTTCATTGAGAACTACACAGTCAGAGGATGGTTTAGCAGGATGTCATGCAACAAAGGAAGCCAAGGAAGACCCTGTGATTGTAATACCATTAGGAATTGCTCAGAACTTCTCTTAGCACTTGCTTGACAGAACAGCCTTTGAGATAAGGATTCACTTCCCGGAGGCTTAAATGAGAGGGAAAGTTGGTCCCACTGGGATGCACTTAATGACAAGTGGTATCTTGAAAAGGCTGCATACTACAAGACCAGGGTCGTTTTCACATGAGAAGAAATGTCGAAATACACTGTGTAAAATATTATTGCTTAAGTCTCACAGTAGAGAAAAAGAAAATTCTCCCCTAGTGTTAGATGGTAGGATGGGCATGTGGGTTTGTTTTTTATTGTACTAGCCAATTTGTGTCCACCAAAAATATATTTCAGGAGCTTGTTGTATTAGAAATTGATAAAAATGTGGCTGGATTTTTAGATCTTCCTGAGTCCCACTGAAATTGAATATTGGCATATTTAATCTTATTAGTACTACTGCAGAATAGAGAACCCACTATATTTCGTATTTCTCATATGTATGTGTTCTGTTTTCTTTGCACAGCCATACCTGTGGCCTCGATGGACCTGGTGAAAAACGCTCTGAAGCACACCTGGTATTTTCATAGTATACAGATGACAGAATAAGTGTCAGATTTTTTTTTTCCTGCCAGTCCTGAACTTGCTCAGATTCTACCTTCTTGTGTCACTTCAAGTGAACTTAAATTTTGAGATTATCAGTACTGTCATTCAAGAGATGGGTGGAATGACACAATTTTGATCTTAAATCAGTTTAATTGTAGAGTTGCCAAGTATAAAGTGATTGCCGAAGTTGGTTTTTGGCATGGAAGTCATTACTTCTCTCCTTCAGCTCTCCTGTCTAAGCTGGCTGTCAAACATGCTTTGCCTATTAAGGCAGCATGTCCTTATTAAAAAGGACTTGTTGAGAAACAGCAGTAATCTGCTTCTCTTGACACGTTTATTGGTCCACTTTTTAAAAATAAAATGTGAACTGTAGTTATAACCATCTTTTATTACAGATTACACAAACCAGTTCATATTTATTGAAAACTAGCAACCAGAATCATTTTCTTACTATTGTAAGTGTGATGCAGATTATTTTATAAAGGTCTTTTTAAGCCTCTGTTAAGAGTTTTATTGTGGGTTGGTTTTTTTAAGTAAAAATGAGCTTTGACTTTGAAAATGTTAGAAGTTTGTTACAGCTAGTTCAGTGTTCATATCCCCTGAAATGAAGAACAATTAAAAATAACATTTTTGGTCTGGTAATTAAGAAAATTTTAGTGAAACTAGGCTGAAGTTTTGGGAACTAAAATACTTACCTTGACCTTGCTGTTTAGTATCTCAAAACAGTTAAGATTCAGATTCCTCTACTTACATTATGGGTGCTAGAGAATAATCTAGGTCCAGACCTGCAATCCAGACTCCATTTTCCTGTAGTGAAGTTGAGATGAGTTGGGTAGTATGCAATCCTTTGAATTCATGTCTCAATACTGAGCTTCTGTAGCTTTCCTCTGACTTCAACTTACATGCAAATTGTGGCTTTTCTTCATCTTAGTGACTTAACTTTGCTACTGACTATTTGCCTCTGTTATTGCAGTAAATGAATTTTGAAATGCAGTATGGGTTCTTTTTTTTTTCCTTGGTATATGTAAAATACACATTCTTGTGTATATATTTTGGTTATTATAATTAAAAATGGATCTTGACTGCAAGGTTTTCTATTTCATCGCAGAAAATAGGTTGGAAGGAACCTCTGGAGAAGTTACTTAGTCCAGCTTCTCTGCTCAAGATAGGGGTGTTTAGGGCCTTGTTCACAGTTGGAGATCCTTCACCTCTCTAGGACCTGTTCTGATGCAAATTCTTTTCTAATATACAACTGGAATTTCCCAGGTGTAGGTTCTGTCTGTTGCCTCTTGTGCTTTCTCTGTGCATCTTCAAGAGTAATGTCTCTGTCTTCTCATGTACTCTCACGTTCGACAGTGGAGGATAGCAGTAAGTTTGGCTTCTCAAGTCGAAGAGCTTTCCTTGGGATTATTTTACATGCCATGTGCAGTGACGCTGTAGTCATCTTGGGACTTTTCACTGGACTTGCTTTAGTTTATCAAAGTCCATCTTGTTTGGCAAGCAAGTTTGCCAAAGGAGACTATCACAAACAAACACATTTCTGAATTAACCTCTGAAGACCAAGTTTTCTAAGCTTTACAGTCTCCTTTTTAGCTAGAATATAAATAATATATTAAAAAACCAGCAACACAGAAACCCCCACAAAAAACAAACAAACAAACCAACAATTATAAAAAACAAAAAAAGCAACAAAAAAAAACCCCAAACCACAACCACTGGACCCATTTTCATCTTAAATATCACAGAGTGGAAGGTTATACACTTCTATTTATCTGTGCAACACTGGATGATCTGATGAATGTGCTTAAATAGCTGTGATGGTGTCTTGTTCACTTTCAGTTCTAGTTATGTAAATAAAAATTTCATGTAACTAGAGTAACTGGCAATCCTTACATCTTAAAAGCAAACCGAAGTTCGGACATTAAGAAAAGAAAAATGAGTGTAACCAATGATTATGTAAAACAAAAACTGTAAACCAAGTGGGGTTTAAAGAGTGGATTTATATCTGCTGCAGATGTACGTGTTACTTCCTCAGCAGAAATCTTCCTAGCCTGATGCAACAACTTATTAAGTACATCATATACTGCACAGACACTGGTATATGCTGCTGTAGATTTGTTGGGGTTTTTTATTTATTTTGACTGTTGTAAATAGTAGTAGTAGGTATTATAATTCATAATTAAATAGACAGTTAATTAAGGTAATCCACAATATACAGTAAAGTTTTCTCTGCCATATATTATTTTTTTAAAAATCAAAATACCTAAGTAGAAGGGCATAATAGCACAGGAAAATGAGGACAAATGAATTCACCTACCCCATAGGGTTGTGAATTTTAACTATCATGTTGCTAATCTGATTCTGCCCTGCCTTTTCTTGTTATCTGATCATGTCAATATGAAAGTGTTTTCCAAAAAAAAAAAAAGTGTACTACTTCAAACTTGCATCCTGGCCCTGGAGCCTCCACAGGAGAAAAGAGGATTGGAAGTTTAAGGTGAAACTGTCTGAATTAACTTACTGAAAGATAGATAGAGGCTGAAGAGCAGGCATGGGTGGGGTGGTGGGAGTGGTTAAGCAACAACAAGCTGCTCTAGGAAATGCTACAGTCACAGAAAACAGATCACTTGGGGCCATGAATGACATGCTCTTAACTAATGCTACCAGTGTCCTGGCCCGACAGTGAGAGACTGACTCCCTGATCTCAGCAGCTGAGGTTGGCTGAGCTACTTCGCTCAGTATTTCCTACGCTGATCACATTTGTGTTGTGTGTTCTCTGGAGGATCTTCTCAACTCCATGCTCACTCCCTGTGCTGCTCTGATGCAGTCTGACTTTCGCCTTTAAAATGGGACACTATCTCTGTGCCCCAGTGTGTGCATCTGAAGACAGTTATGAAGATTTTTGACAAGATACTTCGCTTTATTTAGTCAGAGTGTTGAAGCGCATATGCCTTTACTCTCCTTCTGTGAGGAAGCCGCTATGTTGACTGGCATGCAATGCTTCCAGGTAAGCACGTATGTAACATTGTGTTGATCTTACTTTATAGCTGCAAGTCTGTTAAATTGAACACTTTTTTTTTTTTTAAGTAAGTTAATTGAAGGATGAAAGTGCTCTGACTGACTTTTCCACAAGCACTTCATCTGCGTAGCGTTGCAACACAGAGAACATGTGACTAGGTGATCTCTAGAGGTCCCTTCCAACCCCTAACATTCTATGATTCTGTGAGTCTATGTGCAGGAACCGAAGGTTGTTGGTGAGTTCCCCAACGCCACAGAAGCAGTGAAGGGCACAGATAGAAAAAATACACAGCATGCAGAATAAATTGGAAAATAAATCCACAACAAAACAAACCCAGAAAAGTGAAAAACTAATTGGCTTCCACTGAAAAGTCACACCTCTTTGGATACTCCTTTCATATGCTAATTCAGACTGCGATACAGCCCAATTTTGCATTGAGGTGTCATGTGGAAATTCTTATGAATTAATTCCAAATCAAAAAATGGAGCCTCTTTGAGAAATCCCTTTCCAGAAGATTCCAATTGGAATGAAATTGAATCTTTCATTGAAAACTTTTGTTTCTTTTGAAAAACCTTTTGACTGCTGCTTATCTCCTGCTGTTCCAGGAACCATTTCCTCCACCAGCAGTGAATGTTTCTGTGCTCTGGGAACACCTCCTCGCACATCTCCTTATATAAGAAGCATAGTCAAATAATTTCTCCTTGTTCCAGGAGGTGTCTTGCATACCACTGAGCATTTTAAGTAAGCGTGCTTCTAGAGTTGTCCTGGTCCTTTCCCAATGAATGTTGTGTTAATATTTAACAGTTTGTGTCTGCAATATGACAGATGCGTTAGAAACTCTGTCTGAAATCCTATTTTCGTAATAGTACTCTCCATGATTCTCTCTGTATGTTATTTCATTTTTCCTTAAAAATGTTCAGCAGTTGGTGCCAGTGCCAGGCTACTAGTTGCTATACTCAAATATAACAAGAGTGGGCATTAGAGAGCAGTCTTTTGCAGTGCTGCATCTCTCAGACTGAGCTAAGTGTTCTTGGACTTTTTTTTTTTTTAATCATCATATTGAATTAGGATGTGTTTCCCAATGTTTAAATAAAATATCCCATGAATTCTTGCTTAACAATGGAAAGTATTGTTTCAAATACCTGTTCCCATTTCAGTACTTTTGACATATCTGTATTTAACTGAACTGCTGTAAGTCATTGACAGCTTACTTTGATTTAATAGGAGTGGTCTGGGGGTTGGTTTCAGACTCTTGTAACAGCAACTCTTAAAATAAAATACAAACTTGGGTCTAGATTTCTATCTGATTTTCATAATTGTGAATCAGGGTTAGCTTCCCAGCGGCTAATTGAGCCACTCCAGTGTAGATAATGATTACAAACAGTCCTTCTGGGACTCAGCATTTCCACAGAGTCAGTGAGGGGTTGTTTTTTTATTCATTTTAGATGCAGATTTTTGTTGATCTCTGCTAAAGAGTTACCATTTTCCCGTGATGGTAGGAAAGAAGTGAAGGAAAGCAGAAGTGTACCACACAGCTCCTGGGGAAGAGATGAGTACAGTTAGCTGGGATCTGGTGCATCAAAACTGGGAGTCATTTAGAGTATCCCGCCTGTGGGATTTTGACCAGAGAACCCAGAAGTACATGAACGTTGTGTTCTTTTGCTGCATATTGCAAACAGTGGTAAAGCAAGAATGTGGATTATTCAGCCAATCACCAGGAGGCCAAGGTCTTTTCCTATAGAGCTGCTTTTCTCCTGGTCAGCTCTGCGCCCATGCAGGTGCCTGAGGTTGTTCATCCCACATGCAGGGCTTTGTAGTTGCCTTTACTGAACTTCACGAAGCTCCTGTTTGCCTCATTCTCCAGCCTGTCAAGGTCACTTCTGACTGGCAGCACAGCCATCAACCAGGACTGCCGTCATCTGCACTTCCTTTTAGAGCTTATTCCTAACTGCAAAAGCAACTAAAGGTCGGAAAAGTATAAACTTCTATTTCCTTTGTTACAAAGCCTGAAGATGTAAGTATTTGTCTTCTGCAGTGGAAATTTTCAGTGACCTAAACAGAGGTGATTGTCAGCACAGGCTTTGCTCACAGCGGCAGCATTCAGCCGAGCTGCTTAGAGGGTACAAGAGCCCTGTATAATGCACCTTCTTGAAATCAAAATCCATTTCTTCGATATGCATGAGTAATGGTGCTTTCAGCTCGATGACTTTCAAAACCTAGGACTCTCCAGGCTTCTTTTACACACTGAGCCTGCAAAAGAAGAAGCATCTTTTATATGTCAATAAAATAGCTTCAGATCCATTCAAATTCAAGCAATCAAAAGTGAAGTGTGCCTATATAAGGGCTGGTAATAGAGAACAAACGTTTGAGAGGAGAAAGTAAGCAGTTGACCTTGTATTTCCTTTTCTGCCAAAAAAATGTTCAAATAACTTTTAATGTAATCTTGTTAAAATGGCCTCAGGAATGCAACTGAAGAAATAATTATGCTTGAGGCTGCTCTGAGTGCCTCTGTAGGGAAAGGGTTTATTCAGAAACTGAAAGGAGCTCACGAGCATAGGCAGAAGTCAAGTTTTCTTAAGTCAAGGCTAGTTACAGATATTGTGAAACATTTATTTACTTGTCTCTTTGTAGGTCAGGGGATTCACAATGTTCTTTGCATTGCAGGATGTTCAGATATGGTTGTCCTTTCCCCAGTTTTTCTGTCTGCACAAAGGACTAAGAAAATACAGCTCTGAATTTCTAACAATAAGCTCTAGCCCTGGCAGCTTCCAGGGAGGGTCTTGCAAGGGGCATGGGAGGGCAGCTAGAGAAGGGAGCTGAGGGAGAAACAGAGCTCAGATTTCTGCCAATATGAGGTAGGCAGCCACAGGGAATGGAGAGCACACCTATATCATGACAATACTTTCTTTTTGGTTCCCCCCCCACTCCCCTTAGCTTCTTAGTGGAAGATACGTGTGGAGAAAATAATGACAGTGCTGCTGAGTGAAAAGTGGGAGTTGCGGCCACAGAGTAGAAACAAATAACCTCAAAAACTCCTTCATGAAGGTGGCAGTATTGCCACAAAATCTCTTGGCTAAATGACTTCTTAAAAGACTATTTTTCAGAACTGAGCTCTGTCAATAACAAGTTTAGATTTATTTTTTAGACGATCCTTTGTGCAAATATATGTGGTTTTAGCCATTAGCCATTGGAAGATTCTTTGCTGGTAGGGTCACGGCACGAGTTTATTGATTGAACTATAATGGCATCTCATATGGAATGATTTGTGAAATCCCCTCAGGAGATAACCCACTTAGAAAACAGTGATGCCTGACAAGAGTATAAAAAGAGCTATTAACAGAAACTAGTGACTGAACTTAGGTGGTAACTATATAGGACTAACAGGTATAAATGCACCTATACATTGATGTGCGTATCGCATAGATACATGCACACACATATATATGTGTGTGTATATGCAAATTATCTTTACATATGCTGTGTATATTAATTTATAAGATAGAAGCAGCTCCAAACTGAACCCTAAAAACTCATTAGCCTAAGTCCACATGTTTGGGATTGAGAATAAGAGATACTGTAGCACTTTAGCTCCTGCAGATATCAGGCAATCGTAGTATGTTTTTTCTTTATTACTATCTTCTTAATAAACCTAGAAATCAGTACAGCTGACCTAAATTTTTTTGTGCTAAACTTTTGCAGGATGGTTTCTCACCACTTCCAGTCTCACTTCATCATGTTGTTGTTTTTAGAACATGGGTGAAATTTAAGAACAATTCAGATTTAGAATCATAGAATTGTTTCAGTTGGAAAAGACCTTTAAGATCATCACTGTTAACCCAGCACTGCCAAGTTCACCATGAAACCATGTCCCTCAGCACCACATCTACACATCTTTTAAATCCCTCCAGGGATGGGGACTCCACCACTTCCTTGGGCAGCCTGCTCCAGGGCTTGGAAACCCTTTTGGTGAGGAAATTTTTTTCTAACGTCCAACCTAAGCCTCCCCTTGTGCAAATTGTTGTTTCCTCTTGTCCTGTCACTTGTTACTTGGGAGAAGAGACCAACCCTCACCTGACTTCAGCCTCCTTTCGGGGAGTTGTAGAGAGCAAGAAGGTTTCCCCTGAGCCTCCATTTCTCCAGGCTAAACAACCCTGGTTGGAGAGTCCTGGAAATTATCAATTGTCTCAGTTTGTCCTAGTAGACAGGGCTGGGTTTTTTTCTTGCTTGAAAATGGGAACCAGTTTACAGACCTGTCATCTCTCTCTTGAGATGCTCCTGCATTTCCTTTTTAGAGAAATTTTCACTGGTGGCAATTAAAATTGAAATGAACCAAGTGAAACATACTAAAAATATTTACAAGCTGCATTGTTATATTGTTGAACATCCTCAAAAAAAAAAAAGCATAGTAGGGCACATCTGATACAAAGATAAAAAAGAACCAAACACCACAGAAAAGCTATGAACAAAAAGACTGCATATATTTAACTACAGGGAAACATGTTGGAATGAAAACTGTTCTTTATAATGTTTAGATTCAAATATCACAGCATTTTAGAACATAAATTCCAGTCCAAAAGTCTCTCTTTTTTACTGTCTGTGCTAAGGAACATTCAGGAGAGAAATGGAGTGTATGTATGATAATACTTAGGCAATACCTGTGAACATTGAGTAGACTGTTAATTTTTTTTTAATTAGTATTCTAGGTGAAAATATGGAACAGAGTTATTGTCTGTAACACAGGTACCATTTGACCAGTATCTGTGCTGACTGGACTACTTACCAAATATCTTTTGTATTTTTTAATCTGACTTACTTGTTATAACGTGTGAAGGACCTCTGTGAGAGGTTTTAGCCAGACAGTGTCCTGTTGACTACAAGCATAACATACCCTTAGCAAAATAACAGGTACCATTAGCACGCTAGTAAAAACTCTTTAGACCACATGCGTCTGCTGAACTCACATTGTGCCTAATTTCCTGATAAATGTATCTTGTTAGGTACCATTTTCTCAGGAAAGACATTGACCTTTCCTTGCAATTCAGCAGGAGGTTCATAGTGAAAGCACAAGATAATTAATGGCATAGCTAATCATATCAGATGTTGTACTGGAAGCACTGAGGATAAAGCAATTAGGGCTGAGCTAAGTACAAGTTAAAGTAATATGTAGGCTAATAACATTGGCTTGACTGATTGTGCTTGGCCACCAGTGAAACTTTGAAAGTTGGTGGGAAGGACAGCAGTGTTTTAAAACAGTTCAATGAGCTCATCAACAGTGCTGTATCAGCCACAGCCCTGAGGAGAAGCTTGAAAGAGCTTATGCTTTTACCTGCCAGATTTGGGGGTAAAATTTCAAAATCCTTTGCAGGAAAAGCTAGTCTCTCCAGGCAGCAGGACCTTTGTCTCCATTCTCCTGTGCCTGAGCAGCTCCTGGTCTTTACTTGGCACAGCAGCTGGGATGCCACTGATGGTAGCATGTTTGGACCTCTGTTTGAGGGCACATTTGGTGGGAGAGCTGGGGTGCCCATGGCCAACACCATATTATCCCTTCACCTGCTGCACCCTCAAATGGCTGCAAAGAGGTCCTGCTGTGAGGAGCCCATCACCAAAGCTGTCTCTGCCATCACTAAGTGCACTGTCCAAAGAGGCTGCCAGAAATGAAGACATGAGATGATGTTCTTTGCTCTCTCCCCATCATGTTCCAAGACTGCCCAACACTTCCATATGCTCTGGGCTTCTTAGTCCCTTGTCCTGCCAATGCAAAATGCCTTGTTTCAAAAGGCCTGCCTTTCCTGGTACATCTCGTCTAAATTCATTTTTTCTTGGTCACAGAGTCAGGCATCAGCTCGGCTCTGCCCACGGACAATGTGTCTGCAGAGAAATGAAATAATAATTTTTTTTTAATTGCTATTCTTTCTAGGTGTCCTCCTACATAACATAAACTCTCCAGCGCATTCTTGAAGCCCTTTCCTAATCAAAGCACTATCTTGCAACATTTTGTTTACAATGCCCACCTTTATTAGAATAGAAAATTCACTGGGAGAGAGCAGCCAGTGCAGCAGACTGGTCACTGTAAATGATTGTGGATCCAGGTGAAAGAAGCAGGAGTTCAGAATGTGGACCTGTTGATAATAAACCATGTTAAATTCAAATCCTGGCTCAGTAACATGCAAGCCACTAGTGCTATGAAGAAGGAATTTCTGTCAGCAAGAGTCTGGACAGACTGGAGAGCTGGGTAAAGGTGAACCTAATGAAGTTCTACAAGGGCAAGTATAGAGTTCTACACCTGGGGAGGAATAACCCCCTGAACCAATACAGGTGAGAGGTTGACCTGCTGGAAAGCAGCTCTGCAGAGAAGGACCTGGGAGTGCTGATGGACGGTAAGTTATCCATGAGCCACCAAGGTGCTCTTGTGGCCAAGAAGACCAATGGCATCCTGGGGAGTGTGTGAAGAGTGTGCCCAGCAGGTTGAAGGAGTTTCTCCTCCCCCTCTACTCTGTCCTAGTGAGACCACATCTGGAGTATTGTGTCCAGTTCTGGGCTCCCCAGTTCAAGAGGGACAGGGAAAAACTAGAGAGAGATAAAGGTGATTAAGGAACTAGAACATATCTCTTATGAGGACAGGATGAGAGCCCTGGGGCTGTTTAGTCTGCAGAAGAGAAGATTGAGAAGGGATCTGATTAATATTTACAAATATCTGAAGGGTGGGTGTCAAGTAGAAGGGGCCAGTCTATTTTCAATGTTGTCCTGTGATAGGATGAGGGGCAATGGGCACAAACTAGAACACAGGAATTGGAACTGGAACACCTCGACATGAGGAAAAACTTGTTTGCTGTGAGGGTGACAGGGCCTGGAACAGGCTGTCCAGAGAGGTGGTGGAGTCACCTTCTCTAGAGACTTTCAAAATCCACCTGGACATGTTCCTGCATGGCCTGCTCCGGGTGATCCTGCTCTAATAGGGGGGTTGGGCTTGATGATCTCCAGAAGCCCCTTCCAATGCCTACCACTCTATGATTCTATGATCAGCAAATGCTGAGGGAAAAGTCTTCACTGTCTGGCTTAAACTAGGTTTGATCATTACAAATCTGCAATTTACAGACCAAATTAGGCTTTTGAGTTGAAAACATTATTTCTGCCTTAACATATGGATGTGGAAACAGAGAAAACACCATAAGTAGAGACAGATGGCTTGTCATCTTTGTAAGCCTTTCCCTTAGGAATATACCAAGTTTCAAATGCAACCAATATATGCTACTCGCCAAAATTTATGGAATAGCTCCACAGCTCCCTGCCTCCACAGCTATGCAGGCAAGGTCTGTGTGAAGAGCATTGCTCTCTGGAGGAATGTGTTCTGAGGTACCTAAGAATGATTGAAAAATCCCACAGGAATATAGAGGGGGCAAAAAGTCTGGTCTAAATATCTGATAAACCACTGAAGTCATGCACAGCACTTCCCAGAACAAACAAGAATAGCACAATTTCCTTTTGTGTCCCCTGCAACTTTTGATGATATTTCTGTTTGTGTCTGGACAACATGCTGCCAATATTTTAACAAAGGCTTGCTACCGATAAAGAGTGTTCCTGTCCAACCTTCCCCATTACCCACTGGTAAAATTCACGTACCGGTAGCAACCTGCAATGCAAAGGTAATAAATTTCTCATTTCTTACTCTCTTGAGAGCACTTTAAAATAACAATGAACTCCACAATCTGCTACCTTTTCATGCTGAGCCTCAAGAAAGGATTTCTTCAGATGGGAAAGAGCAGAGGAATTTCTTAAAATTCTCTTTAGTAAGGGAATTTCAATGTAGATTGGGTAGGTCTTCAGCACAGCAATGAGTTAAAGTCTTCAGGCTAAGCTTTCTGCTGATATGTATTGCTGAACTTCAGCTGTAATAATGGAGCTCAAGCAATGCCTGCCAGCAATGAAAGCAAACCTTGTGTTTATCTTGGCAAGACCCTCTCTCGCATTCTATCCAGAGCTATAAAATGCTAATATTAGCCCTGAATCCATTGCTTCTGAGCAATCTGTTTCCAGATTCAATTAGTGTGCCATTATTAATACACACAAGAGACTGATTCTAAGTATCATTCTTAGTAAAAGATGACAGTGCCTCTCACTCAGCAAGGATTGTATTCATGAGATACCTCACGCTCCAAGAAAGAGACCTTGATACTTTGAATATATCCATGCAAAAATACTCAAAAATACCAGTTCTCTTAAACGTAGATAGCTGTTTGTTCAGCTATGTGCTCAAACACAGACCTGTATTGCCTTTCACTGTATCTCTTGGCAGAATAGCACTCACTGCCTACTTCCTAGCAGAGACAATTGATATGCAGCACGCATCAGAATGATCTGATGCTAGTTTGGGCAGGCCTGTGCAGAAATGCCACCCATAAATCCACCCTTGGGGAGCACTGGGACACCAGCCAAGCTAGCGATGATTTGAATACACTTTTTGCTAAGCAGCAACTGCACAGCTGCACTGGAATCACATAGGTGAGCTGGTGTAAGGGATAGAGTATGATGAGTATCAGTGCATTCCTCTGATGTCTGCATGGCAAGGACTTGCATAACGTCACTGCGAGTGCTTGTTGTTCTGCATAATCTCTATTATTGGTCATAATACACATCACCCGCAAAACTCTAGTTTAGCATTGAGCTTGTTGCAGAGATTATTTCCTTCACGTTGTGGAGCTGCAAGCTGGTGCTTGAGCTGATGACAGCCTGCGTTAACGCAGAGGCACACGCAAGCGTCAGACTCCTACCCTGGGGCCCAGCCCCACAGGGTCTCAGCACTCTGGACTGAGCTGCTCAGAAACACAGCACACGGAGAAATAAAAGTTTTAAAGCACTTCTGTTACTCCATGACCTTAAGTTGTTCCTTAGCCTCTGCTTAACTCAAACAATCCTTAGGAGTTTGGTTAAGGTACACATGCCTCCTGTGGCTCACAGTACCATCTGCTGTGTCCACAGCACCAACAACTCGTCTGATTCCTTCAACTCAACTGCACCAGCTATTCAGAAGTGCCTGGGAGCAGTTTTACAGCTATGGTATTTCTCTCTGCAGGGGAATAATGGCTTTTAGGAGCTCTATCGACCCTTTAATGTAACATGTTAGCCATTAAATATATACTGCAGAAGTTGGTTTAATTCTGTCTTATTGAGTGTGCTTGAGCAGAAATGAATTAGCTATTTTTCATGCCCTGTGCTGAGTATGGCAAGTACCAAATAATGATTAATTATATCTGAAATGGAAAGATAGTTGAAAGAGAATGGTTTTTGCTGACAGACAAGTTGGTTGAGGGGTTCATTAGTGGTTCAGTAGGACTTCAGGTCTGACTTGTCATGCTTTTGGAGAGCCAGTCCTACTGACAAACTTCTGCCCCTCTCTCCATGGCCAGCTCAGCCCATACCTTTACAAAGGCAGTTTTAAAAAAAACATAAAGAGAAACAGGTGTCCACGAGTCCTATTTGAGTGTGAAAATAACTGTGACAGGTTCTTCCATGTAAGAATCAAGATGTAAAAGGGAACAAAAATGTTTATTGGCATTAAATAAAGGAGGTCAAATAAAATAATAATACTTCTGTCTTGTTCTGATACAATAATTTGTTCTGCAACATAAATCTCCTGTGCTCACACAAACTTTTCCCAAGAAGATATGTCACAGAGACAGGACTTCATCTGTATTTTTCCCCAGGAACAGGGAAACAGAGGTTTTTGTATCACTGTGGAAATTAATTAGAATATCTTTTATGTCACAGGAAGGAAAGACCAATCGCAAGAAGTTTTTCCGGAGACAAAAATGAACGAGTGTGAAAGATGTGAGATTTGTGCCAGTCACCAAGCAGACAGCAGCACCCTTCTGTTCAGAGGGATTCTTCCACAGGGAAATTTCACCTGATAGCATCTGCCCAAAGTTGTTTTTTTGCAGACTAAAATTACCCAGTGGGCCTATCCTGCTTTCCTTATGCACATTTGCACTGGCAGCAGGTCATTTGTTGCCAAGAAGTGGAGAAATGAGAGAAGAACAGAAAAGAACCATGTTGAAATTCAATCCATTCATCCTTCTGTCATTCTTGTGCAATCAAGCGCTCTCATATTTCTCGAGGAGAAATGAGGGCCATTTAATCCCTTGGAAGGAAGAGGTGATGAGCCAGAAAATGAACGAATTATCAGCAAGTGCAGACAATCCATAGGAGAGCCATGCACGCAATGTTGACCTTGTAGTAAGATAATTTGTGTGCGAGACGTGAAATCAAACGTTTACTTTTTTTTTCTTCCTTTAGTTTTAACTCTAAAGAGCAAGGAAGAACTAAAAGCTTCAGTCTACTGAAAAAAGATTGAAAAAAAGCCTACTTAAAAATAGCCCGATACAGTCCCTCCTCTGAGCACATGAAGTAACACCCCTCGTAATTTAAAGCATATTCATATTTACCGTCATTTAAGTGTTCACAGGGTTGGGTATTAAAATTTCCCCCCTCTTCTGCATGTATCTTACCTAGTCAGGCTGCAGCCTCCAATGGATAAGTGACTACTGCCCTGCATTTCTGCTCTGCCAGCAGCATTGCCCAGTGCTTTGTCCAGCCCAAGCCTAAGACACAGCTGAGATGGGGCTTTTGCTAAGCTGTCAGGAGCACAGCACTGGATACCTCTTCAGTTCTTTGATATCTCTTGCCTGTAAATTCCTATTTACATTTCTGAACAGCAGCAGTTCATACGTCTCAACTTGCACATGCTTCCTCCTAAATGGTACTGGTATACATGCACATTTCCTATAATGCATCTGGCCATCTTGCTGACTATAGCCCCAGTCTGATTTTGGCTTTTCCTGAGGTAGATCCTTTAGCTCATGTTGTATCCTTATTCTATAACTAACTTCCTAAGCTTGGTACTTATGTGCACATGGGCGATCAAGTATGCACGAGTGTCTACAGATATACACATTTTCACTCAATATGCTGACGGATTGGTCTGCTTTTCCACTGGAGAGAAGTGGAAGACTAGAAGAAAGAATAGAGGAAGGTGGTCACAGTCCCTTTGCAGGTATCTCATAGACATCTTGCTGCTCAGAGGATTATTAGGAGTTTACACAGACTTGGCCTTAAACAACTTGAGTTTTCCTTTCCATTCACAGCGTTGTGCTGAGTTCTAGAATCTTATGCTTGGGTGACCTGTGTTAATTGTTCTGTCATGTTGGCCTCTAAAACCAAATTTCAGAAGTTTTCTCTCACAAACACCTCAATTGCCTCTATTAATGTCGTCAGAAAAATTATGTTTTGTGAGAAAGCAAAATACATTTTACAGGCTCTAATATTGATTTAAATCTTCTATTTTGTTTTCATTTTGTTGAAATGAAATGAATAAAATGTTTGTCTACACACCTCTCAGCACTTCACATGTCACAAAATCCTGTTAAAACATGACATCACAGAAAGGAATGTAGCTACAGATACTTTTATTGCCCAAGTCATCTAATGTGTGAATGGTAAATTACTGAAAAGTAAATGAGTTTTTTTAAAAAAATCTTTCAGATTTAATAACTTGGAGTATTACCAGCAGCACAGGTAGGGTTTTGTTTTAATGAGATTTTTCACTTGTCAATTTAAAGAAAAATAAATCCATAATTTATAGGCATTACAGCTGCCACAAAATAACATGCCAAGAAAAACAAACCCCTGTTATAAATGAGACCGGCTATCCTTTTTCTTTATTTCCATGCTTATCAGCATTTAATTCCTAGAACTATTCAAGTCCTGATTACAATTTCCATCTAATCATAAAATCTCTTTGGGAACTCTGTCTTTTGGCACGTTGTGTAACTAACATTATTCATGAAAATCCTAGCTCAGTTATGTGCCCATCAATCACTGTGTCTTTTGGCTGGGGTTTTTGATTTTTTTTTTACCTTTTCTTCTCTTGTTTTATTGGTTTCTTGTCATAAATGGACTATTGCATGACAGCTCCATTTATATCTGATGCAGAACATGAAACTGTGACATTTTTATTATGTCATAAGATTTAACATGTAGTAGTTGCAATGCGTTCTTGGAGAAAGTATAAAATTACATCCAAATCATTTACATGAAACAAATGGAAGTGTTCTAATTAACACAGCAAACTCAACAGACATTAAAACTGAACTTAATTCAAAATAGCTCATTAAAATATAACTAAAGAATTGGAATAAAATCCTCAAATTATTTGAAAAAAGATCTAACTGAAATACATTTACCCTGATGAGGAAAATGCAGCTTCTACTATTACCAGTCAGTACAGCTGGATCATAACACTATAAGCTCATCGATACAAAGTGGCTGTGACAGAACTGACAATCTAAACTGTTAGATGCCATCTTTGTATATAAGAAAGAATAAGGTCATTTTACACTGCCTTCAAGATCCCTTATAGATGAAGGCTCTGAAAAGAAGTTGAGCCAAGATTTATTCTTCAGTCATGTTGGTTTGATACGAGCACCAGTTCCACTTTCAAACAACAACTTGGCGCTTCCAGACAAGAGCAGTAGACACAAGGAACCCAGTTACACTTAGTGATCTAATCTGCTGAGGAAGTTTCCTAGAAAAGTAGCTGTGTCTATACAAAAATGGATAGGCTTGTGCCAACAACCAGCATCCTCTTTCTGGACTTTAATCCACTAAAATTTGACTTATACTAGCTTGTGGAATAGAATGTTTTCTCCTGTATACTCAACAGCCGAACAAGACAGCAACTAAAACTGCTGTAGGTGGTCTTTGTAAAATCATTAACTATCACTATCAGCAAACATTTTTTTTCCATTTTTTTTCTTATTAGCACCATGAAAACCATAGAGACCTGTACTCTATTTCATTATGCTATGAAATTTTCAGAGCTAAAAAGATTTTTCTTGATCAATATTAAGTAGAAGGGGATTTTCATCTTCCTTTTCCTGGTACTGCTTTAGCAGTCTTTTCACATAACACAAACCATTAGCAAAGCTACCACAGAGCTTCAGGGGCAATTGCATCTTATATGGCTACCTTCATAAGCTGCAGCTGGGACTCGTTGACTTGAAAGCAGAAAGATCAAAAAATATAACCCAAACTGGCTTCTCTTCTCATGGGCCCTCTTCTCCAATTGCTTGACAGGACACAGCTTGACGGGGAGTACCTGTCAGGGTCCTGAGGGCACTAAGGAGCCTTAATGGCACCAACCAGCCTCACCTGGGGCCTCCACCCTCACCTGGGTTCAGGGATTCTATTTAAGCTCAACCTGGGGTTGTTAGGGCTGTAATAGTTCTATAGCATGAGCAATGCTGTAGGAAGGTAGTGACTCCAGTGCTAGGACAGAAGTGTTGTGTGTGGTCATGGAGCTGCTGGATCTTGGCCTCAGCTTCTAGGTTTACTTTTTGCCTTGGCCTGTGCCCTGTCTTACGAACATGGACCTGTTGGGTGATCTCTGGACCTGATCCTGACCTATGGATTGACTACTGATCTAGAGGATCTGCCTCACCACTGTGTTAGTGCATTATGCTATGGTCTCTTGGTTGGACCTGGCTACTAGCCCTGGGTCTGCTTTGCTTGGGTACTGTGGATAGGCTCTGGTTGTGAGGCCCTTGCCCTGCTGATCTGGGGATGCTTTGTGATTTTTTTTGTCCTTTAGGGAGCAGCCAGCCCTCACCATGTGCTGCTATTGTGTTTCCAGATCTGCTTTTGAGATCAAAATGATGTACAGAAGGCTTTGGACAGGTCACTTTCTTTCTCCACACCTTGTTTTCCTCATCTTCAAAAGGTATGGCATTTCCTGATTTCCTTTAAAGCTTAGAAAAGTCTATAAATGGAATGATCTGTATAAGAACTAGGAATTTACTGTAATTAAGCAGAGCTTAAAAATGGGATGCAAGCTGGGTATGGTGGTTGTTTGGAAAATTGTTGGGGACTTTCTGGTTGCTGAAGAGTTGTTAAAGACAAATATTGGAAGCATATGACCACTGAGAACTTGCTTTTAAGAGCAACAATACTGATAATAACTAATTCTTAGTTAGAATTCCCCAGTGTTTCCCTATTAACAAAGGAAGGCAAGAAATCATATTCCTGTTACTTGTTTGGCTTGGGCACTGTAATTTTTCCTACTTTTCATGGCCTTTGACCAGTTAGTGCTTAAGATCTTAAGTCTGTTACAGGATGTCCAGGTGTTTTGAGGTTCATTTGGCAGATTACGTTTTGTAGTGGTCATTTTGTCTTATATGTCTGTTATATGGTTGACTGTGAGGTTTTTAAGCTGGCTCAATAACTGTACACCAGATGTTTCTTTAGGCTACATCAGCCTGTACCTGCTCCTGGGGAAGTCAGTGGCAAGATTGTCAATGAGGTTAATGTGAACAAAATATGAGAATTCCTCATTTAGGAATAATTGGGGCAGCTCAGTGTTATGACTTTCAGTCAAATAATCAGTAATAAAGAAAGTGTGTAGCCCCAAAACAACAAAAAGTGGGAAGCTGTCCCAAAACCCAGACAATATAATGTAAGAAGAGATGAAAATGAAGCAGTTGCAGCAAAATATCCTGGATAATTATACTGATGCACCCCTGTGCCATTAAGGGTTGGGGGAGATATTTAGGGAAGTGGTGAATTGCTATAATGAATGCTTGTGACACGGAGCAAGGCACATGCCACTTGTGATAGCTCATTTTAGTTCACTCTCTGAAATTCTCTCTAAACTCATCATATACTACATGATCTGCTGCTGACATTTAAACCAGAGCAGCATACTAATGAATTCCAGAGCGGAGGGAAGTTTTCAGTAGTGGATTTGCAGCTGCAGTGGACTTACCAAGAGAAACAGCACTGAATTAATAGCCTGCTGCTTCTCCAACCTGGGTTCGTAGGTGACTTTGGCAATTTGCATAGTGGCATTGAGCGTTTGGGATTCAGTTGGAGAATTACAGAGTAATAGCTCGTTTCCAAAATAATTTTGAGCTGCTTTCTACAACCGCCTGCTTTACTGGAATTGCATGGGTTATTATAGAAACAACACTCAATTAAAACAGGGGTGGTGTCTCATCAGGAATCTGTCTTTAGCTTATCCCTCTGAAGTCAGTACAGCAACATGACTACTTCCAGCCTCTGAATCTTCAGTTAGCTCTGTCTTCAGGTTACTGTGGTTTATTTTCTGCCAATCCTGTATGTGTGAATTGATAATATCTCCTGCATGACAACTGGGGGGTTTTAGACTGGAGAAAAGGAGGCTCAGGGGAGAACTTCTTGCTCTCTACAACTCCCTGAATGGAGGTTGTAGTGAGGTGAGGGCCAGTCTCTTATGCTATCACTTATTACCTGGGAGAAGAGGAAATGGCCTCAAGTTGCACCACGGAAGGTTTAGTTTGGATGTTGGAAAAAAATTCCTCCCTAAAAGGGCTTTCAAGGCCTGGCCTAGGCTGCCCAGAGCAATGATGGATTCCTTATCCCTGGAGGAGCTTCAAAGCAGTGTAGGTGTGGTGCTGAGGGACATGGTTTAGTGGTGAGCTGGCAGTGCTGGGTTAACAATTGAACTTGATCTTAAAGGTCTCTTTCAACCAAAACAATTTTATGATTCTATGAGTGTGCCATTCTGAGTTCTGTATTATCTTCTTACGGTATCACAAAGACAACATATGTGATTTACAACAAGTAGCTACCTAAAACAGATCTGGCCACAAACTGCACAGCTAACCTCTTGTCGAACTCTTGAAATGCAGCCTATGAATGACTCTGCAGTGAGGTAAGGGCTGGGCGTGGGGGCTGCTTTCTGCTGAACCATCCCCCAAGCTCTAGGCTGCCTCCTCAGGGGATGCAGCTTCATTCCCCGAGGTGCTGCTGGAGGCACATAGAGCCTTGCTCTCTGCTCCCTCCTTTGGGAGTGGTGGAGTAAGAAATGTCTGCTCTTCCCCAAAGGACTTCAGGGAACAGAGCGTGTCCAAGGATGAAATTGTCTTCATTTTCCAAAGTCTGCCACTGCTACCCACCTGTATACTTGGCACACATTCACCCTGTACTTTGGAAAGTCTTCTGAGGTCATTCCAGTATCATTATTGTTACTGGGAGTTCAATGTGGATAAATGAGTCTCACATTATGTTTCTTGAATGTGAATTTTTAAATTCTGAATAGGTTTAAAAAATAGAAGGAAATTAAATGCAAAATTCTGTCTAATGATTCTTTTCATGATTCAGATAAAAAATCTATTGTAGAAGACTGATTTAAATATGTTTTTTTGGATCTAGGGCTAAACCTGTATTTTACTTCCCAAGGTCTAACGTCTTCTGTTAACATCAACAAAATTCGTACCAGGCTGATTTCATCACTAATGTTCTAAGTGCTGATGTGTTTATTGTGTGTTTTTAGTGTGATGTAACTCAATGGGAAACATTGCATTCCTCTTGATTTTTTTTTTTTCTTCTGAAATGAAGGAAAGGTTCTCTTTTTTTTTTTTCGGTTTTAGATGGGTACTAAATCAGTAGAATTTTTTCAAGCCTTGAGCTACATACTCTGAGTGTATACACAGAAAAATTTCTTCAGGCAAAGAATTTGATGGGTAGTTACTGTGTGGCTTTGTTTAAATTGAGAATCATGCCCAGAACAGAGATTAGAGCCCCATCAGCTGCTACGTTTTTAAAAACTTTTAATTTGAACACCGTTTTCCTTCTACTAGCTAATGATGATAAATCAGCTGCCAGTAGCAATCCTACCACCTGTTGAGCTTCATTTCTCATGCCCTACCATCGCCAGCACAAACAGATCTGAACAGCTAGAGCAAGCAACAAAGGAAAGGAAAAAGGAAATGAGGACGCCTGTCTCCAGCCCTGCTGCGACTGAAACAAGAACAGAGAACTGCTCAGAAGCATCAAGGAGATTTGCACCCTGTTCAACCATGAACTCAGTGTACTCAGCAAGAAGTGACCTTGGAAGGCAACAAAAAGCTAAATATTTCTAAGCAGAATAGCAGGTATACGGTACAATGTTCACCTACGTGATGATGACTTTTCAAACATCATCATTTCTGTATTAGCTGTTAGGAAAGCAGACAGTACACTTCATTAAGGCATCAGTGTTTACCAGACCTACTGAGTTTGGCTTAGCACATTACCTGTAATAGACTCTGTTCTCAGAATGGAAAATGCCCATCTGGCATATTTATCTATTAGAGTAGTTATTAATACCTGATGACAGATAATACAATTTGGTTTATTTTAAAATGCAAGGTACTTGTTTGTTTATAGAAATCCCTAGTCATTGCTTTACTAGGACAGATGATTAAGGACCAAATATTTAAACATGTATAAATCTCTGTCCTGTATCTATATATAAAAAAACCTGTTTCTAAGATGGTACAGTCTATATAGCTTACAGAAAAAGGTCATAGTCATTAAGTGAAACAAACCAAAACGTTGAAATATATCACTATGGCATCACTACAACAAAAAAAGATTAGATGTCCGAGTCTGAAATACTGACTTTAATGAGTTCATCTCGAAAAAGATAGGATTTTCTATTGTTTTCTCTCCAAAGATTAAAAATCCTGGTGTTGTACAGTTATATAAATGCATAGTTCCAAAGTTCAATAGTTATATTTCCAAACAATCCAGGCTTTATTTTCAGGGAGATCAGTCAAAAGTCTAATTTCTATTGTAATTTTCAAATTGCACATAAAGAACTGCCTGTAACAGCTTTATTGCTGCTTGTCATTACTATGATATGATACTGTTTTAGGGCTGGAGTATGAGCATATTGGAATATGCGGGTTACTGTAGGCACTGGAAGGCACTGCGTAGTGGGAATGTCTAGATCTGATTATAATATAGTAATTTGTTTTGTTAAGTCAAAGCCTTCATCCAAAATGTGCTCCCATTTTCCCTATTGAAACAATGGACCAAAACTAACAAACAACCTTCTTTTAATATCAAAGTACATTAATTTAGCTTTATTTTATTACTATTAAAAATTCTACTGTTGAAGCTTAGAACAATTACAAAAATAAAGGCCTTTTAGGAAATAATGGCATTTTACAATTCTTAATCTGCCTATCAAATCCCTCAGTGAGATATCATGACAGTATTCCCCACAGGCTTTTACTCTTTCATCTTTATATTAGTTTATCTGTCTTCTCTCATGCTACTCATAATTTAATAATGTTCAAAACTACCCTTTCTGCCCTTGCATTTATACGGGACATCATAGCCACCACTGCATGGGGCACAGGTACATTGTGCACTCCTCTCCAAAAGGTTAGCACACAGGAATTATGTAATTTGCAGGGACTTCAATCAATCACAGGCTAAAAATCTAACATCAGCAAGGAGAAACATCTTCTGAATTTGCTGTGAGATTTTTTTTTGACTCTTTGAACATTCTCAGTGTCAGGCCATGTCTAGTTCTCATTAGTGTGGGGAAAAATTGTTTGATACTGAGAACTTCATTATGTCTGTAGGATTTTGAAGGGAAAAGAGAGGTTGTTATTATGTGCCACTTAATGTGGAGCCCAATAAAAAAATCCAGCAGTAAAAAAATTTCACCTAAGGGAGCACTAACAGTGATTAAACTTAAGCAGAATTTTCTGCTAAGTTGTTAGATAATACACACAGTAAACCCCCTGGACCATCAGTATAGCTCTGCAATGCAACACATACTTAACAAGGTAAAGTAGAATCAAGGTCCAACTCCTTGCTCTAAAGACAAGTATTGAACCTGGTTGTTTTTTCTGTGATTTCTTCAGTCAAATGGAAGCGAAGCAGAGCCCATTAAAAGACCCCAGAATTAAGTATTTGTACTTCAGGTAGAGTTTGATCCAAAGTCCTACATCTACTACTGTCTTTCAAAACAGAGTGAATTCTGTTCCTTTGATACTGGCCTCTATTATTTTCTGACTTAACTGTATTTGGAGGGGAGGATACACACACCCTTGGTATGGAGAAAGCTGAAAGATCCAATTACATAAAAGCAGTACTTTGGGTGTTCTCTGAATTTTCCTCTGTCCCTAAATGTTATTCTTGCAGATTAGAAACAAATACAGAGACACATGTATGTCTGGGAAAGATGGTCTAGGCTTAAACTACATCCTCTTCAGGTTTGTGAGGAGACCAAATTAGAAATAGATGACTAATACATAATGGTTTCATTAATGCTGAAAACATTTACATCATCTGTTAATGATGAAAACCATCTATTCTTTGATATACTTTAACCAGAGAACTAATTAAGAGTTCTGAAGCAGAGTGATCACAGAAGATTTGGTTCCTTTAAAAAGCCCTTTAATGATCTGGGCTTTTGTAATTAGTGCTTTTTAAATTCCTTCCTATTTGCTTGCATCCTTTAAGATATTGATTCAAGCAGTCTAAAAATTAAGTGTATTTTGAAAACTGTAAGACAATTTTTCACGTTTCTGAGTGAAAGAATCACCGAGCATTTCTAAATAAGGGAAAAAGAGGAAAACAATCAAATTTGTTCCACTCTAGACATTGACTATTTGATGAGGTACATGCAAATATTAATGCTATACTTTTTTTTTTTTGAACAGGCAGCTTGCATTGTTAGAGATGGATCTAAGTCATCAAAGCTTGAGTGTTGATCAAACTCTGAGGAGGGTTGGATCTAGAGTAGGGACTTGGAACCTTCACAGTCTTTGGATGTTATGTTGGAAAGTGCATATTGTTCAATCATGAAAACAGGTTGCTTCTTCCGTAAACAACTGCTCTTCTCTTTTTTAATATGTGCAAATTCAGTCTAGGCCTTTGACTCATTTCTTGAAATTGTAGCTGCCTCATTTCTACAAGTTCCCCTGATGTGAAATAGGGAATGGATTGAACCGTCTCTTGAGTCCTCGTATAAACTTGTTTTGTATCATTTAAAATTGTTTTGTGCTTTTCTGCAACTCTCTGAATGCGTTGGTAGGAGACATTGTCTTGCAAAGTCAGACTGTCATAGACTGAGGTGCAGAATGAGATTCTAGTCTACAGCCAGGAGATTTACTCCTGAAGCAAGATTACCACTGGATTCATACAAGACTATCCAAAAAGAACAAAGCCTCTTGAAGAGACACATCAGAGCCCTCTGAATGTTTAATGCTTCCATTTTAGTATATACTAATTTAAACTTATTTATAACATATACGTCACTAACAATAGAAAGAGTGCAACCCTGAATAAATAATAAACAGTAAAATGTAACAGTTTCATCAAATTCTTTTTGTAACAGAAGATAGCACTCTTTCTTGCATGCACTGTTTTTTATTGCGTTCTTCTATCACAGGATACACTGCTACCTTCTGACTTTTGCTCAGCTACTGGACTAAGAGGAACAAGGAAAGAACAACTCACATACTGACAAAAGAAAAATAATTATGAGAAACCCTGGAGGTAGGTGAAAGCAACTGCTGGCTGTGACAAAGCCCAGCAGTGATCATCTGGAGCAAGACTGTGACAGAAAAAAAGCCCTACTAGCTTCAACCTTCTTCAGTCATTGACTTTTCATGGTTGAGGATGACCCAGAATTAGGTGCAGCCTGTGTAGAAGTGATTTGTCTGCTAGATTCCAGCTTATTGTTTCCATGGTATTATATAATTTTTTTTTTTCCCCTTAGTGGCAGATTGTGAATATTACTTTAGGATTTTATGGAGCGACTCTCCCTTTACAGCAATAGAGCTCTAAAGTACCTGGTTGGGTAAAATAGAGAAATGGTAACACCAATTCTCAGCTTTGTGTGGCAGCAATTTCTTTGAATTCAAACAATTTCTAAAAGCTGATGTTATCCTTTTAAGTGTCCTTAGAGCCTTAAAGGTCAGTACTATTATCAAAAGCTTTTTCTTCAATTTGTTTTATCTTCTGCTAAGATAGTGTTAGCCTCTTCTTTCAGATTAGAAATGCCAGTCTAGAAGTTGATTGGTATTTGTTGCATGGATGAGCTTAAAATATTAAAGCTTATTTCACTGTCTAACTTTGAAAAGGTACTTCCACATTCTTATAATACTTTTCTTCATAAATAATCAGAAATGAGTATTTTGAGCTCTACAGAAATCATTAGATACTCCCTGTGAAACTAACTCTGTCAGGTTCTTACTTAGAAGCCATTCAATTCTTTCATACCAGCTTCAAATTCACTTTAGTGACCTTCTGAACATGAAAGCAAGTCAGAATTTTTCTCTCAGCTGCTCAAGACTTCAAGGTTTTAATTGCTTCTGCAGTACCTGTCATTAAACTCAGCTAGCAGTGGCTCCATTATAACTGTTCTCAGAACTTTTGGGTCTACAAAAGCTTGCAAGTAAGAATCTTTTTGATACCAAAGGAATTAAAAAACATACTTTAAATTTTTAGAACACATGCCCTTCAAGGGATCATTTTTAGTCTGTCAAAATTAATGACAATCCATCCAAGGGCTCCAATGAATGTCAGGCCAGGCTGTTGTCTCCTAGGCACTTTCTGAGCTACCTAAAGGCAACAAAAACTAATGAGCTATAATTAAAGTCACATTGTTTAATATGTATTACTTGACAGAGATTTTTTGCTTTCATGTTGAAGTGTATTTCTGTTCTGGGAAGTCACTTCAAGAGTGACACTAGGAAATGTCATATTTGTCACTTTATTCTTCCTGGATGAGTCTCCTCAATTCATAAGTAAAAAAAAAAAAGCATTTCTCTGCCTTACTGCTTGCCCTGTAAATGGCATACTTGAAATTTAATCCATGTCCTTCAGTGCTTATGATTATCATCACTGTACATGATAAAGCCCAGAGAGATCATAGCTGAGAAAAAATGCAAATGAAAGGTACCTGTTGTAACCCTGAATTACAGGTATATCAGTGATTCGGCACACAGCTTTCTACATTGACTTCACTTACCTTTCTCTCTGTCACTTGGGAGCTAATTCTGAAAGTGTTTATACATGTACTTAATCCTCATAATGAAAATATCTCTGTTAACAAGTGGAAGCCCCATCTAGTCTGGTTATGCCAATTCATTCATTTTCCCATTGATTTTTCTTGTTAACTTTAGCCGTAGAACTGATGTCATGGTGGGGGGAAAAAAATGATTAAAAAAATCTTTCTAATTCTGATATTGTATGTACCTCGCATCCACCTGGTTACCCAATTGACATTTCCTAATCACACATGCTTACTGAGGAACACAAATGTGGCCAAAACAGCCACACAATGTGGCTGACTACCTCCCATGCTGCTCCTGATCCCAAAGCTGCTATGCATACAAGCACCCTCACAGACTGTCTGAGCTCAGGCCTTAAAAAGGGTGCTAAAATCTGCCTGACCAAAAGGTCACAAAACATAATGAGAAGCAAGGAAATGTCACCAAGTGAATGTATTTGCATTACATCCTGCAGGAGTTAGTTCTTAGGTTCTAATAAATAAAACTGAAAACAAAATCATCAGTGACTTGCCCATAGGTTGGACAGGAGTAGGTATTTACTCAATATCTCTACTGTCCTGTTGTGGCTAGGACAATTATCAAAGGGATGACACTGGTGAAAATAAAAGTTGTTCATGGACAATTTCAACCAGAGTGGGTATCCAGAATCTGCAGGGAGTTTCTGAATGTTCAGGGTGTGCTGGATGCCTGCATTGTAACTTGCACCACTGCTTTTCTCACCTGCTTCTGTAATCACCTGGCTTTTACTGCCACACACAAATGTGCACCAAAATGGGAAAGGCAGCGAAGAGTGAAAAAGGGATGGGTTACTGTGAAATACGTTGCACTTAAATATACTGTCGTGTTTCTTTGGATTGAAGATGGTAATTTAAAGCAAAAATCTAAATTTTAGGCCAAATTTAAGGTTGTTAATCATTTATGTGAATGTAACAGCAGGAAAAGTTTTGCATTATAGAGGAAGACATAACAAATATTTGAAATTATTTTAATTATCCATCCATTATCTGAGTGTACACATCTGAGTCCTCTAGAGCAAGTTCTTTTGCTCATACCTATCTTTGCCATTCCCCTAAGAGAAACTGTTCCCATATCACCACAACAGTTTTCAGAATCACCTTAGGACTGCTGAAATTGCATAGTAAAAATGTTCATTTAGAAAATTTAGGAACCCTCTCGTTCACCGTCCCTGCACAGTGACATAGTAACCTGGAGTTTAAAACTGGCTATCTGAATGAAAAAAGATAAATACAAGAGCAAGCCTGAGAGTAGGTTGGCAGCTCTTGCCTATCATTAAAACACTAAATTATGAAGTAGCAGTGCAGGAGTTAGAAGGCAAACTAGGAGCAACAGGTATTAATCGCCCCTTTTAGTCCAGACTCATTCCTGCTGCTGAAGGAGAGCTCCCCCTCACAGAGCCAGGAAAGGGAAGTCTAGCATCCTGGGACAGAGCAACAAATTTGGGTAGAAAAGAGAGGATTTATTCATAGAATCATAGAACACGAGGTTGGAAGGGATCTCAAGGATCATCTGGCCCAATTTTTCTCCAGAAAAGTATGGTCTAGGTAAGATGACCCAGCATCCTGTCCAAAATCAGTCACACTCATAGCAGAGTTATTAAAAGCTTCCAAGGGTCATGCTGTCTAGAAGCCAGAAAAGTTGGGTTATTTCCTAATATCTGCCCTGGGCTGGGTGAAGGGTTTCCTCCAGGTTTGACCTCACTCAACCCTGTCCTCAGGCACAAGCCCATACCATCATCTCCCATAGTCTCAATGGTTCAGGAGCTCCTCTGTCTCTCCCTGAGTGGTGCAGAAGCCTCATGCCAGCCAGGAGGCCTGTGCATCCTCATAACAAGAGCAATAGATAATCATCCTTCGTGGGCATTAGAACTCCCTTTATCACTCATGTCCACAATACTCCCTTCAATTCATCTTTAGGAACTCTACTGAATTGCTGTTTGCTGCTCACCTAATGTCTGTTTACACTCAACGGTGTTTGCATTTTCTGTGGAGCAAGATTTAAGTTGAAGCAATTGTAACATTCACAGGACTTCAAGTCCTGCTGTGTGGGCTAAAATTAACAAATAGCACTTGGAGCACTTTGCAAAAGAAGGACTAAATTATATTTTATGTCTACAACTGTGCAAATAAAGAAAAAAAAGCCAGATGAAGCAAGTACCTAAACTCTCAGGTGAAAAGACAAACTAGAAGATGACAATATCTGTAGCAACTGCCTGGGAACATAGCCCTAGGAAATATTGTGTGATTTGAAATCAAACTCTGTCATTGATGACAAACACATGCTAAATCAAATCAGCTGACATTTGCCTTTGGGTAGTCCCCTGCACTCTACATTAACGATGATTAGCTGACCTTGGCACAGTCCATGCCCTGAGAGCTGGATGCAGATCAGTTTTGCTGGTCATATTGGGAAACAAAATTATGAGTCGAGAGAGCTGCTAGTCAGAGCCTGGAGTGTTTTGTCCACCCCTATCAAGCCTGAGGGCTTTCCTCCATGCGTTGGAAGTCCATGTGCTGCTGTGCTTCAAAGTCTTGCAAGGCAAGGGGGGAGAATTAGGAAGTGGAAATGAGGAAGCAAATGTCTGGTTATGAGAATTTCCTGAGAGTCTTCTTAGATGCCTATGTGTCCATTTTGCAAATGGATATTCTGCAGCATATATCAGAGAAGATCGAGTCTTCAGTTGGCTGTAGAAATGTGATACTGATAGCTCTGGCACACATCTATTTTTGGACATAAAGCTGATTTTTCTTCAAGTTCTGTCACAGCTAGATTTTATTTGTGCAGTGAAATATGCTCTCGATCAGATGGCATTTTGCTCTGAGCAGGCGTACGTTTTTATAACTTGCATTTTCCTTCTCTGAGAAAGGAGAGCAAAGCAACCCCACTGAACAGCAGCAGAGTGCTCTGGGTGAGCTGAAGATAACCAAAAGGCATCATCTGTTCACTGGCAATGCCACTATGAGAAAGCGCATGAGGAAAACCAGCTCTTCAGTCATATTTCCTAATCTGGAGGGACAGGTGGGTGTGGAAAGTAATGACAGCCTGTAATAGCCTTGGCTAGCCATCTGGCAGGGGTTTTATTTGCTCTGGAAAATACAATGAGTTTGATACTGAGTTTATAAAAAAATATGCTGTCTGAAAAGTCAGGAAAATAGACTGCTAGGAGGAGAGAGAATTCCTTCCGTCCCAAAAATATTTCTAAGCATGGACATACCATGTTTGTGTGTGTACATAGATGTACGTATTTGCATGCACACATGTACCCACACATATATGTAACTTCTTTACAAAATAAAGAGTATGCTTGTTAGTATGTTGGGGTTTAGTGGGTTAAAGAGACAATCACAGAACAATAAGAAAGGTTTGAAATGTATCCTTTATACACACTGAATAAAGTAAGACATCTGGGGAGGTATTTAAACTCAGTCTTTAATGAACAGTTTTAAAAGAACACTTGAGAATCTGCAAAATCAAATATTCAAAGTTTCAGAAATGGGTAGGTAGCACAACTATGCCTATGTGGCATTTCTCAGCCACACAAAGTTGGTCCATATGCAACTTTGAACATCAGTTTACTTTGAAGGCTTTGCTGCAGGAGGGCTCCTTTTTTCAGCACTGCTTATCTGTTCAGGTCTCCATGAACCTGCAGCTATGTCATTTCCAGCTCAAAGTGAGAATTAACTCGTTTGAGGAGTCTTCATGGAGCTGCTTTCATTTGGAAGTAAAGTATCCAGTGTATTATGACCCTATGATTTCTTGTGCAAAACAACACACCAAGACTTGCTACCTCTTTCATCATGTTTCATGTCGCAAACTTTGAGCCAGGATTGAAAAACAATTTCTGGTGTTTCAGAGTGAGGATAGATCAGTGAGAAATTTAACTGCTACATGTTTAGTTGTAGTCTTGACATGATTTGTGTTCCTTGGGATGTGTTGTACCAAGCATGGTCACTGGGGTAAGCACACCCCAGAGTGGAGTCAGATCACTCTACTCGGTAGCGACTCCTGAGAAATTTGTAGATGCCAATCAGTAGAAATGTGTGTGTAAAATGGAGAAATTCATTGAAACTGGCTCTGGGTTAGATGGGGCTGTGGCCACAGCTGTACTCACTTCTCTTCAGCTCCAGATTGGAAATAGTACCCTTCTGGAGAGGGGCTGAGGAAAAAGATGCTCTGTGACCTACTCTAGGTTCCTGCTCTGGCAGAGGGGTTGGACTTGATGATCTATAGAGGTCCCTTCCAGCCCCTAACATTCTATGATTCTGTGAAAATAGCTGAGTGAAGTTGTTTGGTGAGTTTTGGTATTTGTTTATATGTTGTTTCTTTTTTTTTTTTTAAACAAAACTTTTCTATGTCAGATGCCAACTGAGTTTTGTTCCTAATATTGTAGTTTTTAATGGATCTTTAGGTTACTGAGTGTTGTATTTAAAGTGGGATACAGGTTTCAGTGAAGGACTGCAAAAAAAAGGTCTCCCTCTTTGAACATGATTATATTTGCAACCACCCATTCCAGTTACTGCCCAATGCTTTATGACTGCTATGTATGGTCTATCCAACTCCATACACTGGCCTAACGAAGAGGAAAATGTGGTGTTAGGGGCCACAAATGAGGCAGCAAATGACTGGGTTTCAAAGAAATGATTGACAGTTGCTAGTTTGGATTTTAGTTTTGTGTTTTTAAATAACAATCCTTTCCAGGTTTATGAATAGTTGCACAGTAAGTGGCATAGGACCTCTGTGATGATGATGGCTGTCATGGGGGTGACATTCCTATGGAAATAGAAGAGGGTGAGGAGAGAACTGCTTTACTGTAAAGTCTGAACATTGACAGGTTTACAGGCATTATCACATTAATCTTTTGGAGATCAATAACAACAAACCAGAGCACTGCCAGGATTTAACAACATCTAGAGGGTGTGCCTTGGTTTGAAAAAGGCTAACAGATGACAAGTGGACCTACCACAGATAGCAGAGCAAGCAAAAGCTGCAGTGCCTCAGCCTTACTTCTGACTCCATTACAAAGTGATGAGTGTGACAATTAGACTATCAATGGCTTAGTAAACTGATTCTGCTTCAGCTTTCCTGAAATGTCTATGGCACAAATTTATTTTTTTTTTTTCTACTGGTGGTTGTAACAATTATTTGTTCTTACAAATGCAGAGAGTCTCGTCATCTGATTTTATAACTGCTGCCTAATAGCACAGAAAGTTGCTGGTAGACTGCCAATAGAAATTATTCTATTTGCAGTAGTGCTAGTAGCTTTGATAGGAGAAGTCTGGGAGAAGTTATTTCTATATTTCATTCAAATTAATTGCATAATTGATCTCATAATTGCAGGCAGTACTAAAGCCATTTCTACTTTTATAGAGTTCAAGTTGGAATTTTAAGGATAGCTTTATTTTCGGTAAACAAGTGATAGAAAATGAATTATGAAATTGTAAATTAAATTCCTACTTGGAAGGAAGATGCTGTGTACAGTATATTTCAGCCAAACAGATCAGTCTTAATCTAGAAGCTTGATCAGAACCTCTCTGGTAGCACTTACATACAGAAAGATTAAATATTCAAAAATAAAGCATCCCAAAGATTAAGATGAGTGCTTAGGTTTTTTAGCTATTTATATTTACAGTACAATGAATAAACATTGCAAAGCTAGCCTCTAACTGTAGAAATTTTATTATTTGAGAGAACAAATCCTCATCTGAAGAACAGACATACCACACTTTCCACATACACTGCAAAGCATTTTGTCGTAATGGCTGGACTGAAATACGAACTTAAGCTCAATAGGAATCCTGGATGTTAATTTGCCTCAGGAAATACAAAGTGCTTACGTTAAGTAACTTATTCATCCTTAAGCTTTTCCTCAATGATTAAAAAGGGAGACGGGATTGAACACCTTAATGTAATTTTCACTTTTCAAATACTTACATTTCTGATGTTAAACACCTTGATTTCTAATTGCAACTTAAACTATGCAAAATATATACTAGTTAAGAATTTTTTTGAACCATTGAACTGTAAAATGCATCAATGCAAAAAAAAAAAAAAAAGAAAAAAAGGGTATGTGTATGGTAGCTTCTCTACTATGATTACTTGGACAATTTGTCTGCACAGTTATTCCACTAAGACTTCAGCAGATGGAGTAATAGGCAAGCTTTAAACACTGATTACAAATTCCTGTGCAAGTGGTTTTTGTCTATTTTGTCAATTCAGACTTCTTTCATAACTGTTCCCCAGAAGGCTCCTATGCCAAGATTACCCAACAGACTGACAGAACTAGCTGGACACCATATGCCAGCCAGTGGCAGGGAGTAGCCCTTACGTTCCCACTGGAAGCAGAGCTGTCGCAGAGCTCTCGGGGGCAGCTGCTCAAGGATACAAAGACAACGTTCATTTAGTCTGCGGGAAGCACCCATATTCCTTAATTCAGGGTTCCTATGTCTCAATGTAAATATTTTTGCCAATAGATTTTCTCATAACTTACTGAGATTTTAAGCCAAATTTTGTCAGTAATTGCTAGAAACTCAAGTAACTTTTTGTTTCCAGTTGTAACGTTTTGGAAGCATCCTATACTTCCCGATAATGTTCTTTATCCAGATGTAAGAAGATAGCAAACAGCCTCTCTGTTTGGTGTCCTTCAAATAAAAGCCAGCAGGTGACCATCCTAAATGCAGAAAAATCTCTTATGAATTCAATATTTATAATAAGGCAGCTCTCAATGTGTTCAGACCACAATGAACACTGAAGCCGTGTAATAGGAGAGACTATATTCAAGACCAGTTAATCATTCAAAATATGTCTGATGTTTGTCCTTATTTTTTATTCTAGTAATGCAGAACTATACTAGAATCTAGCTTTTAGCTCATTAACACTGCAAGAACAGAAGAGATTAAATAAAAACATGCATCAAGTAACAAACCGACTTTCTAAGTTATAATATTTATGGCACAGGACCTCATAAATTCAATCTTGAAGTGTCTTGTGGGTTTTAGACACTATATAAAGATTTGGCTTTTATACTTTCATAATCTATCTGTTTTCCTGTTACAGGGTTGTTTTTACTGAATTCTCCCCGCATTTCATTTCTTTTTAAAAACATTTTCTTATATACTCAACTGAAATGCCTTTACATCTGCATGCTGGGAACATCCATATTTCAGCTCTCTTTGATGATCTCTATATTTAATTCGTGCGCTTTTCGTATTCAATGTACTAATTGGCTTTTCACAGTCTGACTTTAAAACTCCGCATGATAGATGGTATTGCATTAAAACCATTTTTACCCTTATTTCCTCTCCCATTCTCTAGCTTAGTATTTTCCTCTTTATTAGTTCTGTGCCACCCTCTTTCCTATCGGCACTGTGTATACACATAGATCAAAACTGCTTCAAATTAACATCTTGCCCAACTCTTTTCCTATGAGAGCTTATTCAAAGGCTAATTGACCAAGCCTTTTAGCTTATTTAAGTTTGCTATGTGGGCTCCTCTGCAGCTGTGCAGATTTACAGCACCTCTCAGCCTGGCACTCTGACTGAAGCTGTGGGCTAAAATCTGGAGTTTGGACAGTAAGTGTGGAATCATCCATCACTTAACCGTATGACTATCATTAGTGCTTGCACACATATATCACCTGTCACAGGAAAAATGGTTTTCATCTGAAGTAAGTCAGCTGCTGAACTACGAGTAAGTTACTCAGAGTTTCAGACGTGGTTCTCTGTCAGGGAGAGCTTTTGTGCCTTTATTGCTGTTAACTTTGCAGTATGATCATTTGAGCTACTCTGCACAAAGGCGGACCCCTTCCCTAGCTAGGACAATCATCAAAGACTACTTTCTTGCCCTTATTTACTGAGCAAATTCTCAGCTAAAAAAAAAAAAGAAAAAAGGTGGTGAGGCACTGCAACAAGTTGCCCAAAGGAGTTGTAGCTGACCCTGCCAGGAAGTGTTCAAGGCCAGATTGGATGGGGCCTTGAGTACATGGTCTAGTGGAAGGTGTCCCTACCCATGGTGAGGGATTGGAACTAGATGATCTCTAAGATCCCTTCCAACCCAAACCACTCTATGATTCTAAAGATCTGCATTGCTCAAATTGTGCACCAGCATATCTGATGGGTTACACAACTGAGCATCATCAGTGGAGCTGCTCATTTAGCTCTGACTGGTTCCAGATGGTGCAGAATCTAGCCTGCCTTTTCAGTAGGGCTAATGGGATTAAAGAGCAAAAAACTTTCTGCACTGAGGTAAACAGAAATGACAGGCTGAATAATGTGTAGCTTTTAAGGTTACATTTTAGATAGTTCAGCTGACAGAAATTTTACCCAGTTTGTCTCAAGTCAGAATCTTTTCCACTTAAATTAAAATAACTGTTGATTTATGCAATCAAGGTGAAAGTTGAAGTGAGTTATGTGGTCTTACAAGATAATCAGTTAAAAATATCTAACATTAATGCAACTACTTGCTCAAAATAGACAAAACATAATCAATTCAACAACAACAAATCCTTTAGATATAACCATCAGTATGCAAGAGCAAAGCAAACTGTGCTTTCCACAGCATATTTCATTCATTCAAATGCAATATGAGATATGAAACACTTTTAGGACTGTTTTTCCACTACATTTATTTGGTTTGCCTTTGTGTATTCATGACAGTACTGCACATAATCGTTACTGTAGATTCTCAGAAACCTTTACAACTTGCACTCTTTAATACTTTATCCAATACTGGAAACAAAACGGTCCAAATGACAAATCTAAGCATCTAAAACAGGTTGGGAAACTTGTTTTTAATACTTACTGACTTGGATTTTGCCTGGCACTGTGCCACAGCCTAGAAAACACTCTACTCAACATATTCCTCTCTCAAAATACCATAGTTCACAAAGATATGTCAAGGAAATGTGTGTGTGCTGAATATATCACCAAATAATTGAAACCAAATCTGTGCACATAAATGGTCTGAATTTTCTTTTCGATAACCAGGAAAAAAAAGGCCATTGTTTAAAGGCGAATTCTAGAGAAAGCCCTCAGGTTCTTTACACATATGTGAATAGGTCACAATGTTACAGAGTTACAGTGATGAGCTTCTAAGTATGGCTTTCAAAATGAAATGTGTCAGAAGTTCTTACAAACTTTCTGGATGGCAAGGTTGGTGGTTTGGTGGCTTTTCTTTTGGTTTTTCTGTTTGTTTTGTTTCGTTGTGTTGTTTTGTTTTTTTTAATGTGTCATTCTAATGAGTTTTGTACAGAAAAATTATTTTCCCAGAATATCTCATATAGATGAATTTTATTTTTTTCCTTCTGTTGTGAAACAAACTTGCTAGAAGTTATTTCTAAATAAGGCAAAAATTATATAGCTATTTAAGTGAGAAGTTTGGCTTAAAAAGTAATTTTCTGTTCCAAAAAGCAGAAAACGGGACTCACTTTGATTCTGTGAAATACAAAGACAAAGCCTACTGTAAGACTTCAGCTTCTTTATTGTTTTGTGGCTTTTTTTTACTGTAACTGTAGAGAAGTGCTCAAAAAGTTATAATGAACCTTGTAACTCCGAACAATTTCAACTAAATGTCATTTGCTTCAGGATAGACTCTGCCCTTACACCTTGGTAAGCGTGCTGTAGGCTTTCAGTGAAATTGTTTCTAATGATTTCAATTCCTAGTGACTGACGCTTGCAAAGGCTAACAGCTGATAGCATGACAAAAAAACCTGAAACCTAAATAACACCTTTGTTTTAAGTTTTTATTCAAGAAACCACTATGCCATTTTAAGCCTACTTCATTTTTTAACAGACTGGTTTGTGTGGATGTCAAAATGAAATTAAAGTAGCATTGTGTCTGCCATGCCATATACATTAATTCTTTTGAAACTGTTTTTCCAGTAATGATGTTATTCTTTCTCTTTATTTATTTTTTTTTTTTTTTTTAGGAAATGGGTGCTTTGGAGAGCAATGATGTGTGCTATCAACAGCTATGTGATTACTTATTCCTTTAAGCAATAATTCCTCTTATTTATTGTAAAAACAGAGAACAGAATTAGAATTTCATGAAGTTATTGCTACTGCTGCCTCGGTGCAGCACAGTCACCCTTCAGTTTGTGGCAGCAGACTAGTAGTTTCTTTCCTACTCTAAAAACCAGTATTTCTGAGAGGGAGAATACATTGTAATAGTAAATTTAATAAAATTAATTCAAACATATGGAAAGTAAATATAAAGGATGAGACTTTTGACATAATAAGATCTTTTAGTCCAGAAATCAAAAGCCCAATCACAGTAATACAAAAAATAGGCTATCTTTGAGACAAGACATTCCCCAGACCTTTCACTCTGGTGCTGAGCTTGTGTGCCAGACCTGCTGGGAAGGTGAAAGCTAGAAATCAGTAATTAGCCCTGATTCCCAGCAGCTGATTTAAAAACCTTTTAGGAGAGCAGAGAGTTTGCTGCTTGCCTGGAAGGAACAGGAAGGTCTGAAGTCCTCAGTTTAAAAGAGGTTAGTGTTGTTCTTACCTGTCAATATTTTCAGTTTTATGGAACTCAAATAATTTTTGAGATGTTACTTGGAAGTTTTTGTGACTTTTGTTGCCTTGCTGACATGGGAGTGCCATGTTCCTTGCTGGGGTGGTCATTGTATTCCTTTGGGGGCTGCTGGAAGGTCTCCAGGAAAGGCTAGGTGTGCTCTGGTGGCCTGAGGAACTCAAGGACAGTCTGTATTGTTGTAATTTGGCTTCAGGTTCTGCAAAATAAATTGTATATAAATATTTTACAATTAAATTAGCTACTCTTTTGGGAAAGAGGGAACAACTCTACAGTTATAAACATTGGGGTGCTGCTGAGCTTGTTCTTACATGCAAAGACAGATGGGGATGGGTCCATGGTTAAACACAGGTGTATTTTAATCCTCTATGGATTTTGCTTTGCCATTTTATCCACCACCTCTTTGCCTTTCTCTCATCCTATGAACTGAGCTGTCTTAGAAAATGTAGGCTCACCACTAGCTTCCCTTAGCGAAGGTTTTAAGATATACTAAATACATAAATACTGAGGTAAAAAACTATATCTGTCTTTGTGGCCAGGGTAATAAAGCAGGCAGAGTGACTGGTTCCCAGTTCAGCCCCCTGACTGGTATGGCACTGTATGCCTTACCTGCCTGGCCTTACAGCTAAGGTGGGAGTTAAGGGCAACTGCAAGTTATGGCTGATGGCTTTGTAAGAAACATATAATCACTACATCAGCCCTCTTAGTCCATTACTGACATATGTTCTGTTAACTTATACTGTGCTATCCTTAGGGTGTGGACCTGGTCCCCCACCTCTGTGTGAGGTATTTGGGCCCTCACAGCTTTCTCTCCATGCTGTGCAGGTGGCCCCAGGTGGGTTCCTGTGATGGGCTGCTGGGTTCCACCTGTTCTGGGTTCTGTTACCAGTGTAGGCCTGCTAGCTAGTTGCCAGCTGCAGTTTAAGTTGGCAGCTATAGTATTAGATGTTCGGTGAGTAATTCAGTCTATGAGAAATATTACCTGCTTCCCCAGGGTTGGCGGGGCTTGAAAGGAAACATTTATCAGAACTCTTCGTGGTTTTCTGTCCTTTCCTTGTTCTTTCTTATGCATTGCATTAAAATAAGTGTCATGAGACAGAAAGGTGATGAATTTCTTTAATCGTGAGGCTCTCTAGTAGACTCCCTGGGGCCCCATTACACACTAGGACTGCTGTTTGGTGAATCTCCTCCTGGGTTCTGATCGCCAGCACTTTTCCTTACAATGAGACCTTTCATCTTGAGGTCTGCTAGTGCTTTGCAAACATCCATTACATTTCACAACACTCAAGCAAATGTAATTACTGCCTCTTATCCAATTATAACTTCTGTAAAGGGAAAGGAAGGCACAGATAAGTATAGGCCAGGTGCTGTTGTCATGTGGATGTGAGGTGCCAGGGCTGCACAGCCACCCCTATTATGTCATGTAACCAGCTAGAAACCATCCTTTTGCTTGCAGAGTAGCTGATTCCTGCCAGATTATAAAGCATATCTGCCATGTGGCTGATAACAGAAATCTCATTCTAGGCTCTTTTCTGGGTCTAGCAAACACCACTGTCTTTCAATGAGCTATTTATTCTTAGACTGGACTTCCTAACTTGGTGGACTTATGGTTGAAAATGTGTTCTCAGTCCAGTGTAGCTTTTCACAGTACTCAGTGCCAGCAGGCAAAGAGAAAATGCAGATGCTATCCACATGTATTGCATAAAAATAAGATAACTTTATAATATATGATGATAGGAACAAGAGAGATCTAATATACCTGGCTTGCAGTTGGGCTCTGTTTTGTTAAAACTTTTGAGTAGCTATTTACTCTGTTTTCCATGTGGTGCAGCTGGTTAAAAGGCATGGAGGTTGTGCTCCAGACATCCACGTACGAAGAGCAGTCAGATCAATATCAATTTCTGCAGCCTGCTGCTGTTACAAAGGTTTGCAAGCGCACGTTGTTCAGCTGTGGTTGTGCCCGCAGTGAAGATCAAAGTGAGCTGAATGAGGTGGTAGTTCCTGGGATGCTGCAAAAGAGATAGAGAGGGCAGTTGAGACAAGAAGTTACAGAAGATGTGAATGAGCTTTGGTATTTGCCACAACAAGTTAAATTAATTAAGGGTGAGTCATAGAATGGTTGGAATTGGAAGCGATCATCTAGTTCCAACTCCCATAATGATGTCATTTATATCTACTCCTGCAGTGTCTTTCATGCAAGAACTAGGAGATCTGGCCTGGAGATAGCAGTGATAGTTAGCTGGCAGAAGTGACTTTAATTTCAGTGGCAGGAAAAAAAGATATTCTGTGACAGAAAGGAGTTGTCAGTGGATGGATATGGCTTGGGAAACCTGCAGCTATGGATTTGCCTCATGATACCATATAAAGGAATGGGGTGACTGGCCTGTGAGATGCAGGAGGGAAAAAGGCTGTTTTGGGACTGAAGGGTGATGACTGACAGTGATGACTGAACTTTGCAATTGCAAAAGGCCAGCCCAGCTGCTCCCTCTCATGACAGAAAACGGCTGTAACCTTGCTAGGAACTTGTGGTGGAGCAGTCTGGCTTATGCCAACTCACTGCTGACACGTCTGTGCTACATCTGTTCCACAGGCCTCTTTGCTCCCTCTCTGGAGAAGCAGGATAGGGAGATGAGGATTGGAGTCTTGCTTTGGAGCAGAGAAAATAAAGTCCTGGCATAGTATTTCCAACTGTGTTCAATGCAGGCTGAGCCTTATTGAAGTCCACAAGAGTTTGCCTTTAGAGCTAAGTGAGGTCAGCTGCGAATATCCTACTTTGTGGCAGCTGACAAAACTGGTGGATGTTCCCTGGGACTGACTGGAATGTAAAAACAGGGTTTGGTTGTTCCGTGCTTGCTCACCTCATCTGCTTCATTGCACTGGACTTGCATGAGTGCCCGCAAACACTTCCATGAGCAGCTGTGGTCTGACAGCCCAGCACAATCTGTGTTCAGCTAAATGACAGCAGGAGCTGGCTTCAGAGCTGGTTGTGCAGTGGAAGTACAAGTGTGGCTGGGCTCTTGGCCAGCCAGATGGGTGTCCAGGCATTGGTGCCTTGGGTAGGCAATGGATGTTTGGGCTAGACCCCAAACCCATTGGAAATAGTTTTGGTTTGGCAGAGAGTAGAGATACCTTTGCAAATACTCCAGGAGATGAGAGCAGCTGTTTTCCCAGTGCTTTACTGGATAAGCCTGTAGACTTTCAGCAGTTAACTACAGCAAGATGCTGACGAAAACCTCCAGAACTAAAAAATGACTTTAGTATAAGCTGGCCTGAAACAAAGTTTTGAAAAGCTACAGAAAATATGAAAACAGTGATAAGCTTTAATACTTTTTCCCACTTTTTTTATATGAATATAAAGATGGTAGTTTTATCATTTGATGGACTGCATGTATATTTAGTTACAGAGAATCTAAGAGGAAATTTTATTTCCATAGAGCTGTCTTTGAATATGTCTGTGTTGTGACTTGTTTCCGAGGCTCTGCTTCCCAGTTATATCACAGTGCAAAAGCAGGTCCTGAACACTTTTTTATAGAACTCCATTTTTACATCATTTTTTTCCTGTTTAAGGTTGGTTTTATTAGTGCTTAAGACCAATCGGAAGTGATCCATCTATAGCTGTCATCCATATTTTCTTGACCCACAGGCTTCATTTTTGTCATTCTAAATACTTCAGACTAAAGTCTTCAAAATGTGCTGCTGTTCCGTGAAACATCTTGACTACAGTAAGTGCAAAGGATGTACTCTAGTCCACAGATGTGGTATGTCTTGTAACTTTGTCCTCTTTGGCAGCAGGTCTGTTTATATTGCTGGCATTGATTATTCATGAAGTAGTTAATGGACTCTCTGAACTCCAACACGTAATTTTATGCTGTATTGACCATAGGCTAATAAAGTTAGGGCAGTGGCATTGACTCTTTAATATATTTCATATTGTATTTGCTTTTCAATTTTAAAAGGATATATTTTTGCCGTTGTTATAAATTCACCTTTGTTTCAAGAAAACTCTGATTGTGGGGGGGAAAAAACCAGCTCTGACAGAATGAATTTCTTTTTCTCCTTGGTGTGCGGTATTTTGTTGTTCCAAGCTTTAGCTTTAGAGTTTCTCCTTGGTAAGACAGAATTCATACAAAGATTTAATCTTGTTACTTCTGGACTTATTGGAAATATTGCCTCTGATTCAACCCTGCATAAGATTGTGTCTTTTAGGGATGTTCTTTACATTGTATTCTGGTCATGTAGCAATGCTTGAATAGTGAACCATATATATTTTTAGTTCCCCTCCAAACCCCGCTCCAGCCACCTTGTATGACAGAGTTCACTAAATCAATGTGTACTTAGACATATTATATAGTATTAAACTGAAACAAAACAAGTCTAGCTTGTATTTGGATCTCACTGTATTACATCAAACAGGCCCATTAAAAAAACCTGAATAAGCCAAATGGTCCATGTAAGCCCAAACTATAAGTAAGAGTTGAGAGTGGAAATTTGTTAGCTTTGAAATATTTCTTCAGGCAGCTCCATAAAGGATTGGGAGAGACTTCTTCAGTTCATTTAATTCAATCTGGAAAAACAAACAAAAGCCTGTAAATATCCTCCTCGCTCAAATGACTATTCTGCCTTTGCAAGGTAATGTGCTTGTGGTTTTAGGGAGAATTCAGGCCTTGAATTTTGCTAGAAGTATTTCTAAATATTTCACCATTGTCTCTTACAGTGAAAAGCAGACCTAATTATTTTACTTACAGATGCTCTTTCTCTCTAGAGACAGGCAATACAAGATAAATTGTAGAATTAGTAGATTTTTTCAATTCTTACACCTATCCAGTAATAAATGATTGTTTCCTCTTTTTTTTTGTGTTTTTTCTTGTATACTCTTGAAATCTTTTTAGTTGTATTTGACAACTCACTATGAAGTTCTGTTTTCCTCACGCTGCATCACTATAAAAGCAATTTAATAAGGCATTGGTCTTGGGACATTTGTTGTAATCAATAAGTTTGTTTTCATAAAAGAGAATTAAGATTTAATGGCAGAATGCAGGACCTAAATTCTGTAGAAAGTGCATGGTGATGCACTTGTGTGCAGGCAGTTATATTTTTACTGGGTATAGCCCTGGTGATCCTAGGTTTTATGGCAACTGATTGATAATTAGTTGTCCACAATTAATTGTAATTTAGGATTGGACTGCTATTGGTGAATAACGTTCTGGAGATGTGGAAAAAAAAAAAACAAAACACAACCAATTCTTAAGAGGAATAACAATCTCTGAGAGTGCCAACTACCCAAAAAATAAATATACTTAGCAGTTTTGATGCTGTTTCGGGCAAGGTTTTCTAGTTGAGGCTGAGGTGTAGTATGAAATGATCAATCTTGTTTACAGATAGATTGATCAATTCTGTTATGGAGTCTAATGAGTTTAGAGAACTTTATTTGGTCCCTGGAAAAACAGTGATGCAAGGAGCTGCTTATATAAACAAGACTAACATCTGTGCCTACAGTAGTTAGAAAAAAATTATGAAGGCTATTAATACTTCAAATCTCTGACTGAAATTTAAAGAAGCTAGCCAATAAAGGCATATCATCTGTGGTGTAAATCAGTCCTTTCTCTGATTAAATGTAATTCAAGCTTACATTAAAAATAAATCACACAACGATAAACCCACAATCTCTCACACCTGTTTCTGGTTTCTAAACCGTTCAAAATGCTATTCTCTGGACCTTTGAGGCAATTAACAGTCCTATGCAATACGCCTCCATGTTTTATTTGGGGTACTGGCAATTACAACATTAAAACCCCTGAGTTAGATGAGTTACAGGGCCTATACACCTCTGTGATCTCTTCATGCTTCTGGAAATGTGAATAGCTGGTTCATGCTTCCTTCAGGATACTCTATCCTATGTATCTACAGACCAAGGCCAGGTCGGACGAGACATTGAGCATCTTGGTCTAGTGGGAGGTGTCCCTGCACATGGCAGAGGGATTGGAACAAGATGATCTTAAAGGTCGCTTTCAACCCAAACTATTCCAGGTTATGTCATGAAGTAGGATGGTATGGCAATCTTACTGTTCTCTGGATGACCTTGTTTTGTGCTGAGGTCTGATTTGAAACTCCTCACTAATGAGGGCAAAAGTATATCCTCTCCTTTATAGCAGACACAGCGATCAAACATTTTTGTGATTTTTTTTTTTTTTTTTTTTTTTTTTTTTTTTTTTTTTTTTTTTTTCCTTTATTCCCTCCCCCCCTCTTTGTAGGCTTTTGGTACTTGTCCTGAGAGTAGTGTGTGTACTTGGTTTTTAAGGTAACAGCCTTACATTTTTCTGTATTAGTATATTGGTTATAATTATGTATTATTCTGTCTTTAAAGTTGTCGTTAAATGGAAGAGTGATAGGCTTCTGAACATGAGACAAATCTACTTTGTCTCTTAAATTAATTACCATGAGACTGCATAAACACTGAAAACAAATTTAATAAAGGAGGCACTCCAGATGGTTGAAGGTAGACTTATGCATTCAGAACATTCCTCATTATAATTGCAATATCTTGCACAGAGATTCATACTGATGCTTTGGGGAATTTACAGATGAGATGCACTACAAGCTGCTCGAGGCATAATATTCACAGGGTTTTATTGTCACAGAAAAAGCTCGACAACTATTGAAGAAAACTAATTGCTGACAGTTTTTGAGCTGGCCTTGGTGCACAATACATTTGTTCTGCCCTGTAGATTCTTGTTTCAAAAAATATTTAAAGGATGTGTGTAAACAGCAACGTATTGCTCTAATCTCCATGGCATTTATGTAACATTTTTCTTAAATGACTTGAAGCTTCCGTTCTCGATACAGGTGCTTAGTTGGCAAAACAATTCTTTCAGAGGTTCACTTTCAATGCAGCTCTGGCAAGATACCCTAGTTTGTAAAACTAAGGTGCCAGATAAAATAGATTGATGAGACATGCTTTAAATAACATGCAGCAGCACATCCTTCTCTTCTTTCAGACAGCAGTAAGAGAACATACTGGTCCCCTTTCTCTGCAGGGAAGCTCTGGGATGCTGCTCTCATCTGGGAGCAAAGGAAGAGTTCAGAAACACCTGTAAAAGAGAAGAGATTCCCCCAAACATCTGTGTTTCTGATCTCCAGCGGCCGCTTTAGCATGGCTTTATTCACAGTATTTTTCTCATTCTTGTTTTTCTCCTTCTCTTGTTGAGAAAAATCCAGCAGCCAGAGTTCCATGGTTTGTTAACCTGTCAATATGATTTTGAAAACTTCAAACACCCGCTTCTCACTGTCTTAAAACATAACCAAATTTTGCAGCATCACTACAAAGTGCCCATCTCTGTGTTGAAAATGAGGGACTTTTGTGTCATAGACCGGTTTCCAGCGTTAATGCTCCTAGTGTTAAGGCACCCCCATGCAAAGGTATGCAGAACAGCTACTAGCTGATAACTCAGTATCAGCAAATGTATTTTTAGTAAGTCACTTCTAGGTGTGGCAAAGTTTAGACTGGTGTTCAATAGCTTTTCCAGGAGACAAGGGGATTCTGTAGGTTCTGTGAGTTGGTGTTAGAAGTGTGCTTCAAAGGCACCTGGCATGGTATCATTAGTTCAGGAATGCAGCTGTCTTATTCATCCCTTGCACAGTGAAATGTTATTGCACATCAAGCCATTTATCGAGCTTTCCACCACAGGCTTGGAGGAGTACTATGGTGACCAGCAAAGTGTGCCTGGTAAATGAAGGACAGCTAATGTGTTGTAAGAATTGAGGGGTCATCAATCTTGGAAGAGTTGTGAATGGATATTGAAGTTATACAAGAGAATTAAGCAGATAGACAAAGAGAAACTGTAGTAATTTAGTTCTATTTACTGTTGTTGGGTTTTGCTGATGAAAGATGGAGACTTCTCTGGTCTTCTGATTTGGTTACATTGGCTTGGGCACTGAACAAAATCATGGTTGCCACTGTAATACCTTCATCAGTGTGGAGAAATGCTGTGAGTACATAATTCATATATGAAACAGAAGCAATTGTGTATGAAGCAATTGGAATGGAGTCTGGGCAGTGTCTCTTGGGATCTGCAGAGTGCTGCCTGGGCTCAGGGATGGAAAAATTTTGGTCCATCAGGGTTGGGAAGAGATGAGATCATTCAAAGCCGGGAGATTGCACAGGTGTGATGACAAGTATTAGAAATGTCTCCAGTTTAGTGAATTATAGTCATAGAATGACTGGAGTTGAAAGATCATCTGGTCCAAAGCTCCTGCGATGAACAGGGACATCTTCAACTAGATCAGGCTGCTCAGACCCTCGTACAGCATGACCTGGAATGTTTCCAAGGATGGGGTTTCTACAACCTCTCTGGGCAATCTATGCCAGCATTTCACCAAATAATCCTGATAACATAATCATATATAACTACTCCTCTAAGTAAAATAGCACAAAAGTTTCAGTAACAAGAAGTTTAGACCTTGGATAAATTCTTTCTTTGCAATATTAGTGTACAGGCCAGAAAATGTACCAGGGGAGCAATTCCAACACAAATTTGACAAAAGAATGAGTGAGGATTATAGGAATAAAACTATTCAACTGCCTCTTGGCACCTGTTCTAATCCATCAGAGCTCTGGGAAATTCAAATGTATAAGCAGATACCGAAACAAAACAATTACTATTCCCTTCAGTTCCTATTTTAAAATTGTATGTGCCTAGTTGCGGGGGAAAAAAATACAACAAAAGGGCTGAAAACTGTTACAGATTTATCTACCGCCTTATTTAAGCAGCTCACATATATGAGATGGCAGCATTTTAGTGCTTAAAATTGATTTCTGGACAAAACAGGGATCAAAGAAGTAAAAATTGGAACTCAAACCTCTTCAGCAGCCAGATTTCAGACAACTGTATGGTGGGAAGGCTTAACAGCTGGTTGAGCCATGGTTTGATGATACAATAAACCTGGCTTTTCAGTCAGTGATGGAGGATCAAAAATGCTGTGACTGCATGACACACAGCTCTGATCAGAGAGAACTCAGTATGAGGGTTGAAGTTTTGTTTCGAGAAATGTTTAGGGATTAGCTTTGTAGCAGGAAGATTTTATGCCATATTTTATGCCATAAAATGCCAGTCAGAAGCTTTGTCACTGGGTATAAATTCCATAGGAAGTAGCATGAAATTCAGGCTGAACACTGACTAATCAGAAATGCAATTATGTGCCAATGTTTGTACAGTTGGTGATTGAGTACTGCACTGGCCATGGTATTGATCACTATGAATAAATGTCCTAAATTCAAGTCTTTAAGAATCATGGATAAAGAATTTCTGCATTCTGTTCAATACCAAAAAAGCATCATGTTGAAGGTGTTTACTGTTTTTTTTT
>VWZK01011771.1:170587-233300 GCA_013396935.1 Baryphthengus martii | reverse complement strand
TATTAAAGGTGTTTGGTTTTGTGTGTGTGTGTGTTTACTGCTGTTTTTTTTGTTGTGGTTGTATTTTTTACATTTTTTTTGTTTTTTTTTTTTTCTAATAGAGAGATTTGCTATTTTGTTCGGAGGATGCTTATTTTTAGGGGGGGGGGATGCTTTTTTTGGAGATGCTTCTGCCTTGATTTTTTAAAGATATGTTTAGCTTTCCTAAATCAAGTCAAGTGATTGATTCTCCAATAAATAGCACCTAGGATTTCCAGAGAGAGTACACATGACCCTTTTGAAGATTTCTATGTATTCCATGGACTCTGTTTTGTCACGTGATTTTGTTGTGCTATTAGAATAGTTTCATAACAATAGACTGGACATATGAGTGAAGTAACAAACTTTGGAAACAAAGCTTTAGTTGACTTTCAATTTCTGCTTAATTTGCAATACCATCATCTATTTTAGTCCAGTTACATTCCTTGCATACAGTACACTTGCACACATCCTTTTTTTTTTAAACTACCACTATTAGAGTAGTAGTATTCATCAGAAGTGCAACATTCTATGCAACTGTTACGGTTACACTGCGCATAAGAATGTGCTAAAATTACAAGTAGGAGATTTTTAAAACTTTCTTACTGGGTCTTGTAGATTAATTTCACAAAAGTGTTAATAAGCGTTACAGAATGTCCTTTTGGAAAGGTCACAGTTTGCTAAAAATTATAACAATGAAGATAGTCCAATAGCCATCATAGGCTGTGATCATTACATCAGGCCTTACAAAAAAAGATACAGAACGTGGTTAGAGTGACCTTTGTCTTTAATTATGTCTATAGTTCAGCATCGATTTTGAGGTTTGTAATTTTGTAAGAAAAACATATAATCTTAATTTTGTAACAGAAAGCAGTGCAAGTATAAATAAACTCTTATTATGACTGCTCATGTATCTGCTAATTTTCAATATCTTTTGCTTTTCAAGATCTAGGGATATGGTCAGATCATAGATATGAACCAGGTATGAATATTGTTTTGTGATAATAATATCAATCAAAGTTGCCTTCCCAATGCAAGAAACCTGAAAAAGAAGTTACCTGCTTTTTGCTGCAGGAAATCAGACTGATTAAGGAAGGAACCTGAAAGCTGATGTATTGGAGAGAAGATTCCTAATATAATATTATTTATTAAATAAATAAAATTATGTGATTTGATCAGCTGAATAAACTATGAGTAAGCAGGTGTATCTAGTTTTTGACCTGTTGATTCATCATCCTGAATTATTGAATGGGCATAAGTAAAGATATTAGGAGATGAAAATAACTTTTTAAACCCAGGCTTTGCCATTATTTTTAAAATAGAAGATGGAAATCCGGGGGTGTGTGAAAAACAATCTACTACAGAAGGACTAGCAAGTCTAATGTTATTTGTTTGCCTTTGTCTCCTGTAAATCAAGAAGTCTGCCTCAGATTCTAGTAAAAACACTTCCAAAATGATAGAGCCTTTCTGCTCAAGTTCTTGCAGCTGAGGAAATATTCTTTTATCTTCTTTCCTGAAAAAAGACCTTATTTGTACCCAACACTATAAAGTGTTTTGCTCATTTTGATTTTTATTTTGCCTGTATCCAATTCTTGTTATTTTGTGTGACTATATTAAAACAAAATGTTGATCAGATAGAAACTGACCTCTTGTAAGCTCACATGCATTTTGTTTCCTTTGCCCCATTTACGAGCTCTTTTTTACAAAATGTCTGGAAAATTAACAAATCTAGAGTCTGGTAAATGCAAATACTCCAGGGTTGAAAGGATGCCAAGAGAAAGTGCTGTTCTGGCAGAGCCCCTGGGTTATCAAGTACTCTGATTTGGGCTCCCTAACTGTAATTACAGCATCATTATGCAGGTTGAATGGCTGTTTCTCCAAAAAGTCTGCATAACAAAGCATTTAGAGCTTAGTTCAAAGCTAACTGCAGTTCTTGGCAATTTCTCATAGCTTGAAGTGTCTAAGGATCCACTTCTTAAACCCATCTCTTAAGATCACTCAAATAAATGTGGCAGAGCATCAGTCTATGGTTACCTGTTCTCAAACCTTGTACATATCAAACCAGTGCTACCACCTTAAACTTATACTGGTATTATTAGAGTTTCATTTTGTTTTTCTCTTACTCTTCCTGCTTTTATACTCCTCAGATCTTACTTCTGTTTCTGAATGAGCAAATACTAAGCTGGTATAAAGTCTAATGCTGTAAGATGGAGCACTTGCCACAAAATGACCACTTGTTCAGTGTTCTTGCCTTCACTTTTTATACAATTGTTCATTCTTAGCTTGAGTAAGAAACACAATGCCATCAGTCAATATTGCATTGCTGCCTGTGGCCTTGCTGAGCCTTCTAGGGCTTATTACAGAATTTTGCAATTTATTCCTGCTACGACTTTAAAGGAATTGTAATATAATACATGTGTGAAATTTGTTCATCTGTACATTGGCTTGTGTAAGACACACAGGATCATTATATGGAGCATTGGTGGTTATTTGTTAATTGAAGTTGGCAAGTTACAGTATGTCTGATCACGGCATAAAAAAATGGTAGAGTGTAATTAGAAACTGAAGATAACTTTCAACAGGGTAAAAGACAAAGATGACTTGTCAACACAGTGAGCTTCAGAGCTTTTTTCATATTGAAATGTTTGGGTTTTTTCCTTTTTCATTTTATGTTGTGTTATTCCTTACACATGTGGTCCAGACATGTGCCCATTTCGTTGGTGCAAACTGTCTTGTACAGCCTGTCGAGAGTTGGTCCTAGAGCACAATGATTTAAGTGATCATATCCTCAGATGGGAAATATGATGTAAGATGTGGTGTATATCCCCAAATCTAATATCTTTGAAACATCTATATGATTTGAGAGATTTGCAGGAAGCAGATGCCATTTGCTTTAATGTTTAGTGGCTTCATGAGTCAAGTGACTGAGGACATTAAGCCCTGGCACATGACATCTCCTACTAATATACCAGTTAAGGGCTGTGTTTAACATTTCTCTTAGCTATCCTGATTAAAATACTCTGGAAACATATTTTTCTCAAGGTGGAATTTAGCTCTTTCTGTTTCTTTAGTGCTGGGTATCATGTTAGTTACTGAAAGAGATGGCATTTTTAGTGTGCTGAAGGAAAGAGGAAATACCAGTACTCTGAGTTAGGAGGATATTTCTGTCTTCACAGAGAGGTTAGCTCCTCTACTTTCTCCTTGACTAAGTTAGAGCTGGCAAGAATGTGAAGAGGTGTGCTCTCAGAGCAGAAAAAAAGGCACATTCCTGTGAGAAATACTGGTTTTATTTGTTGGTTTGGGTTTTTTTTGTTTTTTAAAAGAAAAGCTATTCAAAGGAATTTGAAATTAAATGATCTCGCCAACTATGGTGAACATTGTAAAAACTGAAGACTCACTATCCTGTTTCCTCCTCTTCTAAGTTTTTTTGAAGAAAGATGTATGTGGGCAGTGTTTGAGGTTTTTTTGTGGGGTTTTTGTTGTGTTTGTTTGTTTGTTTGTTTGTTTTAAAAAAACAACTCAGTAAGGCATGAATAACACCTTAAGAGGGACAATGAAGTCAGGGTCAAAAGTAACTGAATTACTCAGGTTTTGCTCTTCAGTGTGTCTGTTTCCTGAAACAACAATAGCCATAAGTCATTTCTCAGTCTTTTGCTGTGGCTCTGTCTGAGCAGACAATTTGTCAATAACCAAACAATTCGATGGGCAGCGTAACTGCCACATTTGAAACAACGTGCTGAACTATTAGATCACTGTTGCTGTGGGAGCCAGGGAGCCTAACGAGATGCACAGACTGTGTTGGTTACATTTTTTTCTTGGGGAATTTCCAGCAAAACAGTTGGTTACCCTCTACCTTCACTAATTTATCAACTTCTCTTTACATTGAACATTGTATCTCCAGCCAGATTGTTTCCAGACTCAGCACTTGTTTCTTATTATGTGTTAAATCTAGCACCTTATGGAGAAAGGGTAGAAAACAATTTTCTTATCATGGGGATCCTCATATTTAAAGCCAGTCTAGGAAACAATTTTTGTGTATGGACCAAGGAGGTAACAGAGCTACCTCTGAAACATTGTACCTCCTACAACTCCAGGGTGTTCAGCCATCAATTACGTGTTGATCTGACAAAGACTATCAACTTTTTGGCTGTCCCTGTTCCTTTATAAAAGCAGCAATGCCTTTTACAGCCACTGTGAAAAACCTGTTGTTAGCTATCAAACAAATTCTAGAGGATTGACATAAGAAACTTACCTATCTTCTAGGACTTCCACACTTAGCATTCATAGGTGACCCCAAGGTATAATCTGAGCTATAAGGTTTCATGTCGTGCAGGAAAATAAGCAACTTGTTTGTGGAAGCTAAAATGAGGAAAATGTTTTATTTGGGGTATTTTTTTAACAAAAGCAGAACTTTCCATTACTTAGATTGTTGATCAGAGAATCACAAATTAACTTAGAGATTACATTCAAAGAAGTAATAGTGCATATTTAGCATTAATTTTTTTTCCAGCTACAGTTTAAGGTGGATTTCAGATATCTGGACTGAAAAGTTAAGGGAACATTCAACAGCACTTTCTCTTAGAGATGTGAACACTTCTTCCTGATTGCCGTACCTTCACTTCAGGCTTTTCTGGTCAGTTCACATGATACTTCAAAGCATGCATGTCTAAATTCCTCTTTTCTTCTGTGAGATCAGAGTTGCAGCTTCCTAATTAGAGTAAAAATGTAAATGAGGGATCTCTGACTTTGAGGAGGTCGCCCCTTGACTGTGAAAGGAAACCTTTGAAATGTTAGTCCTTCCATATATGCCTCAAACTTGCTCAAAATTTGCATTGTGAAGTTCACAGGATGGTACGGGTTGACTGGATGATCTCCATACATCCCTTTCCAACCCCCCTGCTAGAGTAGGATCACCTAGAGCAGGTTGCCCAGGATCATGTCCAGGCAGATTTTGAATCGCTCTGGAGAAGGAGACTCCACAACCTCTCTGGGCAGCCTGGGTCAGGGCTCCATCACCCTCATAGGAAAAGGTTTTTCCTGTGTTCCGATTTGTATCTGTTGACCCCTGTCCAGAGCACCCCTGAAAAAAGACTAACTCCAACCTCTTGACCGCCACCCTTTGGGTTTTATAGTGTTTATTGTCAAAACATTAATAAAGCATGTTTTCAACCCAGGAAAAAGGTTCTTGAATGAAGCTGTTTCCTGCTGTTCTACAGACTGTTGATTTCATGTGTCATTGGCCCTTATATATATATTGCTAGTAGATGAAGTACAGTAAGATCATCTACCTGATGCACTTGGTGGGATGTAACATTTTTGTCAAAAGAACTGCGAGATATTTTGGACCATATCAAGCTATTTGAGTGCTGGGAGTGTCACCTAACTATGTTGTTACTCTCTTGTCTGCAATCTAGTCCTTTATATGATTCACCTTTCTGTTTGGTAACAGCACAAATCTTGATTTGATACAAAGCTGGCTAAAGTCAGAAGTCCTCGATTCATCCTTGTATTTGTAACCTTCTAAAGGCAAACAACTCCATTTAACTCTCATGATTAACTGCTATAATGCTCAAACAGATATTTTTAATCAGCTGAGTGGATAGTGTTAATCCATTGCATTTAGTAAGCCCATTATAACTCATACTTTATCAACATTACTCTAGGCCATGAACATATGAATAAGATTTTTTTTAAAAAAAAAATACTTTGAAATACTACTTGCGATGCTATTTCTTCACTTCTCAGCCTAGTTCCATTGTCACTCATGGATTTATAGCAATGACAGTATTTTGATATGCAAAGATGAACAGAAATATTGTCCCTTGTTATTGCAAAGACTACAGTAAAGAAATTATTTGTAACTCACCTAACTTCAGCTAAAGATATCTGGAAGCAGCTAAAGGAAAATGATGTATTTTTGTTAAGCCATTAAGAGAATGCTTTGATAAAAAGTTGCTCTTGCATAAATCGTATTTTTTATAGAGCAATTATAATTAGTTTGTACTGCTCAAAGTGTCAGCCAGGAGTCTGTATGCTTCAGGGAAATAAGACCGACAAGTTTATTACTTCACAGTTTGGAGTGATGCTGTGCCTTAGTAAAACTGCAGCATGCTAAAGAGTTTCTGATGAGATGAAAACACAAATTTTGTTACTTCTGAAGGTCATACCATATTATCAGATACATCACAAATTATATATAAACAGCCATAAAATGCAAATTCACTTCCTCTATTTAGCAAAATTTCCTATAATTCTAGTTGGTTTTCTTCGCTTCTGCTGAAAGCAAGTTTGCAAGATTTATTTCTGCAGTGACTGAATCGGTGTCTGTGCTGGAGATGTAATCTCAACTAATTGTTTCCATTTTTTTTAAGATCAAAGAGCTCAGGCTTACATCATTTAACTTCCCAGCTGTCATAGTTATATATGTCAGATAAAACACAGTGACAGTTCTTTCTTTTTTTTTCTATAATGAAGAATAAAAGGATTTTTTTAGTGATAAAATACAGTCATATTATTTTTTACTGAAATCTGCTTTATTATGATGGGTAACTAAATCTTAAATTTTTGAACAGCATGACACTGTTTTCATTATTAGATTAGCAGTTCAGATCTACATGTCACAAACGGAAGAATTAATCAAATGTATTTGTGCTGTATACTGCACATCTTAGTGAACAACTATTCACTGCCCTGTAGTACTTCATGGACTAGAAGTACCCAATCCCGAACATCCATTTTTTCATGCTAGTATTTTCTTTCACATTTGCAGACTTTTCTGGAGAGCTCAGTTAAGAGATTTCCTATAACCTCAGTGGCTGTTTTTCTCTATCAGAAACTTAGTGCTTTCCTAATACATTTTCATCTCTTTCAGAGAAAGAAAAATGTCTGAAAATAAGAGTTGCACACATCCTTGGACAGAAAAATTACATAATTAGGACTTATGGCTCTGACTTCTTTGCCTAAAGATATATGATATATTTTATGAACATTTTATCTCAATAAAATTATTTTTAGCTGCCTGAATTCTCATGATATGACAGTCATACTTTTTGATTTTGGATTTTGAATAGTTCTAGCCTGCAGGATTATTCATGAGGGCCATTGGAAGCTTTTCTGGATTATATGGCTGTCTTTTGTTAGTTTTTGCATTCAGAATTATTCATTTGATTAAATTAGAATTAAAGTCATTATTTAGAGTTTGCTTTCAAACAATTCTGTGATAAATCTTATTACATTTTGCACTAGCATTTGCTTAAAAAAAATCTCAACTTGCTTTTATCCTTTTATCAAAAATTTGAAACAAACCCAAGAGTCTTTGAACATAACTGGTTTCCTACAACAAGAATGTTTTTATCTGTCCAAACTATTCTTTATGATTTTAAATTAGACTCCAAATTCTGGCTTTATTTAATAATCTTTTTTTCATTCTCTCCTATGACTAAAAGAATGTTGTTATGTAGGTTTTGTGTTTGAAGAGAACTAGAGAATTTTGGGTACTTAGAGAAATTTATTACCGTATGTATCTCCATGTTCTTAAAACATGTAGGTAATACTATGCAAGAATTAATGAATGTAAATAAAAACAAGTCAGGGCTTCTATTCTGGCCCATGTCTTCTCTTAAAGAAGTCTTCTCAGGGAGCAGACGAGAGGAAGGCTCCTCAATTCTCCCGCTTTATATAATGTGTAATGTGACATGTAGGTGAATTTGCGTTATTGATTGTGTGGTGTTTAGTATTATAGTGTGAATTTCAGAAGAGCCTCTTATCAGATTAAGACTTAAAAAAAAAAAAAAAGTGAAGTTTGGAGAAAGCTGCATTATTTGGCACAGATGTGTTAAAGTCAGACTTGTGATCTAAGTCATCTCTATAATCAATGGAAAACAGTAGACCCTTGTAGAGTCAATTCAACCTATCCAGAGGTAAGGCAGAGTGAATCCTCCTCTGGCTATTCCTTTTTCCCCCTCAGTTATTTGAGGGAGGGATGAGGTCTAGGAGCAGGTGTCAGAGAGCACACAGATCATTCTCTCCAGACATGGGAAATTAAAAGCAGGATTTCTTTAAGCGCTGAAGTAAGCAGTTGCAGCTTGATGACTTCAGTGCAATTTATTCTCCTGTACCCATCACTCACAAATTTGATATGCAGGTAAGATATAATAATAAGTATGCAGTGACTAACATCATATTTCTTCCTGGTTTTCTACTACAGCTGTTATTGAAGTACTGAATCTTTCTGCCTCTGTTTCTGACTGCTTTTGGGGGGAGTAGTCTGTCTGCCATGATTGATGGCAGCTTTTCCCATCATTGACTTCTTCTAATTTCATACTCCAGGCATGTCTACATCAAATTTTATTATGAAAGATTCTTGCTTTGTGATTTCATTATGCAGATATTGCAAGAAGGAAGGACTGGAAGCATAAACACTTCTTTGTAATAAAGCAATATGTAGATTTCCAGATTCCTGTTCTAAAATGCTCACTGTCTGAGAGGAAAACACAGTGCTTCAAGCAGGAGAAAAGAAAAAAAAAAAAAAATGTAGTCAGGGAGTTATAAGCTAAGGCCCTGGAGAACACAGCTGAGTTCTTTACCAGTACAATTAGGCAGCCAGAAAAAGATCTACTCCAAAGCATTTTAGACTTATAGCCAAGGCAGGCAAAACTGCACTTTAGGAAGGGAGGGAGTAGGGGGAGAAGCACAGGAAAGTGTCTGGGGGCACAGGATGTGTCAGCGACAGAGCCAGACCTAGAAAGTGGTGGCACTTAGACCCTCATGCTGCTTGTTGCTGGGAAGCAGAGAGCTGTGTGTTCAGCAGGGCTGCTGGTTGTGACCTGGATCCCAGGTCCAGGCAGGCAGTACACATGGTGTCCCAAAGCCTCTGCTTCTCAAAGCTAAAAAATTTGTTGTGGGAAATGGACAGCCTAAAACATCAGGATGTGGGCTGCTATCACATACTTGTCTCTGGAATGGCTGAGTCCTACAAACTCACACAGTTGTAGCCTTTTAAAAGTGATGCTTAAGCAAAAGATGGATGATGATGAACTGTTATGGGCCTACTGTGGCTTCTTATTACCTTTTGGAAAGTCTCATTTAAACAAAAGTACTTGTTGTTTATTGTATGTTTGGGTCTCCCACCTGCCTCCCTTTGTGTAAAAGCCCTCCAGAGACTGACCTGCATGTGGGGTTTATCAGCTTTGCACACTTGCCCTCCAGAGCCATAGCTCATGTCGTTTTTTGTAAGGCCTGTGCAGTTGGATCAGAAATTTCAGCAAAGGATGGACTTGAGCAACAGAAAACAAAGCAGTGTGTTGGAAACAAAGTGAAAAAAAAAAAAAAAATTCCTGGGATTTCTAAGGAGATTTGAAGTATAAACTTGGGCAACTTTCTGTGAAATCTGACTTGGATTTAGAGCTGCAGCTTGCTGAAGTTCTTTTGAAAGTCGTAATTTAAAAGAAAAACCAAGAAATTTTAGAAACCAAATGGTCCATTCCACAGATGGCCCAACACAGAGGGTGCAAGTCTGACTTTGACAAAGATATGACTCCGTCAAAGATGTCTACCTTCTTGCCATGGGGCTCTAGGAGGGCTGGAGCTCAATTAAACAGATTAAATATCCTGGCCTGTGTTAAAAGGCAAACCAAGAGCAGGGCCAGGAAAGCTGTAACTGCCATGCTGTGCCAAATACATTGATTTTGATTTCTGTCATGTGCCCAGATCTGGGCACTGAGAGACATGTGAAACCCACTGATATAAATAAACCCAGGAATGTTTGACATGTGCTCTCTGAGGCATTTTGTCCAAGAAGGAACAGTGCAGAGCTACTGTGGGTTTGCAGGAGAGAGAAGCTTGTGAGGACTTTTGAAGAGATCAGTGGAAGACTGAGCCTTTCAAGAAGGCTACAGTCGAGGAGTTCAACCAAACCACTGCTGTCATTTTGACTTTCAAGGCTTTGAGGGTATTTAAGTTAATGATAGCTATTTTCGCTGAAATGATAAAAATCAAGTGTATATCCTTTTTTTGTTTGTGTGTTTTATACCACAGGAATCAGAGTATAGATGACTTAGATGTATGCACTATAAACATGTTAGTGCAGCTCTCTTACTGTCAGTAAACTGTTTCCTTATTGAAGAGTGACGTTTACTACAATTTTACTTGACATTGCATTGCAAATAACTAAATAGCATAGAGGAGCTTTGGCTGTGATGATGAATGTTATTCCTCTGAAGTTTTAAGTGTTATCACTTAATGATGGTGATTATAGGACCATATGAATAAGTCAAGAGGAAATGGTATAATGACATGAAGAAATAAGCTTCAAAGCACTGACTTAGTTATAAAACAGAAGATATGTATTCTTTTACCTATGAAGCTGCTTCAAACTTGCCAACTACATCAGTTAAATTGCCATTTGCACAGTGTGTGATAGATTCTTCCTAACATAGTCAAGCCAGTAATTTCTGCAGAAATTAAATATACACGTCTTGTGCATATTTGTTATTTTTGTGGTATTTAATTGGGGGGTGTGTGTGTTTTTTCTAGCTTTTTTTATCTGTAATTTTTTCCCTACGCAACTGGATTTCTGTCCTCAGTTTCGCTTTACACTTCAAAAAGCATAATAACTTGAATCCTACTCTGAGCTCTTCTAAAGAGCAAGGCTGAAATTTATCATTCCTTAAAGAAAAGTAAGTGAAAGATTCTTACACAGCAATCTAGTTTAAATTGAGGCTTTTAATATATATATAGATAGTTTTGTTCCTTAGTCCTGCAATACAGCTATCATACAGCATTTAGAAACAAGCCTTTAATGATCAAATAACATAATGCTCTGAAACATTGAATGAGAAGGGAATCAATCCATTGGTCTGAAGTTTGGAGCTTCTGTATATGTATAACTGAACACATCCTCAAACTAGATGACTTCATACTCTAGCAAGGTTTATTTTTGGAGCTGAATTCACAACTCATTTGCTTAACACTCAAAGAAAAGGAGAGTACGGGGGGAGTAATCTAGCTTTTCTTCTTCTTTGTTTAAAGAAATCCTGGCTTGGTGACTAAGATGTGTATGGATTTCTTTCCAAAGAGCAGTATTTAGGCATTGAGATGTGACCACCAGAATAATAGTGCACATCTAAATAAACCACTTGAATTTATTCTATTTTATGGCAATAAAAGACCCATATTCATTTACTTAGTTTCAATTTGTATGAGTTAGCCTCTCTTTTCCACTTCCAATCAGCAAAGCAAGCAAATAATTATATCAATGCGTGAAATTAGCCCTGACCAAGGAGAACAGTGCACAGTTTGTTATATAAATAGTCAGACTGATTCCTTCCTTCCTATTTTTTTTTTCCGTTCTCTTTAAAATGAAATTCTGTGAGGTATTAAACACACAGGGCTTATTCAGTTGTTTGTGTTGGATAAGTGAATTCGGTGCTTGTGGGAGATGCCAGATGGGCTGCATGGGAGACAGAAGGTCTCTGTCTCTCCACCAAGCAACAGCAGTGCGTGCTTCCCAAATTATGTTGCCCAACTGCCTTAGACCATACCCATAGGTAAGAGGCTAATTTTGGTATCCCTTCAATCCATAGTATCTTTGACAATGAGAAAGCTTTAATGCCCCAAATACTCCATTTCTTTCTGGCACATATCTCAGCTTGTACGTTTAGATATTCCTCAGCTTCAACCATTCTTTGAGTCAAACATACTCTGCCCTCCAGAAAACATAATGTGATTGATTATGCTTCTTGGGTTGCTAGAAAAGCAGAAGGAAAAAGCCGTAATTCACTTGCCTTTCAACCATGGGTGGTTGAAAACCACATAGGTAAAACTTACAGTTTCTGACAGTTTTTTCTGTTCATAGTGCTTTTTACTGGTAAGTAAACAGATTAATATCATAAACGCATTCTGTTGTAACCAGGTGCAGTAGGAAAGCAAACATTCATATTCATTTAAAACTGAAATTTCACCTTAACTTAAACTATCTAAACCCTAATATTCTTAATGATAAAGTTCTTTGTGGGCTATACAGGGTATTAGCTGATTTCACTTTAAGCTGTACACTAGTTTAACTTCTCCAGTTGTCATCAATTTAAAGAGCTTAATGAATGTTGGTAAGACTGACAGCTATGCTGTATCTTCTTGAAAAATAGATGCATAAGTATTTGCAGTGATTCTGTTTTGTTGTTGCATATCTTGTGCTGTTCATTTCACAAAGTTTAGCATAGCAGTTTTGGTGGTTTATGTTGCGATTTGCTAAATCCATCCTGAGAATGAAATGCCAATGCGAACATTCCTCAGATTCTGCTTTGTGGTGGTCTTCATAATGTTTTTTAAGTTTGAAGATGATTAATTTGGATATTTGGGCAGGAAACAAAAGCTGCAAGGGAAACAAATAGGATTGCATGGGAAGACTGGAGGGGAGGGCTTTATTTCAGGCAGAACAGGGCTTGTAATTGCATATTGTTTTATCTATTTCATTGTATAAGACTTTCTGAATAATTACAATATGACATTAGTCATCGCAAATATTATAGTCCAAACCAAAGTTAACAGCTTTTCTTTCTGGAATACACTTTCTTAGACAGATAAATCCTTGTATAAACCAGCTACAGGATTGTTTACTAGAATATCAAAAGGATCAATCTCTGTGTACGTAGGAAGTTAGCTGAGTTTGCAGCAAATTCTTTAATTCATTTGAAGATTTTTTAATTTTTTTTTTTTTTTTTTATTATAGTTAGTTAGAAAATGCCAGTGTTCTTTCTGGGAACATCTGAGATAAATATAAGAAAAAACACGTTCTCCATCTCTACTTGCTTCCTTCCTCTAAAAGATTAATCCCAAAATCCAAATACATGGGTTTTTTTCACCCAAAAAAGCCCCTAAACATGAAATGAAGGGTGAAAGTTTTAATTTGATTTTGGTTATAATTTTTGACTGGAAGTTCTTAAACTAATTTATTTCCTTTTTCCAAAATGTATCAGCCAACTGGAGGTCCTTAGCAGACCTTTAAAATAGTAAAAATTGTGTGATTATCAGATTTCTAGTAAGCAAAAGTTGTTTTGGGGGGGGGGGGAAATAGTCTCTACCTCTTTCTTTATTTTTTAACACCTTTGACTTCCTGGTATGTTTGTAGTTCTGCTGGCACATAGCTCTTCCTCACTACATCAGGGCTATGTCCAATGGCTGTATCTGCCACTCGATAGAGATGGAACCTAAGGCAAGATTTTGATTGCGGTGTCCCTTTACCCAAATCAGTCCCTTCACCTATGCACTTCAAGTCCATCCCAAGCCTCAGATAGGAGAGTTTAAACATGTTTTAACTGCTTGCTTGTTACTGGTGGCTGAGGAATTAGGACAGTAGCTTGTCGTTATTGTTGTTCTGTTAAGGTGGTTAAGAAGAGCAAAGAATTTGGACTTTTTTTAGTTGAACATTAGTGGAAAGATGTGTTTAAAGTGAGGCAATTCTTGGTGCTAAAGAGAGTTTTCCCCCTACTTAAATACTCTGAGGGAGAAAAAAATGAAATCCACAGGTTTCATCTCTTTAGTTTTAAACTTTTCTCTCGTGGCAAAGTAAATTTCTTACCAGTCTTTAACAGACAGCTTCGATGTCACAGATAAGACCTTTGAGTACTGCCAAAAAATACAGGACACATAGATACACAGCGGACAGTAGAACAGCACATCACAACCTTAACAAGAGAAGGAGAAGTTTCCTCCCCTGGTGTATTATTAAAGATCATCTTCCATTGTGAACCCAGATTCAGTGAAGAAAGAAGAAGCAAAGAAAAATCTGAGCAGAAAATTGCTAACAGAGCCAGTATTGAGTTTTTGTCCTATATAATTTCTTTTAGGTATCCTCAGCAGTATTCATCACTGAGGCACATAGTTTCCTTCAGCGTCAATCACCATATACAGACTTTGGTGATAGCATTTTAAGGGATTTATTTCTTTGTTTGTGCCATTATACAATGCAGTAAAACTCAGCCCTTCATATGGTAAGGAGTGGATAATCTCCATCTGGCATTTGCACATTATCTTCTGCAAATCTTTGCTTATCTAGTATAGAAATTGGACTGCATTCAGAAGGGGTTAATCTTTTGCAGCCCACTGAATATTTTAGGCTTAATTTTTTTGTCTTCAGTGCACAAGACCATGTGAAATTATAGAACGAAAGCAACATATTGACTGTCCTCTGAATACAGAAGTTTAAAATAAGCTTTTACATCCAGGTGGCTCAGCCAGCAGAATTTAAGTGATGGTGACATCTTACTTGGACTGTTAGATCAATGTCTCACACTAATGAAGTTACTTCATTGCAGTTCAAAATGCTGTGGAGGTGAATCCTTAAAATCAATCTATTTGTCTTTAGATAAGAAGCAGACAGTGTTAAACAGTCATCCTTCTTACTCCTTAGTTTGGTGTTTCAGTTCTTGGTGTTAATTATTGTTTCAGTCTTGTTAATTATTATTTCAGTCTTGCAAGGTCCTGAGTTACTGCTAGTTTGGCTACACAGAGTAAAAGAAGGGAAGGAAATAATCAGCACTGAAATGCTCTTCCACTCCTGTCCCCAGAGCAGAAAAAAATTAAAAATTAAAAGGTGTAGGGAAATGAAAGTGAATAGTCAGGAAAGGAGAATTGAGGGAGTGCTGCTTGCATCCTGAGGGGGCCTGTTCTGAATTTTTCTGACAAAGTCAATTTCATCCTAAAATGCCTTTTTGTACTTGAAATGTTTTGTTTTGAGGCATCGTGATCACAAACACAGCTTCAAATCCAAGGCAGAGCTGTTTTCCAGATAAAAACTTTGGTAGACTTTGGGAAGTGCTTGGTGCATATCTCGGCATCTCTTCCTGAGGATTTGGGTAGGTTTTTGGCTTAACAGAAATTTCAAAAGTGGGGGGTAAAGAATGATTTTAACTTGGATTATAGTGAGTCTTTAAAACCCATGAAACTTCTGAATCAAACCTGCTTCTTCTGCCTCACCTTGCCACTTTAAGGCCTGAGTCATTAAAACCTCATTTTCTAAGTACAAACATAGTGTACTAGGGAGGAAGATTTAAGAAATACATGTCTGACAAAGATGATATGACATGTCACACTTGCAGAGAAGCACATGTGTGTTAACTGACCTCTCTCTGAGAGATGCTAGTGAGTGGGCGAAGCTGTGCTGCCGTGGGTACCCAGGCTCTGGGCATTTGGTTTTTTTTCAAGCTATACACTTAACCAAGGAACTAACCGAAGGTTGATACACAGCTGGCTCAACCACATGCAAAATGATACTGTTAAAAATGGGATCAGGGCTCAAAGCTTTGATGCATTAAAAGAGCAAAGGCAGGAACATACAGCCTGCCATGAACACAACGCTGAGGAGGTTGATGCAATGTGAGCTTCGAGTCTGAACTGGGAATGGAATTTCTGCTGGTATTCACTGTGCCTGAAGAAAGGGAAAAAAAAACAAACACAAACCACAAACCCACCTTACTTTATCTTCCAGACAGCCCAAGCGCACACACAAATCCTGGGTAATCCATCTGCAGGTCAATGCCCACAGGCTCTGATGGTTCATTGGGTAGGAAGCGGCAACATAGCTGCATCTCACGGCTGCCTGGGGCACAATCTGTGTAGGTGTGGTTCACAGCAAGGCCGAGAGCAGTGAAAACAAAGTGTCTGGCTGGCTCAGGGGACTTTCCAAGGGGCAGAGGTGTAAATCTTTTCTCCCCTTCCACCAGGACCATTATTCCTGTCAGTGCAGATATCAGATGTACAAGGCAATTTTTCCCTGACATCAATACATAAGAAGCTGTAGATGAGGCAGCTGCGGAGTGTGGGTCTTTCACCCATTACAGTCCATAGTGTGCGCTGAGGGCTGGGAAGAGGCTGTGCCACGAAGAGTGATGTGACGGGGAGCATGGCTATAAGGGCACACCACCTCATGGTCCCATGAGATCAGCATTGAGTCAGTCAGCAGGTGAGCTGGAAGAAAAAAAAAAACCAAACCTTTAATCTCCTGGAGTGAAGAGGATGACTGTAATGATCTTTGTTCACAAGAGCACTGGGAGAATGAACTGCTTTAATGTTCATGAAGTGCTTTGGGGATGAAAACGACTCTGTAAATCCTGAGGTGGTTGACGATGACAATACTAGTTTAAAAGATGTCTTTTAGTCACACAACGTTGTCTTCAGAATGGAACGAAAACCTGAGAGAAATTAGAGGCTTTTTTGCTTGGGATAATAGACTCATTTTGCTTTATTGTTCTGTCAGGTATTACCCTTCAGCATAGTTGTACTGTAACTCTTAACTAGAAGTACCACGACATCTAAAGCAATAACTATTATTTACTCAGTTCCCACTAGATGCCTCTGTAATAGCTACTGAGGATAAAGTTTCTCCCAAACTGTAGGTGCTACCAGCATACATAAAATTGAGTTGTCAACACTGCTGAGCCTTCAGATTCTTGTAATACCAGTCCTTTGAATGCAGTGAGCTTGTAGATAAGAGATGAGAATTTAATAGCAGAAAACATGTACAGAAAAAATTATTATATGACATTAATTGATTTAGCTTGGGCAATGCCAAATATAACCAATAAATAAAAAAGCCCTGTTCCCATTTCATTACTCTTGCCAGACCGCTAATCACTTCCTTTCCTTATTCGTACTTTGAAATCCTGCCATCTCTCCAAAATCTTAGATCTGTAAATCAAATTTAGAGAAGATGAAGCAGCATGTCAAAAATTACTCTTCACTGCAAAAGGAATTTAGGACAAAGAAGCAGGAGGAGATGAAAATGTTACCTATTTTTACCTGGGGATGACAAGACAAGATTGAGCTACCCACCAGTGAGTATGGACACTGAGTGGCAGGTGTCCCTGGCTGTTTTGAAGTGCTGCTGGAATCAGAGCGGAGCTTGAGGGCAGCACCTGGAGAAAACAAATGTGTGAGGAAATTGTACATCTCTTTACTAATTTTGTAAGGTATAAAAGGATGGGATTATCACAAATGGTGTTTTGCATCATTCTAGAGTTTACTTCACTCAAAAAACAATATGGAGTTTTGTACTGCTCTTCTGAATAGGCTGTTAAACTCTATGGGGCCCATTTTGACTTCCACAAATGCTGTGGATGGTAAGAAAACAGCTGATATTTGAGCTATTTTTGCTGGCTTAGCATTGCTAGAATTTTTTTGTTTGTTTTTTTCAAAATCCCTGCAACTTTGGGCAATGTCCTATCTATAGTGTACTATCTGCATCTCTTGACTTTATCTATATTACAGAGTAAGGAGAGAGGAAGTTGTGCAAGCACTTAACACTGTGTAAATTAAGTCATAGACATATCTATGCATGTCAGTTGAGCTGGATTTTTTTGGCTCTAAAGACTGATCCCTTAATCATGTTTAAATTGTGCTGGTTTAACAACCCTACTAAACGTTCCACTGTTGTGTAAAATAGCTCCCCAAATTATTTGCTACTCCACTAAATTTCTTCATGTTTTAGTTTGCTAAAACATTACAACAAATATAGTAGCTCTTATATTTTGAGAAGTCTGAGGATTTCTTTGATTTCAACATGTATCACTTTACACAGCTCTCACTATAAGTTGAATTTTTACACATCAGGCAATATATTTTAAAGGTTCAGAGAATACCTTACAGAATTTTTTTTAAACTATTCAAGAGTTGTTACACTTGTAGTTTGTTGTTTGTTTGGTTTTTTTTCAGGTTGCTGCTGAACAGCATTCCAGGTTTTTTAATAGGGCAAGTTTGTTTGACAGTGACTAACAGTGCACCTGAGTATATTTCCATCTCTGTTACACAGGCTAATAAAGTACTTGCCAGGGGGATCTGTCACCTGTCTTACTTTGTGTTCCTATGATTCAGTTTTGTCTTCTCTTTTCCTTCTGTTCTGTCTCCAGTATAGGATTCAAAAGTTGCTTTATGTTACTGCTGATTACAAACGGGCCATGCACCTGGATCCTGGGTCTCGACATCTTAACTCTATAATATAGACAAAGTCAAGAGATGCAGATAGTACACTATAGATAGGACATTGCCCTAGGGAGATGTGAACTTTGAACGCTGTGTTCCACAGACCCTAGCGAAAATATCAGTCACTCTCAAGATCTCATGCTCTTACACAAGCTCAGCAATAAGGCTGACTCTGTAGCCATGGTCAGGATCTGCTTTACTCTCTGCTTGCTTTCCTTTGTGACTTTGGAGATGTTCAGACTCAGTATTGCTGACCCGCTACTGTTAACAGATTTCTTGTATTTTTTTCCCCTCCTCTGGGCTTTTAGCTTGACATTATCTAACTTCCCAAATGAGAAGGAAGGTGAGAGTGGTAGTATTCAGGCTACTTGTTCCAGGCAATTGCCATGTAGTAGTGTTTATGGAGCTTGAATGTCAAGTATTTTAACAATCTCAGCTTGACTGGACAAGATTTAATTATTAATAAGGAGAAAGATACTCCAAAATCCTAAGACCACCATGTGCATGAAGAGATATTGCTATTTTTATTATCAGTTCTGTTTAATATCCTGATGTTAAAAGGCCACTGAAGAGGCTGATCCTATTACACCTAGCATAAAATTTTAAGAAAACAGTTTACCCTTTATCAGATAGTCCAAGGGGGAGTACCTTGTGTCACGTTCTCTGATGTTACGTATAACCAAAATACAGGTATCTATGTTACTGCAAAACCAAGCTTGTATTTGTTAGTACGTGTTAGAGGTGCTTATGTCTAGTTTATAAGCATGTTAATTTGGTTGTGTAGTTTTCTCCCAGCTCAGGGATTGCTCATGTATGCTGACAGAAGTAATACATGGAAGAGGGCACCTCTACCCAGGACTTGTAGAGATGGCGATCAGGGTCCATGATTCACCCTAAGCCAATCTGTTTATGACTTCTCTTATGACTATAGTGGGGAACATGCTAGTGATAGTCCATCAACAAAGCAAGCATGTCCTCAAAGAGAAGATATGCCAAGATCAATGGCAGAAAAATACTCCACAGATTAAGTTGAATAGAAGTAATTGCCACAAGCCTTGATATGACTTATACAGAAGTTTCTGAGTTGTGCCTGGCATCAGTTCCAAGACAGCATGTCAATAGTTTTCATCACAACAACATACTAGTGCAACTGCTAAGAAGGAAGCTCTTATAACTTCTTTTTGTACTTAATAAGTATGAAAACGCAGAAAAGAATAAGATGGCTGATGCCGGAACAGCAAAGTGTGGCACAACATTACACATAGTCATTTCTACAGAGTACTCAGTTACAACACAATTATTAGTGTGTTTTCCAGGGGTTGCCCATACTTACAATAATGTATCTTGAGAGGACAAAGCTTTGTGCACTGACAGCAACATATCATTCTTTGTGGAAACAGGTAACAATTGAGTTCAAAAAGGCATGTTTTCCCTGTAACCACTGATGTTTCAAACCATGAAAGTAACAAGCTTTCAGTAATTACACACTGCAGTTCAGAATTAGCCAACACATGTGGTGTGGTGGGAGTCTCCTTGCAGAGCTCAGGAGAGTTTCCAGCAGATGGAATTTAATTGCTGAAGACCAGCAGAGGAGACAGAAAATAGACACGATGTCTTCTCCGTGGTGGTATTGGCCTCTTTTGTGCTGGACTCCGACTTGAAAAAAAATTTTGGGACTCTAGGAATTATATAGCCACAGGAATTACATAACATGTGGCTGTTTAAATGAAGATTTTTTTTTTTAAATGGTTATCACTCTGCCCCCCTCTAAAATCCAGCACAAACTTTATCTTTCATTACACAAAAATTTGACAGTGTCTGTCCAAGAACCATTGCTCATCTCGATTGCTCATCTCCTGCTGTCCTTGTGCTTGAGACAAACAGACTTTTATTTTTTTTTAGACACAGATTTTTACTGAATCTTTTGTGCACTATGCTCAAATTAAAAGAAATTCCTGTACTTGAGCAGATGGAGAAGTGGAGCTGTGAGGAGGGGATGACAGAGCATAAAGCTATCAATAATATTTGTTGTTATGCTTTTCAGTCATTTTGAAATATTTCCATCAGCCTCTTTACCCAGCCATATCTTGCTTCAGCATCTAAGAATGCTACACCAAAAAAAAATGAAGTGAGAGGTTCTTGTGTTAAATAAAAGCAAGTGCATTGCCTTTACTGGGATTCTCAAAATGCATACATTGGTGGGTAGCATCAGTGAGCCTCTTGATTTGTTTGAGGACCTTTTTCCCTTCTCTGCTTCCCGCTCTACATGAGGAAGTGGTTGAAATGAAGGCTGAGCTATAGAGCAGGCTTCTCCTGGCTGCTCTGACAATTATGATGTTCTTGGTTTGGCTCTTCCAAGGCTTGGTATCATTTGGATAGATGTCTGTCTTTCCTGTTGCTTACGTTTTTCCACTGGACCAATACTGATGTGAGAAGTCGTCACTGTAGACCATCCATGTTAGGGACAACTCTGAAAAATGGCGAGGTGGTTTTTGTAGTATGCTCTTGAATTGTGTTTTGCAGTCACTGTGAAGTCAGTTCAAAGCATAAAATTCAAGTATTGTGCTGCCAGTAGGCTGAGTTGATGACCAGACAAACTGCTGCTCTTTTTACTGGCCTTCTTAGGGTATTTATCTTCATAGCTGTGATGCCAAATGGTTGGATTCATTGACTGTATAAAGTCAGTGAATATTGTAGGCTATTCTGCATGGGTTGGGACTTTTGATTTTCATGGCTGTCAGCACTACCAAGCTGTCTCTTGCTTGTGTTCACTTATCTATTGCTTCACGCCAGTGCAAGCTCTGTAGGGCAGAGCCTTTCTTCTGATAATATAGTTTGTAACATGATAGAGCTCACCTCTGCAATGAAGGCTTCAAACACTGTAGACTTGTACATTTCCTCTGTATTAAAGTTAGGGCAGGCATTTCACAAAATGTTAGAAACCACTTCTCTGAAGTGAAACATGTAAGTTAATGAAGGTACAGGAGCTGACATGTCAGCAGCCCAGAGAGATAGGTGTCACGATATGACAGAACACATTTTAATATGTATCCATGGTAGTACTAAATAGGACAGGAGTTCTCTGATGAAGAGCGTGAATTATAGCAACCTCTTTTTTTTTTTTTTTTTTTTTTTTTTTTTTAACCAGTTCAACTGGCTACAGACTTAGCCACTGGTTTACACCACGCATGTCTGGATAAAACCTTTTTAAACAGTCTTTCCTTTGCTGTCACAGTGGATGATTTCTCTATCCTCTCTGTAGTTTCAGCCTCGATTATCTGCATTTCATAAGCTCAGACAAATATCTTTATGTATTTTCCCAAGGCTACATAATTTTTCAGAGACCTTGTAAATGTCTACACTTTGTTTATTGTGCTGTTTAAAACCTCTCTTGAAATCTTCCCTTTGTCTTGTCTCATTTTTTATTATTATTTTTTATTAACTTCTCAAGGAATTTAGCTTTGAGACTGATAGGCAGTGAAATAGAAATAGGACCTAGTAATGTAGCTGTTGACTGCTTTCCCTGCACTTGCCTTAGTTTTATTTGTTTCTCTCCCAGTGGCAACATTTATTAGAGAAGCAGCTGGATTCAGAATGCTTCTGTTAAAAGCAAAATTGCAGCACCAAAGATTTGGTCATTTTTTCTTATATGTTTAGATTTTTTTTCTGGCTTTCTCAAATTGATATTCATGATAACTTTTAAAATTGTAATCTAAATTTCTAACTGTTGCAGTCTTACTACATCTGGACTTGGAATAAGTATATGTATTTTTTTTTCCAGCAGTGATTTAGTGATTGCATTCAGTACCACTCCTGATGCTCATCATGTGCATGGAAATGGCTTTAGGGAACTGCTAATCAGTGCTTAGGAAACATGAACTTCTTAAGCTCCTCTCTTTCTGGAGGGTCGTTTGCAAAAACGTATGTATATTTTTGTTTAAACTTAAAAATGAGATTCTGTGCATACCCTCCGGCTTAACATAATTTTATCACTTTTCCCTTTCCTAGAAAATACTGCTACTATTAAAGGGAATGTTGCACCGGATGAGGCAGCTGGTACATGCCTGTGTGTTTAGCAGTAGTTGACGTTGCAAGACCTCCAGCCATGGAACTAGAGCTCTGGAGATGGTTGTGGCAGGAGCAGGAGTATTTTTCAGTGCTTGAGTGAGACGAGAATCAAGGTTGATATCATCTAGCACAGACTACTTTTTTAGTGAGGCAAGGCCTCAAATACTATAAACCAGTGCAGCTCTGATAGTGAAGAACTTAAATGTGAAAAGTCATTCACTTCCCTCTTAAATATAGAAGTTAACTATAACTCGGAATTGTTCTTGTTCTAGTTCATTGTCTATCTTTATGTTTCCATAAAGAAGTATTTTTTAATACACTCATTAATTTTGTTATTGTGGAACAAGGCACATGTACAATAAATTCCATGCAATGGGCAGGGGGAAACAATGAACAAACAAAAGAGGAAAAGCAACTTGTAGAAAGCTGTAAAGTATCCTGAATTTTGTGTGAAAATATTTTTTTCTTCCTTCTGTTGTTTGTCGTTTGATATTTTATTAGCTACAAAAGCAGTTCAACCTCAATTATACCAAATTTCTTACCTCCTTTCATTTAGTCCTTTAAATGTTGCAAAAAAAGCTATTAGTATTAAATATTTTAAGCTCAATACAGTTAATTAGCACTAAGCATTTTGAGTGCTCTCTAGGAGGAGAGTACTGTCTGCCTAGATTGGGGAAAGGGACAGCTTGTGAGGCCCAGGGCTACTGTGTTACTGCAGTTGGGAAGGTAGGTGATGGAGTATGTGGTTGTATGCTATTTTGCTGCTTTAAACTTGAGGTCAATTTTTATATTATTTTTTTTCTGGAGAGCTAGGGCTCTTTTTATCACTTTTCATAGCTGTGCAGATCTAGTCTGCCTTAGGGTAGCAATTTTCTGTGCTTTGGAGAAATCTTGGATAACTTAAATGAGGTGGTAAATAAATGCATTGGTTAACCAGCCAAGATGAAGTGTAGGTCTGCACAATGTCTAGCTCCCCATATTCATAAAAATAAAGCAGAATCATCTCAAATCGCTTTAAGTTCCCTAAGGGAAGAAGAGAAAATTTTTTGGGGAAAGGTAAATGCTTCAAGAGAAAATGTCCTTTTCTTGAAGTTACTTAGATCATAATTTACAGCGCTGACTTAAAAGTAAACACTTGGAATTATTACTTAAGGAAGTCTGTATATCACGCGCCCTGATGAAAATATGACAACAATCATTAAGATGGTGTTTCTTGTCAGAATTTGGGGAATTCAGGATGTAATTTTCAAAAGTAGTTGAACCCCTAGACCTGCTGTATTTCAGTGCAAATCTGTTGATATAAAAGCTGAATATCCAGTAAAAGACCAGACAGGTGTCTATAAAGGCTTAAAAAGCCCAGCTGCCAAACAAAAGGAAAATAGGTTGGGCAGTAGTATTAATAATCTCTACAAGAATCCAGGAGAGAAAATAGAAGAATTCAAGTGGGCTATTAGGCATGATGGCTGTGCATCTGCCAGTTAAGTGTGCCCCTTGGAGAACAGGGTAGACACACAGAACCCCAACTGTCTTCAAGCTCTGAAGACTTGGCAGCTTACCCTCATGCTGCCCACAGACCCACCCCCTGCCCTCCCCGCTCCCAGCTGATACTTGTCTGCATGTTTAGGAAACTTCAGTTCTTTTCCATGAACTTGCCCATCTTTTTCTTGAGGCTATGTGTTATTCTTAATGTGGACAAAATCGCGTGGCATGAAGGTTGCTAGACTAGCTATGGGTTTTATAAAGAACTACCTGTCTTTATTTGTTCTGAACCTGACAGCTACTAGCTTAATTTGATGTTCCCAGTTCTTATATTGAAAAGAATGTGCACAAACATGTGCACTCCTCTTCTCTGTCTCTGTGGAACTTCAGATTTTGCATCCTTTCACTGTATCACCCCTGAGCACCTGTACTCCAGGCTGAAAAGTCCCAGCCTGCTTAGCTGTTTCTTGCAAAGAAGACTTTCCATGCCCTGACTTGTCCCCCTTTCCCTTCTTTTTCACCTTTTACACTCCTACTGTTAATGGGAAGGTGCAGAAAGATGTAGACATTTCTTTGAGAAAAATATCTTAAATAACATGACTTTTTCTGGAAAAATCTTTCTCCTTTTGTTCGTGCTTGGAGATCCCTTTCTATGCTTAACATTTGCAAGTACTTGTCAGACTTATCTATGCACCTCTTTGCAATACTCTTGTAGGCTGCTAACTGATTCCAAGACAGAATATTCATTTATCTTCATATTAGCTGTCATGGTCATGTCTGACTTCTGGGGCTTTATAACCACTTCTCAGCAAGTTTTTTTATGGATGACTGTTCATTAGGATCTGGATAGAGATATCACTGTAGGACACTCTGTAATCCTGTATTTCCAAAAACAGAGCTGAACCATTTCAAACAGTGTTGGGACTTGGGGGTGTGTGTGAAAATCTTTGGAAAAGCAGAAGGCCTTTTTAAAAATGCGACGTATTTTTAGCACTATTTTGTTAAGGTGTAGATAGGAGGTACATCTTATAGGGTGTAGTCTTCTCAGCTCTTAAAACTACTGGTTCCAGGTCAATTGAACCTTTTAAATTGCACTTTCATTTTTTTTAAATGAAAAATTGCAAGTGTTTTTCATGGATTTTTGTGTCAGAACTGTTTACTTGTAAAGTTTGGAAAAGGTGTATTGATTTTTGCTTTTTCACTATCCTTTTTTCACCACATTCAGCCCTTTTCTTTTCATCTTTGCTACTGAATAAAGCCCCAAAATGAAAAGGGAGCAGGAAAAATCTGATGTTACAATATCTTTTTTTTTTTTTTTGAATGATGAAGAGATGAATATGAATTTTTAAAAGCAGACTGCTTTTCAATGGGGTGCTCTGATGAGCTCTTTATCTTTATTATAGAACTTAATATAATTGCAATCAGCTTCTGAATGTCCAGGCTGACCAAGCACTGTGATCTTGGGAAGCATGGAGGGCTGAAGGATGTGCCTTAGGGGGAACACTTGAGCTGTGGCTAATTCTGCACCGTACTAGATGGCTGTCTAACGTGAGAAGGAGTGGCAGTATATTTTCCAGCACTCTCTTCATGCAGTTCTTGGCAATTGTTCCTGCTATTCTTCTTCATAGTGCTCAGAGGGAGCCTAACAAATGATTGAGCAGTGAGTTGCCCTAGAGCAGTGCCAAGCAGCTCTCAGAGGGGAGATGCCGGCTTTTAGCCAGTCAGCGCTTGCTCTGCCAACAATCAGTCCCTTTCACAGCCCCTCTGTTGCCTCCATCAAGCAGGGCACTCACAGTTCAATTGTACTATTTGTGCTTCTAAAATGAGATTATCTTTTCCTCCTCTGCATCTTTATGGCCTTTATGACTCGCTTTTAAACTGAAAGCTAGATTAATGCAAGATTCTGGCACCGAAACCACTTCTGGGGAGTTTTGTTCAAAATTATTTTATCAGGACCACTTTATACTTCACAGTGGAAATTCTGAACAACTTAGTCTAATGAAGGGTGTCCCTGCCCATAGCAGGGCATCTGGAAGTAGATGATGGCTAAGGTCTCTTTCAAGCCAAACCAGTCTATGATTCTGTGATTCTATGACTTTCACAGAAATGTGTCACTTTTGGCTGAACTGTCATTGGGAAAAAGTATCTGATTTTAGAATGATCAGATTTTTAAGTATGTCTACACCAATAAATGTGTTTTCATACACTGGGAAAGTAAAGGAAGGATCTCCTTAGTTTCTTTTATCTCCTACAGAACTTAAATATATTAATTTTGAATAGGAACTATGAGAAGTGGATATCTGATGATACTCGATCAGAAATTCCTGATTCTGAGACTGCTAAGTTTTAAATTACTTTATTCACTATATCTCCCTTTACAGGCCATAGTGTGAAAACATACATTAACACAGGTCTTAATCCTATCAGTGGTGGTGTTTGTGATGTGCGATCCAATGGTTCATCTGAACTGTTGCTGACTGGGAATCTCAGTGCCACACCTTTCCATTACCAATGTGTAATGAATCCAATGTTGGCTTGTACTGACACCCTTCTACACTATACAATCATTTAAAAAAGCTCCACAAGTGGAGTATGTAGCAGGAACTCATAGTTGAGCGCTTCTCTTACAACAGGGTTGAGAAGAGTGTGTGTGTTCTGAGAAAGGCAAATAATAATGGTGTTTCACCAGGAAAACCTATGATTCCCTTGTTTCTTCCCCTACTAGATATAGCAAAGTTCATGATGCAGGCCTGCATCAGGCAGTTCTGTCCTCAGGTTTCTAGCTCAGGATTTATTTAACACTTTCTTTGCTATACAATTTAGTAGATTGTGCAGGTAAATAGGCGGGTGCTGGGCCTCTAGAGCATATGTCTTACATAACACTCTTTTTTTTTTTATTGTGATCTGAGTAACAGCCCAGTTTCCACACACACGTAGTGAGCCGCCACTCACCAGGTACCAGAAAAAATACCAACTCCCTTTCCTAAGACAGGTTACTTCCAGCCTGATGATATTGTGAGGTTGACTGCTGCTCATACTTTCTGTCCTGAAAGATATAAACCCTGTTTGTCAGACTGTAAACCCCAGCGGTAAGCAAACATGAAGGATGAAGTTAGAGAGCTGGAATCACCTTGAATAATGGTGCTCCATAGAAATCACAGTTGGCATTGCTCTTATGATAATAGAGTTGCTTGCAGGGGTTGGGCTATAATGAAGTCTTGCTCTGCAGACCAGGGAATCTGATGTAATCAGATTGATGGAACAAAATCAGATATTCGAGGGAAAGACAATTAATCCTTCATTTAAGGACACTCTAATCAGCAAGACATCTAGTGTTAAGGATATAAATGAGCCTTTAATGTGGGCTTTGTGATAGGTGGCTCCTGCAGAGACATCTATCAGCTTTATATAATGGTAATTTGCAACTCCCTGGAGAGTTAGAGACAACAGCTGATATTTCATCAAGCTTTTGCTGATAGTATTCACAGCAGGGTTAGCCTCTTGATCTAGGAGTAGGCCCAGCCCTTTAGAAGTTTAGTATCACACTAATTTTCTTCTCTTTTGAAGAGGATAAAACACTGGATTGAAGAAGGTAAAAGGTTGGTCTGAGGAAAAGGATATATTGGAAAGTGTATTGTAGCAGTGTCCAGTGTGTAACTCAGTAGGCTGCCTTCAGTGCCTGGGCTTGGGCCTTTGGTGTGAGATTCAAAACAAGCCATGTGGTGATCTGGGAGATGTCCGAAGGTAGTTGTTTGGGAAATGGTAACTCTAAGGGGGTGGTTTAAATCCTGCCCTCTATCCAAACTTCCCTATTACACTCCAGGCTTCGGGAGAGCACTTCTCTAGACAGTAAGATCAAGGCCCTCTTCTGAAAGTAGGTATCTGGCCCATAGGACTAGTAAAACAGATCCATAAAAAAGCTAAAGTCTGTTTTAAAACATTTCTTCTTATACATATCCAAGAAGCATGTCTCCTAGGGGAACACCCTCATCACTGTGATTTTGATTAGTGGGAATAAAGAGGACATGCACCCATCAGGTCACACTCCAAGTTGAGACTCTTCTGATGTCTTTGTCATTGAAATAATCCAAAATTCAATGGATTAGAGAGAACATATGTGAGCGTCCTCTAAATAGGAAGATGGGGAGTATTAATATGAAACGGTTCTGAAAAGGTCTCTTTCTGGTATTTGCCTTGTGACTGTGTCAGATGCCAGCGCTTAGGTTTACCTCTTCGATGTGCAAAGTTCTCTAACTTCTCAGATACGATACCTGATCTCAGAGAGATTCCTCCTTCAGAATCATGGAGATCCGCAATCTGGAAGCCCTCATCCCAGACAAGTTTGCAGTGCCTGCCTATTGCGTATCCCACTCTAGGAAGGTCTTGTAGTCTGCACCTTTCCTGTCTCTAGTAATAGGTAGGTAATGATGTCTATTCATGGTCAATTTTGCCAGTCTTTTTTGAGAATTTGCTTCCAGATAAGTTCCATAATTCAATCTCTAATGCCAATCTCTTCCTTCCTGCTTGCATCCCCACAGCAATTGTACTGAACAGACATGTTGCTCTGCCACATTTGCCTTAGGTAGCAGATATCTACTTGGCCTGTAGTAATCCTCCAGGCAAATAGAGTGCTCACCCTAACCCAGGGTCCAGAATAGCATTTAAAGCAGCAGAAGTAACAGAATTTTCTCTCAACCATCTTCATCTCTCCATTGGGAAAGTACTAAAGGGATGCTCGAAGTTGATTGCTAAAAACCTAATTTGGGTATAAAGTGTAAGGTATTCTGTAGTGCTGATTATCATGAAAACAACCTTTATTACTATTTTTCCTGTGCTGTCCATCCAACGGCAAATTAAACCTTGAAGGTCCTTAGCCATAGTGTTAATACTCTAACTGAACTTCTCAATTTCCTAGAAAACAATGTCGACAGGTGTGTCTCTTCTTCTCTACCTGACTTTTTGACTCTTCCCGAGTGGAAACCTGTATGTTTCTGCCTGTGCATGTGGCCCCAAAGATATGGGCAGTTATACCCATAAGGAGTCCTGCTGGATGTGCAGATCTGAGAACCTGAATGAATGCTTCCAGAAATGAGGCATCTGTGAGAACCTGTGACAGCCTGGTGCACGTTCTGGAAATCGAGATGGATGATACTGACTATGCATCACGTTGAAAGCAATTAAGGAGAAGAAGCAATTCTTTGCATACTACTTGGACCAAATTTGTCCTCAGAAGATGAATATTAAGCAAACTATGGAAACATGGATTTTTTGAAAGAATTTTACTTTTTTCTCTTTAATATATCAACTAAATATTTTTACTCTTTCCCTCCTGAATAATGAACAGTCTACAGTGTGTTAATAAATCAAGTCTTTCAGACAAAATAAACGTTTAACACAGCTATTTATTTATGATTACATAGGTCTTCATAACTACTAACATTGGTTCATTTTTTGTAGTTTATCCCTGACTTTATCAGCAAATCAGATCAAAGTTATGTATCTAACTTCCAGTTGATATATTCTACGAAAAAATTAACTCTCTTCTGGGTGGGGGTGAATGTAATATCTCATGCTGAAGGGGGGAAAAAAAAAGAAAAGGAAAAATCTTACTGTAGATCAATCTTTTTCTTTCCTTCTATATTTCCTATATAGACAGGCCTCTTGTTTCTATTGATAGCTTTCCTTATTCATGACTGACAGATATAATCAGATTTTGGAGAAAGGTATTTACCTTAGTGATGGACTAAGCATACTCTCTGCAAAGAATATTCACTTAAAATTAAAATAGTTTTCTGCGTTGTCAACAAAAACACTGTCCTATTTGTTGTTCATTATAAATATGGAGAGTGGATTATCCTGGTTTTCTTTACAGTTTGATTTAACATACTCAAGAACTTTATGATGTCTCTTTTGGTCTCTTCATCTCTAGATTAAGCAGTCTCAGTTCTTGAATAATTTGTTTTCACTGCAAAGGAATATGCAGTCACTGTATTTGTATAATGATACCCACAGAACGTTATTCTCAAAGTATGTGTATGACAGACTATCAGATATGACAGACTGTGTAAATAAGAAAGTAAGTATTAAATGGAACAGGAGAGAAACTAAAAATTATACAATAGGGTATGAAATAATGTATGTACTGACATTGTTTAGAAATAACAGTAAAAAAAAAAAGGGAACGGAGGAGGGGGAGAGAGTAAAACTGGGATACTACCTTGTGCTTTCAGGAGTCTTATCCCATCCAGGCATAAAGGAAAGTGTTTTTGATATTCAGGAAGGTCAAGGATAATTCCAAAGATGCCAAAATTGCCAAAAAGTGACCCATAGATTGATAGGATATTTATCCAGAGAGACCCAAACACTTTGTCAAGAAGATAAAGATATAATTCAGTCTTGAAGAAATTTTAAAGATAGAGCAAATAAAAGTTAAAGAAATGGAACTAGGGTAGATCTTGCCTCCTAGGTGAGCGGGGAATGAGTAACAATTACTCTGTCAAAAAGAAAAATAAAATAAAACAGTGAAATAGTAGTGCTAATGTCCTAATGACAGGAACTGGCACGGGATTTGGAGAAAATCCAGACTTTAGGAGGAAAAACCCTGAAGGAAGAAAGATGGATCAGGGTTACCTCCCTGGAATGTTTCCTGTGAATAACAGCTTCAATTTCAAGGCCACACAATGCTCTGCTTTCTCTGTTCAGAAGCTTTTATTTGCCTCATGTGTCGGCTTTTGGACTGTTTCAGGTGTTTAGATGGGAACATGTTTATACCATATTGGTTAGGGTGCAAACGGTATGAGACAGTTCTGGTGACTAAGGATAGGAAGTAACAATGGTTTGCTAGTTTTGTCTTAAGCAGGAAAGAAGGAATGTGGGCTGAGTCGAACTGTATGTGGTGCCAAAATGAAGCTGATAGATAATCAGCATGAAGTGATAATGAAAGTTATGTCCAGTGTAGTCCCCTAAGAAAAGAATGAAAAAATAGCTTCACAGCAATTTTGATGATTTTTCTGTACACTCCAGCTCCTTTGCAGCAAATTATAAATTGATTGTAATGAAACAAAAAAGTACAATTGCCTCTGAATGTTATTAAGAGAAGACTTCAATTTCCTAGGGAACAGATAAACCAAACATCAAAGTACAGCAGCATGGCATTTCTCTTTATTTTTAATTCTTCATGTCACATTTTCATTGGACATATCAGAGAAAGCAGCAGGCAGGTTGTTTTGGCTTTAATGTCTGAGAAATAGAAGAAATAGATAATTCAACTTCAAGCAGATGTAAGTTCAGCATAAAAAGGTGCTGGTGCAGGGGGAGCCAGTAATATGAGATAATCAAGTGTGGAAACCTCACATTTCTGTTTAGTTGCTTTTCTTCCCTAGATCTCTTCGGGATGCCACCAGCAATCACTTTGTAAACCAGAAAACAAGATGGTAATTGAAAATTCACTTAAAAATGCAACTTTCAGAATAAAGCCGGGTGTACATATTCGAGAGAAATGTTATGCAAACCTAATGGATTATGTTTAAAAATAAAAAAAAAAGAGCTAGCAGGTGAGATTAATCAAAGAGTAAAGTGCTGAAGGAGCTTCACTGAATGTTTGAGGAATAAAGAAAGAGTATTATTAGCCAAAAAACCTCCCCACTGAAATCCCAATCAAAACCGGAGCAGAAATCAAAAAGCTTTAAAATGTAAATAAACGGAGACAAAGTCCTACAGTGAGATTGATGCAGAGGCTGAGACTCTGCACAGAGGGAAGCTATTGCAGGCGCTGTGGTTTTAGGGGTGACCTACTGTGCTAAGGGAGAAGCACAGGCCATATGGACCCGGCTACTGGTGAGGAGATGGTCTCATCTCTTCTCAGCCCCATAAATATGGAAGTGTTTTTGTGTGATGCTGGGCAGGAGGCAGAAGAGGGAAACTGTTTGATAATCTGCAGAGCGAAAAAAAACACAACATTCAAACAAAAAACAACCAACCCCCAACCCCTCTTATCTCTTTATTTCTGCAGTTTAGAAATTCGTGTAAATGGTTCGACCTCCAGATATTTAAGCCAAATCAAAATAAAAGCATGAACTTAAAGTAGGCTGTCACAGTAGTACCACTAGCATCAGGAGAAGGATTTCTATTTATATTTCCTTTGCTTGGAGTTATCTTTGTAGCTGAATCTTTACATGTGAAGTTTCAGCCACTTGTTTTTCCCTGTTTTTAGCTTTGAAAGAGATCTGATCAGGCTTTTATTTCTTATGGCCTTATGGCATTCCCACTGCAGCTCCATTATTAAAATAATGTACAGGATACGAGGAGGACAGAATGCAAGAATTCGTTCAGAGAAAATATTGCTATAATGGTGCTATTAATGCACACATATGTGGTGTGAATCCGTGTTTTCTTTTTCTAAGGTTTATCTTTCCAGTGTTCTAAGGAGAAAGGAGCAGCTTAAAAATATAATTGAAAGTAGAGGCAGACACAGTGACTTTGTACTGTTATAAACAGGTTAGCGTTTAAATTTATTAGAAAAGTGGGCAAATTCTCTTTATCTTTAAATAAACTAATTCTTTGTTTTCTTTTTAGGACTAAATTCTGAATTTTGATTCCCAATTAAATTTTCTAGGACCTGTCCAAGACTTTAGGTATCTGCTGTGTCAAAGAAAGATGAGTATCTTTTGCTTTCCACACTGCATTAGAGCAGGAGTTCTGGGGATGTGGTCCATCTCCCTAAGGCTTGGTCGTAAGGTGGAGGAAAACTCCATTTTTCACCTGAAAATTTAAAATTATATTCTTGATTCATCTTATTGTTTGGGCTCATCTGTGTGACTACTTAAGGGCCAAAGGCTGAAGATTCAATGTTGCAGAGCTAGAATGGTTGTTTCCAAGTTCAATCACATAGCATTTTGCTTTTTTTCCTTCAGATGTCTTGTTTGATCCAGCTCATTCTGTTACAAAGACCCCATGGTTCTTGAGAAACTCTCCTAATAGAATCCCTCTCCATTATATGAGAGGATAATCCACCCATTTAACTATGATATTGGCAAAATCCCCAAGTAGTAAATTCCCTTGACACCCTCTCAAACTCTGAATGCTAAGTAACTCATCCACTTTCAAAGTAGATTTTAATACTGTTAATTAATTTGTAAAGCAATTACATACCCATGTGAAGTCAGCATGCTTTGAGGAGTCAACTGAAAAACAAAATGGATTTAAAAAATAACTATAAGGCATAGCTATGTTAAATTTCCAGTTTTTAAAACTAACCTTACAAACATATACATATTTTGTTAAACTATACAGATCACAAAATAAAACACATATGTTAAACTGATCATCTTCGTTTCTTTGGAAGCTTGATGAGTTTACATTTGGAAATGTTTCTACAAAGCAAAAGTTGCTTTGTTATGTAGATTAGTAGACTTAATTCTTTGTTCATGCCACATTTACTACTATAAGTTTTTCGATTGCAGTCTAATTACACTTGATTTATACGTGACATTATGCTCTACTGTATAGATGCTGAGCTCTGTTATGAATGGGTCACTAGTAGATCAATCCTGATTAACTTTCAACATTCCTCTTATGGATCTTCTGCTAGTCAAGGTATAATTTTGACTGTGCAGCATGGCAGGGTCATGTCCCTGGCAGATCAACAGGCCTATTTACTTTCCTCTCTGGCTTCTGTATGGGATCAGAACATACAGAAGCATTTGCAGCATAAGGCTACAGGCATTTTATCTCCTTTAATCCTTAACTGTAGCTGTTGCTCATAAATCACTGCCATTTCATTGTCAAAGTTACATATAATGTTAGTAACTATTAAAAAGGATTAAGATTTCATCTGTGGTACAGTCGTGCACAATTTCATGGTCTTTGATGGAATCATTCATATGAGCAAAGTAATGGACTATAATATTTGTAGAATTGAGGTCTATACTGCACATCCTCAAAGAGGATGCTGCTTTGTTTAAATTCTGATTTCATTGGAATTAAAGACGAAGAAAACAGGTTCCACAAACCTCACAGAGGCATTTCTTTAGGCTTAACATTTATAAAAGCTTATTTCTGAAAATGTATAATGGGTAGTTAAGGCATAATTAGAACAAAGTACTACTACTTTGTAGATATGGTAGAATTGGCTTAGCAAGCTGGTGTGCAGAAGGCATTTTGTGCTTCAGTAAGTTAAATTCATTTTTTCATTTAGGAAAATTAGCAGATAATTATGTTTAGTGCATTGCAAATGTATAAGATCAACTCATTGCAGGAGAAATCAGGCTGTATTTCAAGCAGCTTTGGCGATTGAGCTGTGCAATTAGCTGTTCTCTCTGCACTGGGTCATGAGGCAGCAGATCTGATGGGTATCATGAGATTCAGCTTATTACAGGTACTGTGCACTTGCCTCAGATTTAGTGTGTGGAAAATACATTAATGCGAAACGAAACAGACTTCTTTGTGTTTGTTTTGCTTTTGTACTTTGCTTGAGAAGGGGCATTTGGCTGCAATCCAGAAGCCCTGTGGCACCAAACATACATGTTCGCATCCTTCAATATAGACTTAACTTCCATCTGTCCCTTTCCCAGAAGTATCTGTTTTCCTGCAGGTGAAACATTAGCATCTTCTGAGTATGTTTCTTTCTTGGGAATTTGCATGTTGGGGATGTGAAGGTTCACTAGTGACTCAATCGCTATTCGCTAGCAACTTGGGAAGTCTCAGCCCTTGACTATAACCTTCAGACAAGCTTTCCTCTCTTGAGAAGGACAATGTTTAATACATATGTTTGAGTAAGTAAAGTTTTCTTTTTTTTTTTCTAGAAACCCTGTGGCAAATGTTAAAGATATCATTCTAGGAGATGAATACCCTTAGGAATTGTAGCTGAAGCTTTTCTTATAACTCTTCATGAAGGCTCAGTGAAACATTTGCCTTGTTTCCTTGCCAGTAATCCTAGTTCTGGCAACGTGCTCTAAAGGTGACGTAGAAGACACGGTAGCTACGTCCGTTATGTGAAGATAAATAAGATACATGAAAATGCCTATTTGGAAAGTGAGTGAATTGTGCTGATTTGTAGGTGGTTAATAGCCCTTTGCATATGTTCTTTCCAATCAAGGAAGAAACAGAGGTGGGGTGAGCATTGCTCAACTTGAGCTTGGTCAGTACACACATCCTGGATTTTCTCTGGTGTGTGCATGTATGAATAGAGGAATTTGATATATGGAATATAGAACTAGACTATCACTTGTATCCAAGAGGGGCATCAAGTACCTATACCATAGATATAGTAGATGAAATAATACCATTCATCTGTAAATTAACCAAGTACATGCAGAGCAAGAGAATATAACCTGGAGATTGAAATATGATGTCTGGAAAACATAGTTCTGGTGTCAGTCCAGACGGTATCAAGTTGATCATTAACACATCTGACAATGGACTTTATGATCACTCTTGGTGTTTTTGCACAGGAAAACCTGTGTTCTTGTTTGATGTGCGTTGATATGATTCCATGTTCTACTGTGACTGGTTGACATCATCTGAAATATTGGAACAATTTGTGCTTTAGTCATCAGCTGATAAATTTGTTCATAAGATTGCTTTCCCAAAGGATTTTGTGTGACTAAGGTATACAGAACTATTAGATTCATTCATACATTTGTTCTTATAAGTTGGGATGGGCTGTTTCTTCTAGTCCTCATGTGTAGAGATCCTGTGATGCGCAGTGCTGATCCTCCTTTCTTCTCTTTGCATCTCCACATACCCCTGAATAGGGTGACTTTTGCCAGATGTTATCTGGTGACATCCAGCCATTGTGACCTCTCACAAAATTGCCTCAGTTCTTGTGAGAGATTCCTGTTAAGCGAGACCAGAACGATCCTCCAGACCGCTAGCACAGACCACAGCATTTCAAAATATGGCAATCATGGCTTTCCCCACCCGAGTGCGCTTGCCCAGGGTGACTGTAGAATGAATAAGGCTATGTTGGTCTGTGATCCTGATAGCAGTCTTGGCTTTTCCCATGGTTAGGTTTTCCTGTAGACAAAAGCAACAGCTTCAGATCCCACCGCAATATTGCATGTGAATGATTTTGTGTTCAGCATTATGATGATGCAAGCCATAGTAATACTGAATATTGTGATAGACAGATGTAGATGATTATTTAAAATGTTTCTGTAATTAAATTGCCCAATTCCATTAGCTTGTAAGTGTCTACAACTCAGCATAACTAACAGGAATTTTATGGGGAATCAATTAGGCTGTGAAAACATTTTCACTAGCTCTTATGATCTGAAAATATAAGAATTCAGGAAGAGAAATAAAGGTTCTCCTATCTTGGAATTCAAACAAACTATACATCTGTTTCAGGGAGCAGATACAAACCTTCATTTTACATAAGCAAGCTGTTTGGAAAAACCCCACACTAAACCAAATAACTTAAGTCAATGAAACTACCCATGTAATAACGTGAAATGGCTTGAATAACATGACCCAAAGAAATTAAATACATAGTTGGAATACTGGCAGGCTTGTGGCAGAGACTGAGAATAAGGAACAAAAATCTTCTTTGGACTTGGATTAGAGTAATGGATGCCTTGAATTAGACTGATTTGGTACTTAGAGTAGAAATGCAGGAAACAGCGTGTAGTTTTATGGAATTACATAATTGCAATTTTTCACTTATTGCTAAGCAGATGTATTTTTTAAGCTTAGAACAGAAATGTAAGAGGATTTATAACTTTGAATTAGGAACTAGGATCTCGTAACAGTAGGGGTTTTGCATATAAATTGTTGATGGCAGGGAAAATCTGACCACAGTCTGGCAAGTGAGCAGTTTAGTCTGATACGAGATTTGCTCTCTCTTTCAGACTAAGAAAATTCTGTGGAACGTTTCTGAGGTATAACATTTAAGCACAAATGGACAGTATCATGATTTTAAAGATCTGAGAAGCCTGTCAGAGCTCAAATTTTAGGTCCTTGAAATGGCAAGAGAAATTATTTTGAAACTCCTTAATTTCACTTCTACAGGGATTGGATTTTCTCGACAGCAAGGCATATTGTACAGACAAGATCCCTATGTCATAACTTTTCTTGTCTGTTTGATTTGTCACAGTAGATACGTTCTTTTAGTTAGGATGTGCTGCTGTGAGAGGTTTTCTTTCTTTGTTTCATTTTGCACTGTAGATACTTACGATGCTAATTTACCAAATTTTGACTTACTGACAGGATGTAGAGTGCACCAAAAATATGGAGAAATAAAAGATGTCTCATTGAAACAATTTACTTACCAGTGCCACAAGTTAGGCCTTAAATTATCTGGCATTGAATACGGATACTGATACTACCTGATGGATTAATATTATTAGATGTTATTGCTACTACAAAAGGCCACATATTAAAGTGTGATTTACATTGTAACTATCTTTGATTTTTTTTTTTTTTTAATAATAGTAGTAATAGCAACAAAAATCCCCAAATGTTTTTATGTGAAGGACATATTCTCATTGTCTGCAGCAGCTTCAATTTCCTTGTAGTCCAGACACTTTTGATTACTTCCTTTTTACTTCCTTAGATACTATTATCTGAAGCATAGTGCCAAGTCCTCTTTGTTTAGACCTTTTAAGAATCTTATATTAAGTAACTGGAAGTATGTTAACAACTATCTAGTACTGCATATATATTGTATAGGCAGAACAGATCAACGGCAAAATAAAATTACTGATAAAGTCAACTGAAAATGTGGTGAGGCACTGGAACGGGTTGCCTGGAGAGGCTGTAGATGCCCCAACACTGGAATTATTCAAGGTCAGGTTGGATGGGGTTTTGAGCAACCTGGTCTAGTGGAAGATGTCCCTGACCATGGCAGGGGAGTTGGAACTAGATAATCTTCAAGGGCCCTCCAAACACAAAACATTCAGAGATTCTATGATAAAACATCATAAAAAGTTGGGATTTTTTTTGAAAGCTCCTTCCAAAAGCTACTAGAGGCATTTTTGGGTTTGTTTTTAATCTCTGGAAAACTCTAAGTGAAAGGATCATCATTCTCTCTAAGAAAAAAAATATTATATGAGTGAGTGGAGCACTTTAGATAGCAACAAAACTATTCCCTCTGAAGTTTGTATTATGGACAAACTTAAGGCTCTTGTCATTTATTACGATTTTTAAAAAAACAACTTGCTACTGCACATTTTATACACCAGTGGATTGGAAGTTTTCTATTCATATGGTTGATTCAAAGGTGACTTTTCACACATCCACAGATGCTTTGACCTGAAAACCAGTCAGAGCAGTCCCAAGACAATTTTACCTGATCTCAATTGTTCTTTGTCAAACCTCAAAGTCCCCCTAAAGTGCATTCTCCATCAGTGCCTTCCTTATCCCATGCTACATACTCTGAATATATATGGAGACTGATGACCTCGAGATTTTATGATATCCAGAGAACACATTTAATTTCCATAGATGAGGTTACAAATTCACAAGGAGAGACTTTTATCTCTGCTCTTCATTTTAGTGCTACAATAGGGTTTTAGGTCCCATGGCCACCCTCAGACTTATACATAGGTGTGTACTGCCAGTTGCAATAGTTCTGTCCTTGTCCCCTCAAGATGACATGGTAATAGTACTATGCTGAAGTGGAACAAAGCCTCCTGAATCTGGTTTCTTTCCACTATATTTGTTATTTCTAATTCATTCTCTTAAATTAGAATAGTGAACAGGTGCCAGATCCTCAGAACTAATTCCAAATGAAGCATTCTTAAAGGCTTGGATGTTGCACCAAGTTTTTTTGTCATTTATTTTCAGTATTTCTTACTCTAGATATTCAGGGCATTACACTCAAAATCTTGGCAGACATGAGTGTGTCTGTAAGCTGCTACGCTACAAGTCCTGCCGGAGTTTGTAATGTTCGTTTTCACTTTGCCTTTCTGTTAAATCCCTTCAGACTTTTTTTTTCTTCTTCTTGGGTTTTTAAGGCTTTGTTAAATATGATTAAAGGATTCAGCCATTTATCTACAGGGCTTTGTTTGATCAGCTGTAAGTTTTGACATATATTAGAAAGGAAATGAGCATGCTTATTGGGTAGTGATGGACCTTGCATGTTTAGTGTGTAATGTGTGCAGAGGCTCATTCCTCTGGCAGAGTGAACTATTCGTTATGAAGGTAAAAGAAATCACAGAACCACAGAATGGTAGGGATTGGAAGGGACATCTGGAGACCATCTAATCCAAAGCCCCTGCTAAAGCAGTTCACCTAGAGCAGGTTGCACAGGATTGTCTCCAGATCTGGAATCTCTCCAGAGAAAGAGACTCCACAACCACTCTGGGCAGCCTGTTCCAGGGCTCTGGTACCCTCACAGGAAATAAATTTTTTCCTCATTAAATACTTCAGTTTCATTCTCTAGGCTTTGATTTAGGCTCCTAGAGCATTAGATGTCAAATGCACTACTTGTGTTAAATGTGGATTACCATTATGTGTTTGCTCAAAGGATTTTTCTAACGGTGACTCCAGGCTTTCTTTTGGGATACTCCGATAACACAAAAGTCACAAAACCACAGAATGGTCAGGGTTGAAAGGCACCTGTGCAGATTGCCTCTGTTGCTCAGAACAGGGTCAGTGAAATCAGGTTTCTTAGGGCCACATCCATCTGTGTTTTGTGCATCTCCATGGGTGGAGTCTTCACAACCTCTCTGGGCAATCTGTGTCTCTATTCACCACCACCACAGTGAAAATGTGTTTTCCTATGTTGAAGTGGTATTTCCTGTATTTAAAATTATGACCATCATCTCTTGTTCTGTCACTGAGCATTCAGAGAAGAGTCTGCCTTTTGTTTCTTTTACTTCCTTCCATGGCTAAAACCCACTCTGAGACACCTCTTCTCCAGACTGAACAGTACCAACCTCTCCTCAGATCTCAGATGCTCCCTCCAATCCCTTAGTCACAATCATGGCCCTTTGCTGGACTTGCTCCAGTATGTCCCTGTCTCTTTTACACTGGAGAACCCAGAACTGAACCCAATACTGCAGATGTGCCTCACTGGGTAGAAGGTAAGGTTTACCTCCCTCTACCTGCTAGCAGTGATCTTCCCAATGCAGCCCAGGATGCTGTTGGCTGCCTTTGCTGCAAGGGCATATTGCTGACTCATATTCAAGTTGTCCACCAGGACTCCCCAGGTCCTTCTCTGAAGAGCCTTTTTGCAGCCATTCTGTCTCCAGTTTGTACTAGCGCATGGGGTTATTCCTTCCCAGCTCTAGGAGACAACAATGGACACATAAATACTATGAATGCAGACACCAATGTAAAATACAGTTTATCCATAAAAACTTTGCTTCAGCTACTATCTTCAACTCTGTAGCAACACAACTTTTTAATAAAGGCATGTCTGGGTTTTCACATATATTTCAGTATGGTACATTTTATGTGTGCTTTTCCCCATGCTTCGTTTCCCATTTCACACAGTAGCGTCTGGCACTGTCTTCTTGCCAGACCCCCCAGTATGAAACGTGATTGCTTATTTCTTTCTACCAGGCATCTTTTAGATAAAATATTATTGGTTGTTTTTTTTCCTTTCCTTCTCTGCCCTTTAAAGTTTCTGGATTGCTATGAATTTCTACATTCTCTATTTCATGTTTGCTGACTGCTGCCGCATTTAATTTAGTGTTGGTGCTAAGGAGGACACCCATCTTCTTTCTGTCACAAGCATTTCCTTTTACAAAAGGTTTTATTCTTTCCCTTGCCTGAATTCTATGACTCTGCACATAAGATTTTCATTCCGAAGCCGAGAGGAAAGTTGAGGTGTTTCAATGCAACATGGAGAAGCTGAGTTTTGGATGTGATTTTACTGGGGAAAGCAGAGAAATAACATTCTGTCAGGTGAGAAGTCATGCAGTTGTGTTTTCAGAGGCTTTTCATGCTTTGAACATATCACACTGCCTTATAATGCCTGATATGGAGCTTGGTGTTAGTAGTGCAGTGATTGGACACAAACAGGACATCAATTTGGTTTTGATTTACACATCAAAATTTGTTTTATTGGGAGAAGAATGTATGAAGGTTTGAGAGGAATGAGCAACTTTTAGAAAAACTATGAATGCCCTTCTGCGAGACACAAATAACAAGCAAGAAAAGGTGGACTAATTCAGAACCTTGCTTTCAACCCTGTCCCCCCTTCATTTCTTCCCCAGAGGCCATGTGGGGAAAACAAAAATTTACTGCTGTTTGATTACAACAGTATGTTGTGAATACCCAGCGAGGGGGTGGGGAGGAACCATACTGATTTCTAGATCTATATGTAGATCAATAGACTTTATATTCCATTAAATTCACATTGAATGTCTGTCTTGAGCATTTTATTGTGCATATCATCAGGCATCAAGAATATTGGACTGTACAGTAGCAGATCTTCACAGGTTTTCTCTTTCAAAACTTAAGAGTAGAACTGCTGTTCAAGGGCTGTAGAACTACATAAGTTCAGCAAGCCAGCTGGCTTGGGAAAATATCACTCCCTCAGTTTCTGAATGTGTTGACCTCACTTAACCAGAGAAATGCAAGTCAGCAGCTTGAGATGAAATTTTTAATTAATTACTGCAAGGTAATTATTAAGCAAAAAATTATCCATACACCATATGTCTGGTTTGCAAGTGTGCGCATCTGCAACGTGGGGGCAGGAGGAGGTAGGCAGTGCTTGTGGTGAGTCAGAGGAATGAGCTTGGGAAGCTCAAGCCAAGGTCAGTGATGGTGTCACAGGATCAGGCCCATGGAGGATGAAGCAGGGCCTTTGAAGAGCTTGACACTGCCCTGAATTCTCAATTATTTGATTTTATTTCAGGATTCATTACTTTACTTTCATATTTTTTCTTAAGTGTTTGTTTGGGGTTTTTTTGTTTGCTTGTTTAGAATGAAGGGACAAATGATTTTTCAAAATATTTGAAAAATACAGTGGGAACCCACAAGCAATTCTTTAATATATATTCCCTTTTGGGGGGGGCAGGGTAGCAACAGTAGAACACACTTATCTGTGTAGAGGAAATCCTAAAAAACCAGGAAATAACATCCACGTTGACAAAAATGAGACAAAAGTCATCTTATACCTTCACATTTGGATATTTAAAAAAAAAAAAAGTCAATATTAACATTTTCCAGTAGGACACTTCTGTTAAAACAAAGCATTTTTCTTCTCTAATTACACTTGTTAATAAAAACTTGTTCTTCATTCTGAGACCTAGAAGGAATTGGAAGTTTCTCTCAGTCCCGAGCAATGAACTTTTGTCCTCTTTTTGCTGTAGTGCTTTTTTTGTAGTACAATGACTTTACTTTTTGTTAATTTCTTTTATAAGTGCTTTTTTAATATCTTGCTGCTTTCCATAAGACATTTGTTTTTGAGAGAAAATTTTCAATGCCACCTCAGTGTGTTACAGTTGAAAGCTGTAATTTTCATAAAAGGCTATTTCTGACCTAAAGTGAGGAGGTATGTTAGGAGCTGGTACAGATAGCTAGAGAGTTAAACTGAGGAGAAAAAAACTTCAGAAAAATGTAGAGCATATCCATTTGCCTGGAATACTTTATGTGGGAATGAAGAGATATAAACCCCAGCAACAGGAGGGTTTAGCTATTGCAGGAGGTGCTCCAGGATAGACTGGCTTGAGGAAACACCATCCGGTGCAGAGCTCTCCTTGGCAGAAGCCTTGTTTTACCTGTAAATGGAGGATAATAATTATTGCTCATCTAACCCAATGCACCATTCTTGTGTTTAGTGCATGTTTACAAGGCACTGTGGAGATGAGAGCTATTATAAAAGTGCCAAGTTTCATGATTAATTGTCATGATTAATTTGAAAGCTCAGTGGTGTTTATGGTGTACATCCTTTTTTTAGGAAGAGAGAGGGTGGGAGCTGGAAGTGATGGCTCTTGCTGTTACAATGAAGGTGATGAACCATTGCAGAGAAGCAATTACTGTGTATAAAGTGCCGTGAAAAGGCAAGTGTAAATCGCTATTTCATCACATGATTGCTGTTTCTTCAATTTATTTATCAAGCAAGAGACATTGTAGAATTTATGGAGCAGATCCTTCACTCTCTTAACAGGTTTAATTACCATTATTTCACTTGTGTTAGACTGAAATCCATGTGTTACTATTTGCAGAAAATTATTATCTCTCTAGTATCGTGCAAGGTCTAATACTTCTTTACAGAAAAAAAAAAATATTTTTTTTTTTCATTTAAGTTATACATTTTGATGAGGAGGGAACATTCAGTAAAGAAGTCTATATCCTGGCACTAGGCTTAATTTGGCAGTAGCCTAAAAGCAGTTTCAGTGGTGAGGTTAATGCACAGTATTTGGTGCCCTATATTATGTTTCCAAACATGCAGACAATATACACAGAGGAATAAACACAGTATTTTATTAAGTAAAGAAATATAGGAACAGATATGGAAACTACTTCATGTAATTAGTTGTGAGATGAATTAATGAATTGCAAAATACTTGAACAATGTTTGAGCTACAGGATACTCATTAATATTAAGGCACGCTGTGGTTCTAAGTTACTAAGAGTTGATTTTAAATGTTAAAACTGTATTTTCCGTCTTCTATTTAACTATAAAAAGTTTCACAGTTCAGTAGGTGAAGAAAGGTGATCCTCAATTGGGCATGCAGAAAGGACATGTCAGTCTACATCATGAAACACTGTTTCTACCTTGCTTTTAATCAGTTTGGCACTGAGCCTACACGTAGGTACCTGAAAGAAGGTTTGTATCAAGTGACTTTGCTCTTTATTTTTCCCTTGCAAAATCAGCATTCAATTTATTACATCTAGATAAAAAGTGAAAAGACCATTTTGCCACTTTAGAATTCCTAAATCATTTAAGAGCTACCTTGTGCTGTTAAGCACATAATTTAAAAAGAGTAATTAGATTGAATTACTGGTTTTTCCATTTTGAAAACAAGGTGACAGAATGAAGATTTGACTTTCTGATCGTTTAATATTTTGCAAACTAAGTACATCCAGAAGGAAAATAAAACCAAAACACAAGTGTGTGGTACTGAACTTCACTTCTTAAGTGAATCTCACTGTGTAACTTCAATAGAAAGCTGCTGGCATTTTATTCAATAAAGCCTTTATTTAAGCAAGTAAAAAGCCCCAATATTTGGAAGTATTATGCTAAAGTAGTGCCCATTCCTGAGACGGGTCCCATGTCAGTGAAATATTTCCAAGTTCTAGCAGAGAATATAATGAGAGAAGCTGTTTGCATATTTTTATCATTTTAAAAACAATGATAATATGCTGCCACAAATTTTGTGGTGGATTTTTGTTTGTTTGTTTTGGCGGGGGGCGGGCAAAAACAGCATTCATAATCAGTTAATTTTGAAGTAGCTGGCGAATAGGGTCAAGCAGGCCTATCTTTGGACAATTGTATTGGAACAAGTGGTGCAATTCTGCTTTGGCATGTTTTAATAAGCAGCTGGAAAGTGCTGATCTCTTCCACATGTTCTCAAATTATGTGTTTTTAACTGAGCTGTGGAGAAAGATAAACCAACAAACACTCCATCTTAGAAGATATTCAAAAGCTATCTGCACCTGGCCCTCAGCAAATGGCTCTAGGTGGCCATTTTCGAGCAGGGGCATTGGATGAAGATGGTCTCTGGAGGTACCTTCCAACCTCCACAATTCTGGAATTCTGTGAAGTTAGCTTGGCTGTGGTATTAGATAAGTTATAAGCTTCAGAGAGCTGAATTTAGCATAACCAAAATCTGCTTGAATATAAAAAAAATCCATTTCAACACTTTCTCATTACTTACTGTTCTCATACAAATGCAAATAAGACCCAAGAAATGCAAGTGATTACTGTAATGTCACATACTAATCGTGTGTATTCAGTAGAATTATTTAGTTACATTTATATAAACTGATTTGAACAAATTAAACTGCCCAGGAGCTTGCAAATAGAAGAATAGTTGTTGAACTTGGGGTCAACTGAACCTGGTTTTGGCACTGGAAAATTTGATAATTACAATTTTTCAAATTCTGTTAATCGTAATAAATAGAAATGCAGTTTCCTTAAGGTTTTTACAAACAGAATGTATGTTTTCTTCAGCTGACAGAACATCAAGCATGACTGTGAGTACTCTTGCTTGTTCCCTAATACTAATTCCTGACAGTGAGCTCCAATTCCTAAATTTGCTATTACTTTGCTATATCTAATGTTCATTATTCATTTTTAGAAGTGGTTTGAATTACTGCATGTAGAGTTGGTTACTGTGCTATACATATTTTCTAGGTTAGCTCTTCACAATATCTTCTGTGATGAAAGGTAAAGATACAGCTTGAAAGACATCTTGTCAGCTGGTCCTTATCAGCAGCTTCTTGCTGTCTCTGCAGGGCTGACCTTGGGACAGCTGTGTTGCAGGGATACAGAAAAATCACTTAGCTCGCAATTCTATTTACTGCTGTCCGAATGGAATATTTTGTAAAGGTACTTCCAACCTGGAAGATTTTGACGTTCACTTTTGAGGCTTCCTGCTTTCTCTTCAAATACATGCACCTAAGAAGAAGTTAAAATGTGTCAGAAGATTAATAGTATGTGAGTCAGTTGAACTGATGCAATCTATAAGGCTGCATACAGTCACAGTGTGAATATCTGGGATGAAAAAAAAAGCTTCATTGATCTGTCATAGTGAGATGTTGTCATCTTAGGTACTTATGTCATGCCACTCACTTTCAGTAGGGAGACTACAGTCGCTGCGAACACTAGTAAACTTGAACCTGGTGTGCTAGTGAATGGATATTGTCACAGTTTGGACTCCATCTCTCTATGTGAAATGAGTGAATGGGTCTTAGCAGAATTCCTCACTGGCAAATATTGTTAAAAAATATGGACTCAGTTCACAGTAGTTATCCCCTGTTGATTGTCTCAATAGAATAGCACACTTGAAGAATTCTCTACCCTTTCCACCTCTAAAATAGTGCTCTTAGAAGGAATGGGAAGCAAATTGACTGAGTACTTAGAGAAAATTTGTCCTTCAATTGCTTTTGTTCCTTTCGAGATCCAAATTCTCCAAAATAGTTAAACCAGCAAGAATTAAATACTCTCTGGCAACAAAACGATAGTAGTGGGGTGGTGGTGGGGAACCTCACACTCACAAAATTCATCTGATCATTATTAAACCAGGCTGCCAGAACCTTAGCATTGCCTACAGGGAAGCAGAGACTGAATACACTGACAGAGAGAGGTGTGACTTGCCATAAAACTTGAATGTGTTCCTTTTGCTTTCCAAACATCTTTTGGGAATTCTCATTTGAAGAGAATGTGACTCCTGAAAGTAAATTGGAATTTCTATTGAGCACACAACTCAAAAAATCTCCCTTCGAGATGTTCCTAAATAAACACTATCTGTATCAAAGGTGAAGGGTGAGCTTTCTTTATATCACACTACATATCTCTTATCCAGATGCTCAGAAGACACCACACGCACCACACCACAGCTTCCTTCTTGCTTGAGGTTCCATGAAAATGAAAGGCCAAAGATGGAGAAAGCTTGGTACATATCTGGATCTTACTGGATCTTTCTGTAGATCTTTTACTAGATACTAGATCTGTGAACCTTTTACGTGTTTGATGGAAGCTGTTGGTTACTTGCTATTTGTAATGAAGTGATGTGAGTAGGGTAAATATAAAGACAGAGCTGATCTCAGAAATCTGCAGTCTAGAAGATGGATGATGATAAAATTAGATGAAATTCCTTGTTTTCTTTTAGGTTTCATGACAGTATTTTCTGTCTTGGTGTTTATATTCTATTTGTTGTCTACCTGAATATGATAAGTAAGCATAAATGTGCTTAATCTGTTTTGAATTCCCACACTAAACCTTGCTGGCTTTATCACTTAAATTTATGCTCATTTGTTGGGACAAGAAAATTGGTGTTAACTGTATGAATTGATTTCAAAACTAGTGAGTTTTTTCTTTGCTACTAAAAAGTGTGAAATGGTAGTTGGTAGAAACTTTTTTGGTCTTCACGATTTTCATTTTTTCTGAGTAATCTTTATTACTTTAGCAGAACTGCTGCTCGGTCTCAGTTTTGTTTTCAGTAGCACATTACTATTCACTGAATTCCTATTTTCGAACACATTACATTAGTATTATTTCTTTGACAGCTAGAAAAGTAATAATTACCTTTTAAGTTTTAAGTATGATTTTCAATATGGCTAAAATGGCTAAATTAATTGACCTTTCTTTTAAGATACCTGTCAAATCTACAAAGACGACAGATGCCAAGTGAGGTCATCTTACAAAGCATTCCAAGGAACTTTCTATGTTTCCAATTTATTTTAACTCAGTTTTCTTTTGGATGAGCAAATCACATTATGTTTGACTCGCCTTACAGTCCTCCTGAAACAAAAAAGCAGTTTTCAATTACAGTAGTTGTAGTATATTAATGGAGATCCCTTCTAGGTACTCTTGTGTAGCTTGGAAAGAAAGCGGTGAAGATGCAGACGAGTAGCCCTTACCCTTGCAGAATATTTGGACAACCAGAAAAATCTCTTGGACTTTTTAGTCACAGGTGACCTCAAGTAAAGCACTTAAGGACAAACACATTGCAGGAGCCCTACTTGAATATGTATAGCTTCTTTATGCCATCTAAGCCCTAGTCTTTATTTCCCACACATAACTAGGAATGATAATATTTCCAACACTTTCTTTTTTTCCTCCCCTCCATATTATCTGGTTTGATTGTCATTCCAAGTTCTTCACAGATAGGATTGTCTCTTGCAGGTTGTGCGTAGCCTGCCAAGGACTTTATGTGCAGGAGGATTTTGACAATGATTTATATTTCTAGATGCTACTGTAGCTATATATCACAATATAAACCCTACTGATATTTACACAAAGTTCCCTAATCCAAGAGCGATTTTTCTGCCACATGATACAGTGTTCACAAAAAATATTGCAATGTTGCAGAAGTTTACTTCAGGACAAGATTCTGAGAGCAGAGATAGAAGTGTAGGAGAAGGACTAAAGAGAATTTTTTTTTTTTTTTTAACTAAAACACTTTCAAATTAATTCATGTAAGCTGTCTTAAATCCACTTTCTGTGTATTTTGTCCACACACGATCCTATCTACATAAGTAGTTCGTTAAGAAAAATAAATGCTGTCTTATACTATGTCTTTAGAAGGAAGAAATCACCCAGGATGTTTTCTTCTATGTGGCTGTAAGGAAAGTCTGATCTTCAAAGATGCAACAGTTAGCACACTCCTTTGTGCAAGCAAAATATTGTTGCAACATTGAACTGAATTAATTTCCTTAACCAATGTAAAAAACACTGGGAAATATATTTTTATTATGGAAGAAGACAGAGATTTCCGTTCCCCTCAGCTGCTACCCCACAATTATCAGCTGGATGTTAAAGGCTAATAATTAAGAGAACATATATAGGGGATTGATATCTGTCAGGTTTTTCTAAGTTATGTGCAAGTTAAAGCTCTGACAGATGTTAAATAGACCTTGAAATTTTTTTTGTATATATATATATATTTTTTTTTTTTGAGTAATCACTTTGGGCCGGTTTGTAAATTCCACAGCTTTTCATTACCGCAGAAAGACAAAGAACTTTGTCCTCAAGGAGTGATTAACCAGTCCATTAGGATACGCCACAATTTTACTTTAGGATATGCTACAATTTTGCTTAACAGCATCACAAAAATGAATAAAAACATACAGAATTACTTGGGTTCAGTAAATGGCCACCTGCACATCTGGACAAGTAATTATCACAGTTTGCAGAGAGGCACTGTAGACCTTTGAAAGCTATCCTGACACCTGTCTGAGATGAGTTAGATGCTGAAATGTTGAGAGGACTTTAGAGAGGACTGTAGGTCTGTAAAATACAGCAATTATTGATAGTGGTAGGCATCTGTAGGCACTGTAGGCAAATAAAAGTTGAGATTTACTGTCATGCTTGAATAAGTACCACCCATTATTTAAAAGCACTGTTTTGTTCCTCACAAATGTATTGTACAGGTAGGACAGGCATTCTGGTAGTGCATCTAAAATCTGCCACCTAACTTGGAAGGACTGTCAAGCATTGCAAGTTGGGTATCAGAAACACGGTTTGTGTGATTGGTCAAGAAACCCCTACAATGGAAGAAGGTAAGGCAATGTGTCCACAAAGCTCAGAACAATATAGGGTGTGACTTGGCTATTACAAAGAAATCTGACTTTATCTCAACGCAAAGGGGACTGTAGGGTGGCCTTTGCTTTAAATAAACAGCTGTGTCAGTTCAGGGGATTGCCTCACAGTTCAGTGGATTAACTAGTGGTGTAAATGTATATGTGGCTCAGTCTAGCACAGGGTATAAAAACTAAAGAAAACAATTTTGAAGAGAGGAGTGGGCTTGAGCTGGTTTAAACCCATGTTTTCCTTCCTGGGGACGCTCAGCATTGTGATGACAAGCATATTCCAGAGATGGGTAACAGAATTCACATTGTATTCTGATCCAACCATCTATTGGGATTCTTGTATTTTGCTGACCTATGATTCTACTGCAATTTCAATATCTTGCAGAACCACTCTGCTAGATCATAAATGCCATGTAACATCAAATATAATAAAATAAGTTCATCTGATATTAAACATTACACCCTCCACACATGGAATATCTAGAAGAACCTTGCAGAAAGTACTGAACTCTGGCAGCTTGGAAAAATCATAACTCCATTTTTAGCATCTTGTAGTTAAAGACAAATTTATATCAGAAAGTGAGTCTTACTACCTGTTTTCTAAACCATGAGAAGTCTAGATCTGAATTTCATGGCTCAAAGATGTTATCTCTTATACCAAATGCTCATCTGTCCACTTGCATCAAAACTAAATTAACAAGTGAAGTGGCCCAAAAGGGTCATGCTAACCTTTGCAGATATGTTATCAAAGTGGAGGTTAATCAGCCTGTGGTACTCTAGCTGAATAGCAGTAGTTCAAGCATGGATCCCTTGCTGTGCATATTATTTGTTTGATGCTGAGGCTGTGTGGGTGCAGAGGATGCAGTCTCATCCGAATCTGCAGCCCTGGGAGGAGGGAAGCCAATAGCCAAATCACTGAAGATGGTATCTTCTGTTGCTCTCAGATGCCACTATATATCCACCTCACTAGCCCAATTGGATGCCACAAGCCAGATGAATGCTTCTGGTGACCTTTTGGTTCAAGCCTTCCCCAACCACAAACAAGTTGGTTGCTTTGACAGTCCAGAAGCTTCCTTACTGTAAAGCCGTATCCATGAAAAAAGAACCAGGAGTCTTGGACTCCTTGATCTTAGGGCTCTTTTTCTAACCTAAGTGATTCTATGATTCTATTAGTTTAATGGTATCTATTAGAAGAGCATATTTTTCAGCGTTCTGCTCCTAAAGTAAACTTTCTTCTCCTTGCTACTTTAACAATTGATAAATCCCAGATTTGCATGCATGCTTCAGTAAAGTTGCATTGTGCATTTGTATTAAATAGTAAAGACTTCGTAGTATAGCTTTAAATATATACATGCATGTGTAAAACTCTGTTTTAAAGACATGTATTATTGATGTATTACATATCTGAACATATACTACTTAACAGCTCACTATAGTCAATCATTGGCTAATGCCACATCAGGACCATGGTAAAAATTCAAGGGAATTGAAAGATTTTGTAAAGTAATTTTTGTAAAGTTACCCACTTAACAGACACTTTTTAATAGAACATGATCCAGACTCCACTGTATCACAGAAAAACTCCACCTCACTTTAAGTGAGCTCTGGATAAATGTTTCAATGTTTACAAATAAAGAAATTTTTCAGAATTGCTCTTGCCCGGAGGACAAGTTAATTAGATTGCGATGAGTGGGATTTCCTACAACCCTTTCCCCATGTGTCTCTAGAGGTGGAAAAAAAATATTAAGTACTTTCAGCTTTGCTGTCAGGAGCACTTTGTTGGAAGAATTTTCCTTCAGAGCAGTAGGCTTGACATCTGCAGAGAGTAGGTATTTTCCTTCCAAATATCTGGTCGCAATGATGTTATCCATCTGCAAAGCTGCATGTTGATCAAGCCCTGATAATTTGGCAGAGCAATGTTATAAAATGCTGCTCAGTCTGTGAAACTGGAATCTGGCACTGGGAACTGACTCATTTATGGTGTTTGGGAAAGCTACTCATAAACAAAGAGACTGTTTTAAACTGATTTGACTTTTTAAAATATCGGTGTTAAATTCTCATTGATGTGTGTGCTTGTGGTTTTTGATTGATAGACAAAACCATAATAGCCTCTCTTATGTTAATAGTATTTCCAAGTCATACCTAGACATTTTGAACAGCGATTTTGCTGCTTTAATGATTTTCATTGTTGTAACCATATTATTAAACACAGCATGGTACAGAAAATTTGGATTATATAATAAATATTCCTGAAAATTCATTTCAGTGACATAATGTACAAGATGGAAAACGTTTTCAAGATATGTTTTTCAGGAAAAAAAATGTTGGAACAAGCTAGTTGGTTTTTCTCACAAACAAGGAGAAATATAACAGTATGCTACTTGTTGTACATTGTGTCTGGCAGATCTGACAACAAAAAGGTGGTGTTGGTGTTCTGCCCAGACCACAGTGATCTTTGAAAGTTGAGAAACCAAATGAAACTAACAATCTGGACCACTGAAGCCTGTATTGCCCTTGCTGTTAGGCATCCCTGAATGGGGTGGGAAAGACCTCATGTCCTCAGGATCATACTGGACATACTCCTGCCCGTTCCCACAGCCACCCTGCAGGTAGTCTCCATGAATCCCAGTGTTTTCTCATTAAACGTGGATTCACAAGGTGTTGATCCTCTGACTGGATGGCTTTTAAATGAGGAGGGGTCAATTTAGGACTGCATCTGCTTAACAGTGTGGGGTTTTACCTGGTGACACCTGTATAAAGCAGTCTGTGCCTAATAGGAAGATGTTTCAGGAAGATGTCTGTGTCATATTCTTTGATCACTTGTTACAATGGTTAATGAATATCTTTACTAAAAATAGCTACAGTATAAATTCCATGTTCTTCTCAGTCATCAAGTCTTCCTTTGGATTTGTCTGTTACTTAAAAAAATTACTAGTTGACATTTCAATCTGAAGGTACTCAGGCAACACGGTGAAAACACTCTTAATTTATCCAGGTATAGGTGACACAAATATTCCAATTTGCAGTACAGTCATTAGTTTTCACAGCTATCAGTACAGAACGTAACCAGAAATATAATTTTGGACATATTTGATGGAATCACACGTACTAAAAACAGAAATGTGTGGGTTCAGCTCAGTTGTGTTCCAAAACATAAGCATGTGTTTCAGCTACTGACTAACTTAGGGCACAATATTGTTTATATGTTGGATTTGGATTTTTACACTTTCATCATATCAGATTGCATTGATTATATAAGAATCATTGAGGGCAATGATATTAATAGCTATCATTTCTCTCACTCCAAGTGATTCTGGAATTGTAATTCTTCAGTGCACATGGTGTTGACATGAAAGCAAATAAGCTAGTATAAAGACTCATGAATCTGTTGTCATATATCCCCAATGTACTGCTGATAGAAAATATTAGATACAGAACTTTCAGCTGAATAGAAGCATCCATTTTGAACATAACAAATTTAGTTATTGTAATTGCATTATATTTTAGACGTGTTACAGCTCTTGTCACATAGGATAGAGGAGTGAATTAGAACATTTATTTTATTTTGGTGGAAAAAGCAGAAAGGATATTGGAAATTCTTCAAGTCAATTATGAATGCTATTTCTCATTCCCTTGTAATTTCTTTTTAAATCTGTTCAACAACTGACATACCTGTTTTGACTTCTCTCTGTCATTGCAGGCTGATGCAAAATCTTTGCTTGTGACTTTTTTCTGGAATGTAACTGAATTTCAGATTATTAGCTTTTGTATTCAGACTGTCAAATGCTGTAGTCAGCGTGATGACTGTAGATGAATACAAGTAAACAGACTGCTAATTTATACCATATAGAGTTTATCTCATTTTCATATACGTGATTCTACCTGAGGGGTAGGGTTTTTTTGTTGTTTTTTTTTGCATCAATATTCTCCTAGGATTGATACCTAAAATAGACAAAACCAAAAATCTGGATTAACCTTCAGTAGTTCTTTCAAAATCTAGTCCTTTTAAAGTCAGAACTCCTGACCTTGAAGCTGTCTGAAATCTGTCAGATTTGTTTTGAATGCCAGAACACCACAGCATGCAGACATGACTCAATCTCATCTTTTGGCTAGTTGCTTACAAGTTAGTGCATGCAGTAAAGAATAAAAATATCCAACTGCCAAGCCCTGCAGGAGTCAAGCTGGCTCTGACTTTGTTTCAAGGAGAGTACCTGGCTGCATAAAACATTGAAGTAACTGTTCGAAGTAACTGATCACAAGGTTGTCTTAAAGGTCATAATTAATTTGGAAGAAAAGTGACCTCTGCCTCTTTGCACAGATGAAAAAAAAGCAGAATGTAGGCCTTCAGCTCTCTTCTCAGTGAAAACATTTGTAGAGGGGCGTGCATGGGATCTAGGCAGGTGTTGACCATCTGGCAATAACATAGACATTATAGCTCTTTCATTCTACAAAATCTCTATTTTTCAGTGCTTCTCTGTGCAGCTTGGAACATCTATGTGGAATTTGGGGCAAAGTGGTCTTGTTCTGAAGGACAAAAAACCATGTCTTGGCACAAGGGCAGAATCACAGAGCAAACAATGCCTTCTTTGTCCTTACCCTGCTCCAAGGTGTTGTATCTGGAAATAGGGGCACTATTATTCATGTGGAACAGTTGCCTAGAATAAAGACTCATGGTATTTTTCTGTGGCTAGTAATAGGAAAATTCTGCACTTTATCTTGCTTTGCTTTTTATTTGTCAGAAAAATGTGCAAGTTTGTGATTGCATTCTGTCCATACAAACAACTTTAGCATTCACCTCCATATTTAATGCAAGCATGAAACTTATTATTTTTGGCCATATGGTACAGGAAACAACCTGAATAATGAAAGACCCGAGGTCACTCTCATTTCACCAGGACATTCTGTTGTCTTGTGAAAGTTCTGTCTTTTCGCGCCAAACTTCTTCTTAGTGATTAATGAGGTTCTTGCTGCTTCTCATGTCACTGTTGTTTTGGTTGATGTCAAAGTGTTTCCTGCAAATTAAGAGCTTTCCTAATCATCATATGATATTTTTGCTTTCTCTGAGAGTTTATTTTGTTGGAGTTTTTTTCTTGATTATTTGTTGGTTTGTTTGGTTTTTTTCCTTTTTCCTGACTTGGTCCTCAGATAATTAGGCTCTTAATAAATGTCTGCTATAAAAAAAATAACATGAAAGTTATTAAAACTATCCCTGTCAGCTATCTGTATATTATGAACAAACTGCTCTTGCATTTACATAACAATCTGAGCCTTCATTTACTAATTGCTGATGAGTTATCAGAGATGGGTGGAACCATATTCCTATCCTTCCATCCCCAGGATTTTTGTCTAAGATCTGCTGTAGCTGAACCTTCTCTTCAAATGTAAACTTCCTTCTGCTGCGTATGAAGAAATAGTGCACATCAGGCTTGAACTTCTCAAAATTGTTGTTGGTTTTGAAGAGATTCTTCAGTAACTGTTAAATTTGAGGATGTCCAGGAATTATGATGTAAATTTTTGTCCTAGGAATCTAAAGTGTATTTCCTCATCCTTTGAAGTTGGTGCAGAGCTCATAATTGATTGATTTTTCCTTTCAATTATGCTTTTAACTATCTCCAAACCTTCCAAATGCTTTGGGGATTTACAGACTAAGAAAAGAGATCCATTACGAGAAAATTTTCACTTAATGGGATGCAGTGTGCAATTTATTAGATGCTATAAGATCAGGGATGAGAAGATCATCACATAAAGTATCTTAAAATCAGTATAAAATCCATCACAGGTCATTCATGTATTAAATCTGCCGCTATTAGAAATGGTAGATATAAGGGAAAATAATGTTAGATCTGAGGCAAATGCAATTCCTCTCTAAACCAAAATGCAATTCAAAAAAATCTAAACCATTTTCATAAGTGAACTTAAGACAAATGTATCAGTTGAAATACATGGACAGAAAAAATATGTTAAAATGTAGGTTAGATGGTTTTTTAGGCAGGTAGGATCCGTGATCGATATATGATTTTTGTTTTTTTTTTTTTTTTTTTAAATTGTAGATAAATATCAGCTTATTTTATTTAAACTGAGCAGAAAGTGGCCACTTTGGAATTTTGTGACTATGAACATACATTCAAAAGAAGAGGGATGATTAAGAAAACAAAGCCAAAGAGTTAGTAAATGAAGTATTTTAGTAGTATAGAAGAGAGAAGAAATGCTCCCAAATACTAAGCAGTCAAGGATCGGAGAAGGACATTACCTAGGCGAGGCAAATTATTGATAGCTCAAACTTTGAAAAAGCATATTTTCAAACTTAGATGCTATGGGGACAGAAAATATTTCATAAGAGTATAGACAAGCCAACAACATTATATTGCCAAGGATTGAGTATGTTGTCCACAGCCTAGCATGTGGACACTCTTCTGGCCATGGGCTAATGGAAAATGTGAATGGGCTAAACTGCCTATAAACAAAGGAGGAGTTGAAAGAGCACATATCTCTTCTTTTTCCTTTTTTTTCTACTAAATGAAAAGCTTGTCCTTGATACATGGAAAGGAAAAGCTCATGTGTTATAGAGAATATGAACACGGCAAATGGAAGTGCCACAGAATATGCCACAAACTTACAGTGCTCTTTTCACAGTGTTCTTGTCAGTTTCTCTGTGAAGAAAAATCATGAGTTGCTCAAGGAAAGAATATCGAAATAAATAAAGCCTAATAAAATTGCAGAGTAATTTTGTTTCACCATGCTTAAGATTTTCTTGATGTGTTACACTGGGATTATTTCTGTGCTTTTATTGCAGTATGGGCAATTACTGTCATTCTGCCCAGAGTTGTTCCTCTTAATACATCACTTCACTGGCTAAATTAACAAGTAGTGCTGTAACGAACATTTGTTTTTGAAAAATAATTTGAGCTCAGCCTAAGATTTAGTGAACTATGTACTAGAACTGTGCATTCACTTCTCTGTTCTTTTTCACCCCCTATGCATACTAAAGAAATTATATTTCAAAACCTGAAATTTTCAGTAATTGTATAATACCATTATTTAATTTTGCAAAATGCTCTTGTAATCCTTTGTGATTCTCAGAGCCTAATTAGTCTATTTCAAACTACAGATGAGGGAAATTATTATAATACCTGATTTAGACTACTCACATCTTCTTCTGTCTTTATTATTTGCTTCTTAAGTGGGTAACCTATAGTGGTATAGTCCCTCTAAAGCTCCTACAAGAAATGTCTTTAAAGAAAAGGGAGCTAAGCTAGAGGTTTGGGGCATGAAGGTATCAGTGCACAAAGATCTGTGTGATTTCCAAGCAATGCACTTGAATGCACTGTGCTTCAATTCTGCAGCACTGAAGTGAGGATATATTACTTTATTTTCTTTCTTCTGTAATGTCTCAACAAATTATTTTTAGCCCTTTGGAGCAAAGGCATGCTGTGTGTTTGTTATAATAACTGGAATAATTTGGCTATGATCTTGCTTGCAGTTTGAAAGCTCTACTGTAATTCAGAAAAATAATATTATTAAATTGGTGGAAATGTGCTGAGATATTCTCTCCCAAATGTTACCTTGAAGCATGGCTCTTCGAGATGGTTGATGCCACCTGGTTTCAGAGACTGGGAGTTTTCAAAATATCAAGATCATTACCTTAGACTAACTGCTTGTTGAAAGACCTCAGGGTGCAACTACAACTTCAGCAAGCTTTGGTTATGTCTCTCAACTATCAACTATTCAGTGTGAGCTCTTTGACAGGGTTTTTTGGGGTATTTTTTACTTAGTAAATTTTATATTTGTAATTTTTGATGATGAAATATTGTTACATTATTCTGCTAAAAAATAATAAAATAAAATACTGCAACAGCAAATGACCCCATTGGGTTCTCCAGTGGACTATCTCAGATGCAGGTTGTTATTACCCTTATAGTGAACTGAATCCTATCTTCAAGACTAATATTAAAGCCTTAGATGTTCTCTTGAGAACTTTCACTTCACTATAATATTTCTGACTTGTCTATAATCATATCAAGCGTATTTCATCCATATCTTGATTTCATCCATACCTTGAGATTTATAGCCAGAGGATTTTTTTTACTTGCTGTGTGTGTTTAAGCTTCTTTGGATTCTAAAGTGCCATTAGAATGTGAACTCATGGTGCACAATAATTTTGAATTTAAAAGTTCCTAATTGTAGATTAGTAGTGTTACAGGAAAAATATTAATGAGAAAGCTTTTTATGTACACCTTTTTCTGAATTCATGTTGTTCTCACTTTAGTGAAGTAATTTAGTCAAATACAAAAATTTACAAAAACAAAGCAGTAAAAACTCTTTGAAGAAAAGCCAAACTCAAAACAAACCCAAATCACTTCTGCTTAATAATTCCTGAAAGTGAATTTAGACCAAGGAGCTTGAGAGCTCAAAAGGTGCAGTTTGGCTGATGTGTCTTTATGTTGGTGTTCAGAATGTAGATTAGTGTTTTAAACTTCTGTTGTACATCAGACGCTTTGATATGTTGTGCTCCTTTGATCTCTAGAAAGCTTCTAATTTGAGGATAACTCAGGAAACTGTTTACAAGTGTTACAACATGGGATCTCATGTTCTATTATTTTTTTTAATGAATGCAACCTTCTTCCCTGTGCAGGCATCAGAACTCAGTTTTGCTAGATATTGTACAATGTATGTGAAAGTTTCTGTTATGATACTATGCTTGGTAATTACTGAAATACTGCTGAGAGGAATATGTATCGTTATGATTTATGGCTTACAGTGACTCAAAATTATCAGTCTTAATCAGTTTGGGTTAAGTACAAACACATGTGTCTTCCTAATGAAGTTGTCTGCACTGTTAATATCCTAACAGCTGTAGTCTTACATTGGACTAAACTGGTCCTGTCTGTTTAAACAGAGTTGATGGAAAAAGTATTTTAAAACAGTAATTTAAAAAGTTTTTCAGGTTATATAGCAACTCTTCCATTAATTTAGTAGCTTACTAAGCTATACAGGACTCTTTCTGAGACACGGTGCTCATGGTTTGTCAAGGATACGTTAAAGAAGAGACTATCTATTTTGACATTTTATTTTGGCTAAAATGCTGATTTAAACTAGCAGGAGTACATCATTATTCAACCAATAGAAACCACAAGCAATCGCTTGCAGTGAAAAAAAATCTCTGTTCTGTATAAATCTTAATTATACACAAAGCATTACCCATGTAGAATCCACCCCACTGGCACAAGATAGCATCAGATTCTAAAAGCTGGAAGCTTCTTTGCTTTCGAGTCAAACCAATAGAGAGAAGATAATAGGCTTCATCCAGTGGTTTCCTGCTTTTGTGCTTTTTATGGTGGGTTTTATACTGTGGACCTTCTTAACTAGACACAGTGTCAAAGTACTCAACAAATACAGACTTTCAAGAGGGACTGAAGTGTAAATTCTAGTTGCTGTAAGAGTCAGATTTCTAAATATAGAGCGTGATTGTGTGGCCCCAAACCACAACGCCTATCAAAATGAAATTTAATTTAAATGTACTCAAGAATGACTCTTGCAATGTACTTCTCAGCCCCCTCCTCTCCATCTGTAGCTGGTGGGAGTTGAGCTTACAGAGAATTTTGTTGAGAATGCTTAACACCTTGCAGATGTTTAAATTTGAAAACCATCCTTAATAAGATATAAATAAAGTAAAACTGTCTGGCTTTAAAATGTAATAGATTTGAAAGTAAATGTTGAAAAAGTTGTTTGGAACAAAGTATAAACTTTTTTTATTTCAGCTGCCTTTAAACTTCTTTAAATGAAATTTCCTAATCTGCACAGTTTCTTGACACTTTTTAAAAAATAAACTGGGTGCAAAGAAATCCTTTATTCTTTTTAAATCGGTGAAAGAAGTGTTTCAGAGTAAAGTTTCACAAGTAGAGAGCTGATCCTGAAGCAGGAACAAGTTGGTTGAAACTCCTGAGAGGTGGACATGTCTGTACAGGCATGATGGGTCCGTAGAGTTAGCAGCAGCATGGTAGTTCTTGCACCCTTTTGACCACTTTTCCTCTGGCTCCACAGCGAGGCAAGAAGTGGATGGACAAGAACGAACTAAAAGTGGATCCCCACCTCTACCTTCAGTGTTTCAAGCAGCACAAGACCAACCTTAGAACACATTGTCCCTCTCAGACGTGTTTTCTAAGTCCTTTTTTCTGTAGAGCGTATATGTGGATTGTCCTTTTGGGAAATCCAGGCAAACTTTTGAAGCTCTTTTTAGCTATTCATCTCCTACAATTTATCCCTTCTGCTCTTGTGACATCATTCTCTATATCTCTACCCAAATAAGAGAGAATACTTTTATTTTGTTATTTTCACAGTGACATCAATAACAGCTTGAGAGATGTTTATTACAAATACTAGTTTTACAAGGGAAGATTTATATAAATATTGGCTTGGTTGCTTGTAGTGGCAATAGTAAATGCATCACTAATGGAAAGACATCCTCTTAGGAATATGATTTTTCAACATTGTTCAATAGTGCAACCAAAATGCTGTAAAGCTTTACTCTAAGTTAATAATTCGGAATATTGCTGAAGAAAGGCAGAGAGATGGATATCTGCTGTAAACCAGACATCATTTTATTGCTTGGAAACATGAGCGGTCCCTTAAGTATCTGCCTTGCAAATGTGAACCTGGGTCAAGAGGAAAGAAATCAGAGGGACTACAGCAAGTAATGTATAAATCTTTTGCCTCTGGCACAAAAGGCTTAGAGCTGTTACAAACTATGTTAAAATAAAATGAGAATAGAAGAGTGTTTGATTGCCTGAAGTTTGAAAGAAGTCTTTCTTTTTCTTTTGTTTTCCCCTTTCCTCCTTTGTTTTCCTCCTCTTTCCTCCATTTTCCTCCTTCCTGGTTTTGACTGTCTTATAGTGTAGATCTGCTAATGCTTTGAAATACTAACATTTTAAGGTTGTGATGTAACAGGGAAGGATGTATCATATCATCCGAGATTAAACAGTGATTAAAGCTTCCCATTCCTAGTCTGTTAAAGTGAATGAAAATTATTCTGTTGAACTCATTGGGCCCATTTTACTCAAGTATGCTCTGAGGGGAAGAAATGAATACCTAGCTTCCATGCTTTGTGAAAATACTTCTAATATTTTACTCAAATCTCTCTTTAATACATCTAAAAGTGACCTTGTTGCATTAGGGTGAGTTACTAGCAAATGGAAACATGACCAAGAAAAAAGTGGCTTTATAAAAACATTTGAGGAGAAAAATAAAATGTTGACATTTACAGACAACTCACAGGGCCAGTCAGAGCAAATGCCTCAGGACAGCTCATTACACCACCAGAAATGTCTCTTGTAGTGCCTACAGCTTTATATTGAAACTTGATTGAACATATTTCTAATAATGCCTTCCAGAGAGAACACCAAGGCTTCAGTTTCCTAAAGAGACTTTGAAACAACTGCTTTAAATAAAAGCCTAATTGAAGCTGGGAAAATTATATTAACATCATAGACAATGTAAGTCCCAGCTCTCTATTCAAGCTCCAGGGACCTTATTCAGCTGCATCATTCAAGCCCTGAGAGTGTGATAAGATGCAGCAAAAAAAGGTGCTGGATGTCTGCTTAAAAGTAACCAGGTAATGAGCTCTTGTTCCAGGAAAAAAAAAGTGCAAGAACCCTACTTGACCTACAAAGCAAACTAGGGGGACAGGGATGAAAGATGTGCAAACAACTCTACCACGGCACTGAGGACTTGTATAAGGTCACAACTCTTCCTTCCACATACACTGCTGGCAGATTAATGATCATAGCTGTAGGGCAGGTGCTGAGATCTGACATTTTCAGTGTACCAGGACACAACAGCCAAGCAAATGTGAAGGGGGAAGCAGGCTATAAAGACTTTATTCTTCAAGAATATTTTGAGAGATGGTTTTTCTCTTATATTCTCCTTGGACAGTGCAAATCAAAGGGCTGTCCCCACCTTTCTGGACCATAAAATCCATGTTTGATTTAGTATAACTATCCTTTTGCTTATTTTCAGAAAAATATGTAAAGGACTACAGAAGCAAAAATTATAGCAAAACATATTTGTTTCATAATTTATTGAAAAATTATTTTATTTGACCCAGAGTCTAAAATTACTAGTAGGTTGCAGTGGTTAAAAGTAATCTCCACTGTAGCACTTGATTTACAAAATGTAGAGTCTTGGTTTCATGGTAATAAAGAAATCAAGGTATAGTTGTTTCAAATAATGACATTTTCAAAAGTAATTTGATTTTTCTCAATGTGAGATAATGCTATTTCATTGTCGTCTCTTCAATTCATTGCCCAGGACTGTGTCAGGCATGTGGGTGTCGAGATCACTGTTCTCTATTGAGTGTGAGAGATGAAAATAAATCTCAGAAATCTTTTTATACTGTCATTGCTGGAAGTGGCAATGACCAGTGTATGTGGGCTGTATCTCATCACACTGCCTCAATTCAATGTCATGCTATTGAATGTCACAATGTCACAGTGTTCTCCTCCTTAACACCTACTCCTGTTTTGGGACTATATTTAATAGAAAGGAACTATTCTTTCCTTTATTCAAAGAGATTTGAGTCTCTTTTCTCTGCTGAGAGACATCAAATGTAGAAGGCCTTTTGTTAATCATGAAGGATATTAAAAGAAGGGGTGTGCAAAAACCAGAATAGCACTGGGTTCCACGTGGGCTGAAACTGGGACCCTGCATAATTTCAAAATTTCCACCGTTTTCATCTTTTCCCTGTAATTTCCAGACATGTCACTGCATTATTAGCTTTATCATGTGCCATTTGACTCGATTGCAGAAACTAAGGGTCAAGTTTCCAGCCCATTATTGTAGCTCAAATTAAAATTAACTATCAAAATTGCTATTTAATGACAGTTAATGTTAGAGTATGATGTTCTTATAAACTGAAAAACTTCTCAGTATTTCTATGCTTAAAGGTGTACAAATAAAGGCTAAGAAGGAAAGATGTGCATGCCGTCCTGTTCGTATTGCCCACTATGAGATCAGTAAAGCTTTCATTTCTCTCTTTAGAGGGTACCTATGTTCATAATCTTGTTCTATGCTATACACCTATAATATTGTTCTTCTGTTCAGAGGTAGCAATTTCCTTGACAGGGCTGACTGTCACAATATTCCGTATGTTTGTGAAATTATTTTGTCTTAACAGAGCTAAGCTCTCTGAAATTAAAATGATGGTATGAGACACTCAGAGTAAGACTAAAATGCACCAAAACCGGAGCTGATGTTAAAGAAATAAACCTCTGTGGAGCCAAGATTTGCTCATGTTTCAAAATGGTTTTGATTTCCTTCACAGACTTTTATACAGCCATCTTTAATGAACACCAAGAAAAATGCCAAAAAAATACTTTAAAGGATTCAAAAGATGTTATGATAGTTGATACGTCAATACATTTTTCATCAAACCACCATAAAAATCCAGTTTCAAATACAGCTCAAAGTTCATATTCTATTTTTTGACTTTGTGCAATTTCAACAGGGTTTTTCTTCAACAAACTAAAAGGTTAGAGCTCTTATTAAATCTGAATTCCATAACAGAACTTTAATCATAGTGCTGATACTTTGATACTGCAATACAAATAATAACCATTTTGATGAATTTCACATTGCCGTGCACTGAATGTTGCAGTTACTTATTCCTGCTAACTTGTTCTTACCATATCCTACCAATAATATGGCGTTATCTAGGCACAAGTCCCATCGGTCTCATTGTGTTCCATGGGGATGAGCAAGGACCATATAAATCTTTTTTTAATATCCTAGACTGGAGTTTAGGTGGCCTTCAGCATGTATATTTTTGATCTATGGGTAACTACAAATCTCATTAAAGATGATGCACACACTAGATAGCTGTCATTTACGTTAAAGTAACTAACAATTAAACATGTCATTCTTCAGTGGTAGATGAAAAAGGCCAAGGACTTGTCATCATGTAAATGCTGGGATTGGAATTTAATATTTTGCAATCTCCTCTTTCTTTCCCACCACCCCCCACCCCCCACCT
>VWZK01011771.1:93514-170445 GCA_013396935.1 Baryphthengus martii | reverse complement strand
ATATCAAACCAGTCTCATAAAGAAAAAAAAAAAAAAAAAAGGAATAAAATTTTATGCTCAGGGTGTTTGACTTTCACAGTCTATCTTTGTATGTTTATTGTAGGGACGGTCTAAGGGCCACAGACACCCCTTATTGTCTCTTCCCTCATTTCCAAGTGCTTCAGTAGTGCCATAATAGTATGGACAGTTTTGTTTCTTAGAAATTCTAGCTATGTACTTTTTATAATAGGACTTTTATTTTTCACAGTACTGATTGGTGGATGCTAACTTTATACCTCTTTCTGTACACAGCAAGCTGTCATGCTTGCTTAAAGAGGGGCCTAATTTTTGCTTTAATTTTACTTCAGTATCAAAAAAATCATATCCTACAATGTCAGGAAGATAAATGTACGTAATATTTCCTGAATTTTCCCTATAATTTCCAGACAGGGAAAGGATAGTTAATAATAATAGGCACATTTTTTAGTCTGTAGATTTATATGCTGCTTGCAATTGTGGTTCCTTCATTCTGTTTGTATTGACCTCTGTTGTAATCAGTCACTTTTATATGTAAAGAGCAATATGCACAACACAAGGTTTATTGATGTTAATAGGATTTAAATTAGAAAGAAGATAACAGACATACCGAGGTTAATGGGAAGACTAAAAGGCAATGCAGATATTTTCTAAATTAAAAACAATAGGCAATTGTTACGCAGTAGTTATCAAATGCCACAGAAGTACCTGTTAAATGATAGGGCAACATTACCGAGATTTTTTTATATTTGACTTTTGTTGCTTATTTAAATTGGAAAAATTTGTTTCAGCTGAATTCAGTTATGCCATGTTACCTTTTCAATTATAAAAGCAGATGAGTGTTTGTGATACATCATATGTGCCAGTGTGGATTATGGCTACTTGGTCGACTGAGCTCAATTGATTTCTTTGGAAAAACTGGTTTCATTTAGTTTGTTTCTCTTTAACCAGTTAACAAAGGATCAACAGATCAGGTACCCTAAATTAATGGTACAATCAGAAAGAATTAATTCTGTAGCACACTTGAATAATTAGATATCTTGGCTTTACAGAGAATTCATACTTTCCAGCTACTTGTTTAGCTGTTTTTAAAAGCAGTTTAATGCTGCTCACTCTTTGTTAGGGTGAACAGATGAAAACCAAGGACAAGACTGGGCTTGCTTTGGATGAGACACTAGACAACAACTGTGTCTCTTTTTAATCAAATTTGACCTTATATCCATTGGAAAAATGCTTTTATGCCTCAAAAGCCCTCAGAACATCTCTATAGTACTCTGAGAATGCTTTGGTGATTTTATTATCTTGTTTACATGTCTTGCTTCCATTGCTGTTTTCAGTGATGGTTCTGGATGCCAGAAAGCAGACATTCGATTTCTAAGACAGCTGAGTAGGAACGTGTCTGATAATCACTATTGTAGTGGTTTGCAGCTCCAAATTAAAGAAGCAGGCATCAGTGCTGCTACCCAAATATCTGTCTGGTATTAAATAAAAGAGAAAGCAGATTCCTCTCTGATTTGATTCTGCTTGTATCAGCTGCACTGACAGAAGGGATATATATTTTGGATGATTGCTGAGGAGCATATGGGAGCAGCCTGCTGAACCCAATGAAGTCAATGCAGTATTCCCAACTGTTTCAGCTAGACTTCTCCCCAAAAATTTCTGATTTCTCAGCCTTTAATTCCTTATCATAGTCAATGTGAAAAGAATACTACTAGGATGTCCTATATAAGATAAAATAAGATACGATGAGGCTGATCATAAGTGATGTTTCCCTTGCGTTGGACAATTGGAGCTATTTGTGAGTATGGGAGCTATGGATACACATGACATTATCTGCTAAAACTTTATAGCCTTTGCCCTGGAACAAACTGTGGGTCAGCACTGAGAGATGTTATGGGGTTTGGAGGCAAAATAGAATCACAGTACCTGAATTCACGGTCAGTCTGGGGTACCTGGAGAAAAACTATAATTCTGCTTATATATTGCTATGGTTCCACCATTGCTTCCTCCTTTTAAAGAGTAGAAATGAATTAGTTGATTTAAACCCATGTTTCTTGCTTTGCCTCCTGGACCTGGCAGTTTTAAGCTCCGAGGTGGTGACTGACATCAATCAGGGATCCTTCTGGAGCAGATTCCTGCATCAAGGTTTAGTTCAAAAGCTCCTTTTGAAGAACAAATTTTTGTGCAAGTTCTTTGAAATTCAGAGGAATTAAAATGATGAAAGATAGCTCTGGTCCAGAAAAACAGGTAGATGATTGTTTCAAGTGCCCTTATTTTTTATGATCTGTGAATTTTTCAGCTTGTGTATTGACTAAAAATGTATTTATTAAAAATGCAATACAAAGACAGTAAGGGTTTTTTTCAAGCTACAAAATACTGATAATAAAACCTATTAAAGATCAGAAAAATAACACTTTTCCGATCTAAATATATTATGTGGATGAGAGGTTCATGTTCTAGTCCTGCAGGAAGAAGAGCCCCAAACCACAAATTTGTTGAACTGTCTTTATTGGTTGCATTAAAAGATGTTTGTAGGCTTTTTCTTACAAGTGTTAATGAGGGAGAGTAGGATTTTTTTCTTATTGACTAGTAATTATTATCACTATCTTGTGTTTTTCATACAAAGTATCGTTTATCTAGAAAACTCAGTAAGATGGCAGGGAGGAAAAAGAAGAGAAGAGCAAAAAAAGCTATGCAAATTCTGAAATAAATTTATTTCAGCCCAAGCCTTGTAATTGTTTCACATCCTATTGGGAAAAGAAATGGAAATAGAAGGAAAACCCCTTTGAATCTTCAAGGAATTCTTCAAATCCTCTATTTTACAGTCACTGGAAGTGTATTTCATTTAGGGAAGAACAGTTATCTAAAAGGCAGGACAATATACAAAATGTATTTTTTATAGTGTTATCTTTAATATAGTAAGTATAAATTAGTAAGTATAATTAATCTACTTCTTCTGAAGATGCTGTCATTAAGATCCTGTCTTCTTAGGATGCTGTCTTTCATTCAAACTATTATATGTCTTGTATTTAGTATTCCTTAGGAAGCAACTATATGTTCTTTTTGTTATCTGTTGCTGGTACTATGCCCACAATCAAGATGCTCATACTGTGTTTGGTTAGAGTTTAATTAATTTGAAGCTAAATTGTGCTGCATACTTCTTTCCTGTGCCCAAGTCTAAGGTATTGCCTGGCAGAGCTGCCCTGAACCACAGTCATGCTCCAAGACAAAGATTTCCAAGCTTAGAGGTGATAGTTAAATTGTACTTCTCAGAACTTTGAAACTTATTTCAGTTTCTGATTCCAGTGTAAATGAGATCTCTCAAAATATTCCAAAAAAAGTAGGGAAACTTTTTCCCATATTGGCCAAACAGCCAGCTGCACATTTGGGAAATCACGCTTCACAGTCTTGGTCTGCTAAATTTTGGAGAGGATTTGATCTTACTATGTCTAGAAAATGGCCCTTATTATGTAATTATTTGTAGTAAAAGTGAACTGTGCCACTGCCAGCTCCCAGCTCCAATTTGTTGTTTCTCCATTTGGGCAAACAGTACTGTTGGACTGATCTACTAAATCTTAACTTCAGCACCTCCATTGGCCCTCCAGAACCATTATTTTTTCTGAAATAACCTGTGGAGCTTTTTCCTTTGAAACTTATTCTGATACGAAAATCCACTGTAGATCAGAAAAATGCTCCTGAGCAAAAAATCTATTGTGAAACCTTCTGTATGTGTAGAAGCCATTTTGCATTAGAAGAAAAGACATTTTGGTGAGAAAACCACTCATTGGAAATGTTTCTATCAGCTCTAGGAAAAAACTCATTTTATTTATAGGATCTGAACTGTTTGGGAGGTGAACTCTGATAAATGGGCCCCCTCAGGTGGCTATTCTACACAAAGTCCATAGCTGAACACCAGAGAAAAAAAAACCCAAACACCTTTCTTATATGACACATATCAAAACCAACATGGGTATCCCTATGTAGAAGTTGTGAACTGTTCCCATGATCTATTAAGAATAACTTCAAATTTACTTCACTGCCTATTTTCAAAATCCTGTTGATATTTGATCCTCAGAGCTTTATTTCAATTTTTGTTTGATTTTGATCAGCCTGAACTCATTAATGAAACTTCAATTTTTTCCAGATTTCAGAGCAGGTCATTTGTGGGAAGTCCTATTGGGTTGTTTGTCCAGTACTGTTTGTGCTGATATATTGCAGATATTAATGAAATGCAGAAAACCCTCATATTTCAGATGTGCTTACTTGTTTTTCAGTCTTGCTTCTCATGTCTCTTCGGTATTTTCCTCAGAGCTATAGCTCCCATATATACATCAGTGTATGTGCTGTTTACTTTCAAATCTTCTGTTTATTTGGTTTTACGGACATTTCTGGTAGTGTCTCTTTTTTTCTTCGTTAAAAAAAACCTGTTGCTAATTGTCCATTTGTCTCAAAGATCCTTGACAGTATTGTGCTGCATTGAACATGTAATATTTGTCTAGTGTCTTAGAAAACTATCTGAATTTAAGAAACCATGCTGTGTTTACATGCACAAACATTGCTCTGTGGTTTAAAATAACTCATGAGCCTTTGAAGCAGGTGTGAGGCTTTCATTACTGAAAATTTCTTCCCTATGTGATACAAACACAACATCTTACAATGTGGCCGGCTGCATTCTGTGAATTTTCATAACTCTTTAGCTCTGAGCTATTGTGAATGTTATTATCTCTCGACCCAATCACATATTTCTCAATATTGTGTTCAAGTTCGTTATCTGATTTGCCAGAGCTCTGAAGGTTTTTGTCTTTAACCCTGAATTATTTTCTATCCATGTGCTTCCAATCTCATTACTAGACTCATCTTACTTTCTGTAGGTGGCAGGAAGTAGATTGTGCTGCTGATGCTCTTCCAACTCTCTAAAAATGTTTGTTACAGACCTAACCCAAGGAATGTACAAATGGGTGCTTTACTGCAGAGCAAATACTTAGCAAACATGTTGAGTTCTGGGAATGACAGGAACACATGATTTTTCTGAAACGCATATTCAGAGAACAGAGGAGCAATAGATCTGTTGCCTGAGAGAAATCACTGCATCAATTTAGTGATTATGATGAGACCTTTCTGTGGCAAGGGAGCTACATCTTATCCCAGTTTTCTAGTCTGAAACTACCAGGATATCATGGCCCCAGGGCATCTTGTTGCCTCTGTCATGGCTCATATTGGCTTCCTACACAATCTCTAGAACAGTGAAGGTAGGAGGAGAGGTGATGAGAAATAGGATGGGAGGAATGAAGTGTAGACAAGGTAGGTGTGAGTAAGGAATAACATTCCCTTGGGCATTCTTTGTTGGTAAAATTGCTCTGAAGCAGCTGTTATAACTTAGCACAATGCTCAGCAGCCCTAAAGCAGCTCTAAATTTCAAGTAACCTAAGTTACTAAGTTCAGCAATGTTCTGTACATTCTGTCCTATACCTATTGCTCAGAGCATTTAAGAAGAAACAAATTCTGTCTCTTTCCTCCTCTCTGAAGGTACCAACTTATCTCTTGAGTCATGTGGCAAGAGCTCTGCATGATGAACAGTTGTACCCTGTTACCCTTCTCATTACCATCCAAATGGGCCCTCACGTTTTTCAAAGTACGTTTATCCTCAAATGTCTCCTGCTGGAAGTTATGTCCTATTCAAGGTATCTTCTTATTCCATCACATTCCATTTTGCAAAGTATGCGGCTGATTACCTTTCCTGAACCAAATCCCCTCTGTTGCTCTCTGTCTTTGCACTCAGGGCTGCAAACCCATGTATATGTTTAACTATATGACAATGTCCAGGACTTTCTCACGGTGATCTTCGGCAAACCCTGTCCCATGGACACCATGCTGTGACATGGCAGGTTTCCCGAAGTTTGTCCAAACAGTCAGCACCCTTCTTTTCATCTGCTTGGTTCTACTTCCATCAGTGAATAACACTTCTCCCTGTGATTTCCTCATATAGGTTATTTTAAACTCAGTCAACCGATGGCGGTTATAAAGCAATAGAAAAAATTGTCTGACTCTCAAGAATTAAATGAAAGTCTAGGTAGTGAAGTGTCTGTACAAATCTGAGCTGGTAATACCAAGTTGGGAACACTGTTCACATAGGCTTGCAAAAAGTTACTGTGACATCAATTAAAACAGGAATTTTAGCAAGTCTTTACATAGAAAGTAGGATTTTAATTTCAGAAATAATCAAATCTGAATTGGTTTGACTCTGACCCCCTAAAAAAGCCCCAAACTCGAAAGACTAGATGGTCTTACTGGACTTGGTAACACTTCACAGCAAACAAGGACGTGAGTCATGCAGTTCATGAGGGCTGGATCATGTAACCTGCAGGTCTCAGCTCTCTCAAGTCTCACTCCAGGCTCTCCTTCAGGCATGCACTACACAACAACGGCAGTTCTGCTGTCTAAAGCTTACAGTTTTCCTCATTGCTATTCTCTCTCTTCCCTGTCTATACAGCACCAGCACTGTGGTGCTGCTGCAGTGTGCAGGGGAGGGAGAATTGAGACAGTAAGTATGAACTGTGGTCTGTTGTATTTAATGTGTAAGGCTTAGTACGAAAAAGGAGAAGAACATGATCATATTTTTTTCTAAAAAAAAAAATAGGTTCTACCTAGTGTCAAGCAATACAAGATTTTCTTTTTTTGTGTTCTCAGCTGCAGGGAATGTCTTGGGAAGCAGAGCACTCAAGCTTTTAATTTACTTTCCCCTTGACTCTATGTACATTGCAGTGGAAGCAGACTACAGAGCCTCGCTGTCGGTCTATCTTATAATTGTTCTTGTCTGAAGAAATTACACTTTACTGCGAGCAGCAATATGCTGTTGCTTTGCTGTCTGTTATCCCCATGAATAAATGAACAGGAAGAAATTGTAAATAGGCTGTGTTTTCATCATGCATGAAATCTACCTGCACCCTTCATACAGTACATTAATTAACTGAACTTCTACCTTACTGTTCATGAGTAAGCAATTTCCTTGTTCATTTTGCAATGAAAAAAAAGGACATGGAGAAACACAAGACTAAGAGTGCTGTGCAAAGCGCCAGAAAATGGCCAGCTTCTATCCACTAAAAATACAAATGCTTCTCTATATCCCCAGTGCAATACATTCAACCTGTAGCACACTTGCAATAAAGTGTAGGAGCAGGAGCAGCTGTTTCTTCTGTCTGTCTATGACTGCTTTACTATTATAACTACTTATTTTGCAGTCACTGAAAGAGCTCTGGAGGCTGATTAGAGAAAACCAGAACAGAAGTAGTCTCACCAACAGAGTATTTAATTCTATGTTGCTCCATAGTATCAAACCTCGTTATCTTCAAAAATTGCTTTCCAGACTTACTTTCTTTGAGAGAAGCTTTGGGTTTATGGGAGAAGTTACCTCAGTCGCACGACAGTTGAATCAACACTGGTTTACTGCACATTCCACTGGTGCTCTGCAAAACTTTCACCTGAGTTAGAAGAGGTGAATGTCTTACTTCCTTCATTTCTCTTTTCCGCACATTTTATTTTCAAATCAGCCAACTGGTCTGGATTTTGCACCTTTTGGCTTCCAAACTTTCATGGAATCTTAGAATGAATCATAGAATGGTTTGGATTGGAAGGGACCTTAAAGATCATCTAATTCTAACTCCTCTGTCATGGGCAGGGATGCCTTTCTCTAGATCAGATTCCAAACTTAGGCTTTTTTTTTTTTTTTTCTTTTCTGCTGTACTTCATTTTTGGACATCTAAGCCATATATATATGTATACACACATACGTTGTGTACTTCACCTTCGGGCATCTAGGCCATATATATATATATATATATACATACAGGTTGTTCAGGACTGCTGGATAAATGGTAGAGAGGATTGTTAATTCCTTTCACGAGAAACACTTTCTCTGACCGATTCACAAAATGTACTTCCACTACTCCTTGGAGCTAAAGCAAACTTACTCGCAGGCAGATTTCCAGAACTTACTTGTGAATGGCTGCATCTCACCTGAAGAGGAAAAAAGTTGGGGAGCATACTGTGAAACAAATAATAAAAGACAATTGTGTTCTTTTTTAATGCTGTATGTGCAGGCAGGTTTCAAAAAAGAGAAAATGGGCCTGAGAATATAACAAAGCAAGAGTGAAATGTTTCTTCCTTAACATAGTATCTTAGCAAAGTTGATCTAAAAGACCAAAAAGGATTGGTAAGATTTTGTGTAGAAACTGGAGGCAGTACGCAGTAAGCTTTGCAAGCCTGATCTAGTGCATTTAGATGTCAAAATGTGGTGATCACAGTTGGTTTTATTTAAATGTCTGCATTCTAGTATTACCTAGTATACTACGTAATATCAATACATACGTGTATTTATATATAAACTTTAGACAGTAAAATACATATACATGTATAAATTTGCTTTTAAACAGATTAGAGGGAGAGATGAAAAATAAAGCAAATAAAACACAAAACAGTTATCCTATAGAAAGAGGACTCACTTGTAAACAAACAGGAGGCTGGGAGACAGCCCTGAGCATCCAGGTGAAAGCTACGGGTATGCCAGCCAGAAAATCCTGGGTGCGATCTCTTGAGTTCTGCATGTGACAAGATTTATGTTGCAGTGAAACCCGGGGCTTTTGGAGATGAAACAAAAGCTGTGCTGGCAGAGCAGAAAACAGTGTTTAAATGGTAAAGTACATTTGGGTCTTGGGAGTCAAAGAAAACAATAATTAACAAGGATGATCACTGTATTTATTCTGTTAAGTGATATTTATTTATTGGAGTCTCTGAGAATATTTTGTATTTGAACCATTCCCTGAGATGTTTAGCCTTAAAATGAAAGAAAAGCCAATTTATTGTGAAATATAGACTTCTGTGCTGAATGTAATCCAGGATACTTCAGATAGTGTCAGACTGGTAAGTGCCTCCTGTTTGCTGCTGATTTTATAACGTTTGTCACATAACGCTACTAAAATGTACCAAGAGAGCCTGTTATCTACGAGCCTGTCTTCAGCACTTGTTCTGACACCATGCTTGGAAGGTGAAATGATAGCAATCGTAGTCCATCACATTTATGGGACATCTTTGGCACTGAATATTACCTGTAAATTTCACTATCAGGGGAAAGCACACTGTGCAACAACTAAATAGCAACAGATCATAAAATGCTAAAACCTTCTAGGGACAGAGCGTGATCATGTTATTCCTGTAAAGCAGACACGTAAGTAGCTCCCACCTGAAAACACTAACCTTGAATGTGAAAAGGTTTATAGAAAATATTGAGAGCCAAGAGCAAGAAAACTGGGCTGAGCAAACAATATCCAGGCAGCCTTGAAAGCAGTGGTTTTAATTTTGTGGAGTTTATATGGTGGCATGCAGGGCCTAACCTTCTATGAAAACAAAAACAACTTCTTAGGGATTGAAGTTCCATTGGGAGAGCAGCTCTCCGAAACCATACCATGCTAGGAACTGCTATGTGAGACTCAATTTGCACTTTTGTTATGAATAGTTAGCTTCTGTGGATGTTTTCTTCAGTTAATTACATTCATGTTTTCTTCATCTTACTTATATTAATTATTTATTGCTGAAAAGATACTAATGAATTTATACATTTAATGGTTAGTAACAATTAGAGATAGCAATCAAGATCAGAAGGTATTTAGGCAGCAAGGCTTCTCGGTGTTTGCTATCATTTTGCTGCATAATATGATAAATGCGTTGACTTAACTTCATGCTTTTGCAAAGCACATGAGAAAAGTGAGTTAATGTGAAAGACAGCACAAACAAATGTAGGGAGAAGAAACCCAGGATTACAAGACCTCGGTTGGAAGACATCTCCACTGTTACCATACTGAGTCAACGCTATTAGAGGGATAGTGCCTAGTGTGTCTTCAGAAATGCATCAGGATCCAGCTTCAAATTCATTAGGTATTTTGTGCTCACTTCTCTTGTAGAAGAGACTTCTGGAATTACACCATGTTTTAATGCTTAAAAACTTTGTGGTATTCCAAATAAATTGCTCAGTTTACATTTGTGGCCCGTTTATAGGTTTCTTTCTGTGAAAATGGCTGTCTTCTTCATAATCTTTTAATGCATTTTGCTAGCCTTCTAATCTCTGTGACTCAACATACATAGCTCATACTATATTTATTTGTTGCTTCTCCATGCTTAAATTACTGCCTTACACATTTACGTGCTGCTACCACAACATATACCCAACCTAATACATAACCATATGCACCTAAGTAGGTACGTTGTACCTAATCACACACTATTTCCCTCATAGTATCCTGTCACATTAAGCGTAGGAGAATGAATTAATTCAGTGACTTCAGAGAAAATTAGTTATTATCTAATTTTAGAGTGCTTGACTTTGCAAGCCAAATCACTATAAAATGAAGCGACTTTTAATATATATGATTTATTGGAGTTCTTTGTGGTAACAAAGTAGCTTAGAATAAATGTGGGTAGATACCATTTTCATTATGCACCATTAGTATAAAATATGGGCGTGCATTAGCTATAAAGTTTGAGGTATTTTTATTTTCAACTCTGTACAGTCTGAAGGTGATGATCCAACCTTTCTAATGTGAAAGCATTCCTTTTTTACGAGACAAGATTAAGGTGAAAATGGAATCATTACACACACTTTCTGAATGCAGAAAATCAATGAACTTGTGACAGCAGTATTCAAAATAACGTCATAGCAATTTGCCTGTGCATTATTGCGAGGTTTTGTTGCTTTCCTGTAGTGCTAATGTCCTCATTAATATATCTTCTCTTTGCAGATATCTCTTTTGTCTTTTGGACTGACACAATAATCTTGCCCTTTGAGAGGAGAAAAATGGATGGCAACTTCACCTTTTTAAAGGCAGAGAGTATTTGCAAGCAACAGGTAAGTACATTCTAGCTGTGCTCTTGTAGGTGTTGAGAGGCACATCTACCAGTGTACCACAGATCTGACTAATTGTGGACATTTTTAAATCATCCATCCATAAGATATATCCATGTTGTCCTCTAAACAAGTTAGCTCTTTTTTATTTCCTCTTTCCCTAAATAGTGCTGAGTTTCATCCAACAGTCCAGGTTCTTAAATTCTGGAGGTCTTATGCAATCTCCCAGTGCCCGTTACTTTACTTTTGACTTCTTATCATTCGGCGTTATTATCAGGCCTGATGAATATAAAAAGTACATTAGTAGTGTATGTTCTCTTATGAAGATATTATACAGATCAGTTCCCTAAAAAAAGCCTCTTGAAGCATCCTTATCTTTTCAGCTTGAAAATTATGATTGTTTTTCTGTCTGTGGACTATTAACCTTGATTGTACGTCTGCCATATATTTTAATCAAATTCCTCTTGCAAATGAGTCTCACATATTTTATACTGCCATTAATACTGCAGTGTGCCTATGAGCTCAGAGCCTTTAATAAAACATACCTGTACTTGGCCTACTTCTTTCTTCCTAAACTAGCATTCATTAAAAGCAACTCCACTGAACTGTGTAGCATTACTCCTGGTCTAAAACAATTAAGCACGTTAGGCCACTACGTTCTCAGCATCCCTTCACATATTTTTCATTTTCAAAGTACTGTGCAAATATAACCAAGTAATTTAAATAAATAGGGGAATTATTATAAAAGATGTGTGAAATTATCTATTTTATACTTTTTTTTTTACGAAGACAGGATTTTGTGTAGGATTTCTCATCCAGATTTTGAACAGGTTAGAGCTACACTGCAGTGGCATTTTCTGTAACATGTAATTATGTGTCCTTTGGGAAGCTCGAGCTCTAGTGAGAAATCCAGGGGAGAGCTGCAGATAGAAATCAATAGCCAAGGCAACACTTCAGATCTGTAGGGCTGAAATGCTGATATTTTGAATCTAGCAACATGGAAAACATGTATGTCAACAGTAGAGTTTTCTGTTAACATCAGTATTATTGCTCTCTGCAACTGCAAATTAAGAACTGAATAGATTTATGATACTACGATAGCAATACAATTCAAACTACAGTAGAGTAGCAGGGAGATGGCCTGAAATGAGAGCAAGTGCTCAGTTTAGCAAATGCACTGAAACTTGGCTACATGATATCTGAAAACTTGAAGAATAAATAGCACCAAAAGCTGACAAACATCTCGGCACGGAGACAAGTAAATTTTAGCAGCAGGTATTGTTGCCCAGTCTGTCCAAGCTCAGAATAAACCTGCTTTGTCCCTTTGATTGCTGAGGCACGGTGTGTATCAGGCACAGAAAAGGCTGTGAAAATGTCAAAGTACCGTATACGTGGTTCATTATGGAATTGCTTAATCATTGATCTGCATTAGGGAAGAGGTTTAGAAAACCAAAAGCTATTTGGACAGTAGCCATTCAGCCTTATATAAGCTGCATGTGTGCAGGTGCGAGAAATCACCGAGGAAATTTAGCTTTTGCTAGGGAGGTAGCTGGTGACTCACCTTTCTAAATCTGTGAACGTGAGGGAAACTTTCCAAAAGGAATGAGGAATGGCTGAAGCTCTTCCTATATTTCATTAGGAATTTAGAAATGAGTCCTGGGAGGCAGAAAATATCCCCAAACGTGTATATTTTTTGCATGAAAAGATTTGTTTGAAGTTGAAATGTTGGGGTTTTTTCTTTCCATTTGAATGAGATTAATGTCAAAAAGTATATGACAGTCTGAGTTTTGTGTGGCTTTCAAGTAGCTATTTTGGAGACATCTCCAGAATGTTAGCTTTAGAAAGCTACAGATGAAAAATGAAAACTGCCATGTACAATTCCTTGGGATAAAAAGCATAGATACTGCCATAACTGTGCTGCTCTATCAGTTTAAGAAGGTAAAATATGAGTCTGGAGTAATGAGACAGCATAGAATTTCTGAAATGTTTACAAAAGTTTTCTTCTGAAAAATTTACACCATCTGATGTCCAGTGTTAGGTGCAACAGGGTCTTCTGAAGAAGATACTAGTACTTGTCCTTTGATTGAAACACTAATGAAATTTGTGATTAAGACTCTTGGTATGTAACAGGGTTTGGTTCATCTTTTCCAGGTGTTCCTGGTGCAGAATTTATTTATTGACAGTTAATTTTCTGCAAATCATAGGGCTCAGACCATAAGTGTGCTAGATACTTTGTTCTCATTGAATCTGGGACAGGTTGGTGACCAAATACCTTCGGGACTTCTAGTCCCAAAACATATTATTGACAACCAACAAAGTATTTCCTGTGCTGGATGGAAACACAGGTTAATGTTGGGTTGTTACCAGGCCTGGAAAGCTGATGTCACCCCTGTGGGAAGTAAAATTCAGCATTTAGGAAACACTGTGCATTGCTGCTTAGTCTTGTCACTGAATCTATAAATGAATCTAGATAATGCCCTTTTGAGACTGTGCCTTTTAGGAAAGATCTTGAGGTCGGTTTGTCATTTATTAATATTATACCCTTCAGCAGAAATTATGACAGATGGAAAAGAAGTTGCAACAGAGTTTGCCCTTGTATTTAAATATCATTAATGTATGCTGTAATCTCCATAATACAGGCTCAATTCAGAGACCTATTAGGCTTTGATTTATGAATTAGAAATTAGAAGATAATTCATTTCAGCAATATTCAGTTTGTAGACCTGGATTGTTCATTATAGTGAATGTTGTTGTTCATTATGCTTCACATCATTTATTTAGGGAACATGTTTTTTTAACTAGCTAAAATATTTTACTAACCTCTAAAATACCTTGAAACTGGAGATGTAGTCAGATTTATTTCTGAAAAAATTACCAAGCTAGAGTTCAAATTAGTTTAGTGTGCTGAGTAAACATAAATCTACAAAAAATCTGAGTACAGGTAAAGGCCTAGAAGCTGATCCCAGATGCTTTATTAGAGGCAGCTCTAGGTAAGTATGGGTGAGGCAAAATACATTAAACAGGCTCATTAAGTATGCTGATAAATTTAAGGCAACCGTAGAACTTCATTGTTGTCTCCCTGTTTGCTAGAATTGTTTTCTGTAGCAGAAATGGACTTCACTGCTTATGCCCATGGGAAGTAAACTCAGGTCAGAGAGTGACTGATGGATAGAGCTTGGAATTCCCTCCACCCCCGTGAGAAGTGGAGAGCAATTATCATTTCACTGCATGCGCAATGTTATTTGCAATTTTGCAATATGGCGAAATTTACACTTCTTTTTTTCAATTCTTCTCTGTTCATCAGTTACACATTAAATGTTTCACCTATGAGCCAATGCAGAATGAATCTGTTACAGCTAAAAAATAATATTAGAAGTGGTTTGTTTTTTGTTTTAAAAGCTTGATCTATCACAGCAACAAATTTTTGCTGCTTTCTGAGCTACGGATTCTCCTACACTATGGACTGAATATTATTAATGATAGCAGGCTTGACTCAAGTCCCTTATATTAGTATAAAGTAAGAATTATTTTATGGAAGTGAAAGAGTTTGTAGAACAAGAAGGAGCTGAGTTTGGTTGTGTAGTTTGTTTATTTCCTAAGAAGTAATACAGATTAAATTAATAGCTTTTGTATCTTTAGAGTCTTGCTAATGTTTCTCCACAATGATGGAGGGTAAGTGTATAATAATGATAATAATAATACCTTCTATTAGTACTGTCTTCCTTGATATTAGCACTATTTTTATTTTTTTTCATAAAGTATTGCCTAATAAAACTGGATGTGAGGTTTGCAGAAGGGACCATGATTTTTTGTTTGATTTTATTACAGAGTAGTTAAGGATCAAGTTTTCGTTTTCTTGTTAGAAGAAATTAGGTTGTAATAAAGGTAGAAGTTGCTAAAATGTAAGGTAAGCAGAACCTGCTGTCCCTTGGCTATGACGAACTGAATGAAAATGTGGAATCCATGAATATGTTAGTGGGAGATGAAAACAGCAAGACTCTGAGGCAGGATAGTTTCTTTAGCAAACTGCTGGGAAAATACATTTTGACTTCAAGGTGGAAATGTATCATCCAATATTAATGAGTACGCCCTGATGTAATTGCTACAGGTCAAACCCATGCATGTTCTGAAGATAAGCACCGTGCATTTCTACAGGCACACTGATCATAGGACTTGCTGCAGCAAATTGGGATGAAATGACACTGGATGTCAGAGATCAGAGCTTTGTAATTTTAATTCTTGAGTTTGTATCCCATACATTGCTGTCCTCTCCTACCCCTGAGAACAGTGACCTGTGAGCAAATTGAGAGCAAATACTAAACTGGATGTGTACATTCAACACCAAGAGCTACCATTTAAAATAGCCTTACCCTTTTTACACAAGTTCATAATACCTAACCTTAGGCTTGCAGCTTCAGAGATAACAGAGTCTAACACCACCTCAAAATTAACTGACTTCTGTGAGTGTAGTTCTGGACAAATAATGACCAGTAGCAATTGTTCTGAGATCAGAGTGGTCCAAGAAGCTTCCTAAACCAAAGTGGCAAGAGCAGACAGGGTTTTGATACCAAGGATGTTTCTTGACCACTTTTTCTGGTGGATGGGCTGCAGAGGTAGGGCTGCTTTTTATGGTAAGTTCTATTTTTAATAGTTGAACAGGACTTTACATCCTACAGCTATAGAAGCAAAGGTGGGAAACCTCACCTGCTATGATGCCATGTGTATAGAATCTTCCTTTTCCTTCTTAGTCTGTTTAAAGCTCTAGAGAGGGCAGATCTGTAACTTTATTTTTGTGTGAGCTGGAGATAGAAATGATAAGTGAAAGTAGAAGCCTCTCTCTCCCAGTGCACTGGGGAGTGTCAGGAGCAGCCTTTTTCTCTCTCTGCAGCAAGGTATCTCTGGGTGCTCCTTTGGGCATCCTCCAGACTGCTGCTTTTGGGGGAGACATTTCAATTATTTGAACAAGGTAACCCCAAGCACTGAAACAATAAAATCTGCCTGAGCTCATTCTTTTTTTTTTTTTTTTGTAGTGTTAATGCTCCTGTACAGGAAATTTCTTACCCTTCTCTTGGTGGAAAGAAGTTTGATTTCTCCTGTTCCTACTACCTGAAGGAAGAAAAATCACACAGCCTATCCTTGTCTGGCTTTCATGGGCTGCATTTGTAATTAATGCTTCCATACCTTTTACCTGGCTGCTCTGGAAGGAAACTTGAAATCATTTTGTTTGGGAGGCAGAAATGTCAAAGCTGCATTTTTTTCTTACTCTATGTACTTCGTGTGTTTTCCTGTGTGAGAATTTGATGGATATAACATCTCTTCACCTGTCATCTTCCTGGTGAGCTGCTTGGAGGGAGGGATGCTCTGTCTTACCACTTTGTCTCATCCTTTCAGACATCAAGTGAAAAAGAAACATCTAATTTCTGTGATCCTTGAAGTTCTTGAATACCAATGAGCTGGAACAATCAAAGCAAATTCTAAGCACTCACTCTGGCAAAACTTTGTTGTGGGTAAGGAGCATGTCCTTGAAGCTGCATTGCCCCAAGCACTGACAGAGGTCAGACCATGACCAGAAAAATGCCACATGGTGTCTGATTCCCTTCTTGTACCACGGCATGAGCCATCAGCTGGTGTTTCACTGACTGCAGATTGCTTTGCCTCATTATGGCCTCGCTGCCCCATTTAAAATCTTGGAGTGAATTTCGTATTTGCCTGTATGAGTGTGGGCTGAATGCAGGATGACGGCTTAATAACCCTATTGAACACTCTGATCCTTCTGGTTCACCAGCATAAGAAAAAAAAGAAAAGGTGATCTTAAGCATCATTATCCATGTATAAACACATAGCTGAGTTGCAGGCTCTGCAACTCTCACATAAAACAGGTTATACAAGTGCATGGAGGGAAATAGCCACTTTAGCCATAAATATCTCAAAGATGGATGGCATTAAAAATGTCGGTGGTAAGGATATTGTGCAATAGTGTAGGAATTTGTAAGAGCTTGTGTAACTGATAAGCACAAAGGGGCTAAATTTTAAGGTTTTAAAATTTTGCTGTAAGGATTAAACACAGATCTAGCAATGCTAATGAAAAATAAAGTGATTTTTTTCTTTCACTAGTACCTCAGCCTGTGGGGGTGTGTAGCAGATTTTCTCTAAGATGCAGCTAATTGGCCATTACTTGAGTGGTTAAATGTTCAGCAGCAGCCTGTGTCTGAAACCACAGCACAGGGAAGAACTCATGCATGGGGAGATGAGAAAGACGGGGTTCGATTCCGTTAATGACTTGGTTATTAAGAAAATTGAAGCTAATCCACCACACTGGATTTGTCCTGGATTCAGTCTTTGCTGCCTGTTATTTAACCCTCACAGAATAGCGCATTTATCCACTTATTCCCTGTGAAAGAAAACATTTTTCTCAGTCAGCAAATCAAAATTTTCAAACATATCAAAAAGTAAAGTTAACCTGTAAATCAAAACACTTTTTCACATGCTTTCTCTTAAAAATTGTATTTTAGAATGTAGAGGGGGGAAATTATTTGCAGGTTTTTTTGCATAAATTATTCTAAAAATCTAAATATACGTCTAAAGAATGTGCTGATTAAAAAGCATGCAAGGAGGATACAGAGAAGAGGACTTTTTTTCTCATTACGTGTGTGATCAAAGCAATGTTACCTGAGTATCTGCTAAAAAATCCTCCCAAAAGTAATTGAGGCCGCTTTTTTTTCCACTGCAAATGTCAGCGATATTTGTTTCAAGTGAGATTGATCTATATTTTTTAAAAGAAGGAGAAGTAATTGATTTTAATTAAGCTATACTTGGAGCATTAATTAGCTCATTAGCTATTTTTTCAATTAATCCATCATTTTCTAAATATCTTATGTCATCAATAAGAAGGAAATTGTTTCTTTTCAAATTATTGACCCAATTTATTAAATGTCTTTCTTAAAACTAAGAATCTTTATTCTCTTGTCCATACAGAACGAAACATACTCAAGTGAATGTCTGCCTTGGGTCTTTAAAAATTATTTTTACATTTCAAGGGGCCACATTTATAATCCATAAGATAAAACTATGTTACAAAAGATGCCTTATATGATTGTGGCACCACTAATACACAGCTTACAGAAAAGCTTTGAGCTAGCAAGGTCATTTCTCAATGCAATATTTTGTAAGATTTTACAGGCTACAAGACTATTGCCAACTCTTCTTTTAAGGAGAAAAAGAAAAAATCCACTATATTTGATCATTTTCAGAATTATTTTCAGACATATTTTTTTCAGATGCTTTCTGTTGGCATTCACAAGATGAGATATTGATTACTCCTGACCAGGTGGTTCTGTAGCAGCTCTTTCCTCCGTAAGATCTGCATCCTTCCAGAGGAAAGGGGGCGGCGAGTTATGTTTTCAGTGGATGTTCTTGAAGTTCCTCTCTATTAAAAAAAGAAGCAAACATTTTCTACTGGTTAAGCAATGAACAGTTTGCATGAAAGGGATTAGGTCAAAGTTCCCGAAGGAGAATGTTTTAAAGGTTTAAACTGATTAATGCTTAAGTTTAGTCCCCAGAGCTGTATAAATGTAACCTGCAAGCATAGCCAAGCAGCTGTGATTTTTGCGAGATTTGACTGAACAGGAGTGTGATGCGTTTTGCAGTTCTTCAGGTTGCATTTTCCACAACAGTGTCATTCCTCACTTATTGTATCTTATTTTCTCTTGGAAGAATAGAAATTCAAATCTTTCATTACCAGCTGATGGGGCCGCTCAACTATGAAAGTCTCTATATTGTCATAGTCCTGACTAGGGGAATAATCCAGCTCCTACTCAGGCACCAGTGTATTTTCCATTCATTTCACTGCAAATGAGAACAAACCTGGTTTTACTCATAGGGGATAAGTCCACCAAACAAGATTTGATTTACCTCTGAATTTCATTGTTGTGATTTTGGGCTCAAAGAAATTACGAGTTACAAACCCACTTTAAGACAGAATTGTCAAATACGCAGAAAGTGTTTTCTTCACATTTGTGACCACCAGTTGAGATCTGATGCCTTTTTATATCAAAGATTTTTGTTCTGTGGAAATGTATATCTTGGATATTGGATTATGTCCCTGTCAGCTCCTGTTTAAAGAGGATGTCCGTGTGTCCAGAGAATGCTGGGGTGGAGAGAATCAGAAGTTCTCTGGATGACAACTAAAGAGGAATACAGATGTCTGAAACTAGATGTAGGAGATCTCTGACTGAGAGATATTCTGCCTAAATAAATTTTGCCCTCTGACAGGGGGGTATTTGGCCTACCTTGATGTATCAGTACACAGTAGATAGTTACAAGGACTTCAAGAAGACAGTTCTTCCTGTCCTAGAAAAGACTGGACACTAGTGGGCTTGTAATGCCCTCTGAGCATGTCTGTCTGTCTTAACTGGTGAGAGATAGACTCTGGACAGTGAGACTGGATTGAGAGCCTCCCTTACAGATGACTAAAAGTAATGGAGACCAAAACTGTAGTTCAGGAATCCTCTGCTCAGCAGTGTGCCTGTTTTCCATAGGGATAGATATTTAACAATGCCATGGGTTCATCAGAGTCCCAGGGCAAGCAGGCAGTCACTGGCTGTGCTGCTCTGGGTCATGCTGGGGTCCACATGTTGCTAATGTCTGAATAGCTCTAGCCTAGCTCTAAGCAATCCTGACATACTGATGCTATTGGACCTTTTATAATAGACATCTTTATTTTGAAAACACAACTGATGGCATAAAGAGAAGTAGGAAAGGAATCATTGATACTTGCCCTATAGTAAAATAGCCTTAAGGCTAAAGAACTTGTCAAAACAATGTCTGACCTTCCTTGGCAGGGGATAGAGCAAAACTCACTAATTTTCCCAGACCGTGTGCTAACTACCAGGGTACTGTTTCTCCTGTGTTTCTTTTCCATTGACCACCCAACAACCTCCAAGCCATTTATATCTGAAATTATTAAAGAACAGTATCAAACATTCAATGCATAGTCTGAGGCAACATAAGGGATTGACATGAACCTTTCTGAAAGGTGAAGATGTAATCTTTATAGTTGCTGCATTTAATTTATACTATTGCCAGTAGCAATCTGAATTCTATTAATTGATAGTAATTTTATGTTCCTTTGTGGATTTTGCTGGGAGTAATTTTCTTACTGGATTGTGATCATCTCAAGTCTGTATTTCTGAGGGAAAAAATTCTTTTTAAAACTTACACTACCACATAGTGTTACTTAGTTTGGAGGCATCATTAATTGGTTTATTTTAAAATACTTATTTTCAACAGATTTCAGTTAACATACTAGCATTTTCGACTACTTTTCCTCCTCTTCATTTTATGATCACTCAGTTTCATGAACAGTGATTCATTTCTCATGTTTCCATGGGTCCATAATCATATCATGTAGCCCACCTTTTTTCTCACTTTTTTCTCTATTCTCTCAGAACTAATTTTAGTCATCTTAGTGATTCAGAGTATAAGGCTTCAAAAGATTATTTAAAAAAAAAAAAAGAGGTGGGGGAGAAGGAAGCTAAAAGAAAATTATATATATGCAGGAAATTGTAGAGAAAGGTTTCAGGAATCTTTCTAAGTTGGTATTGCAATTTTTTAAAGGTTAAAACTAAAGAACCACAAGACTGAGCATCAGACATGCTTGTAAAACTTTGCTATTCACGTGAATGTAGTTTTGAGTCTCCTCACTATTACTGTTCACTTCCTAATGCACCTGAGAATCCCAGCCTATGAGGCTGAAGGAATCATCACCACGACATATGGCACCCAGGCATTCCAATGCCAGATAGAGCTGCCATTTGTCAGCGGTTGTTATAATAAGCACCAACTTGGACGCAAACTTTTCCAACTCCCTGAAGTTTGAACATCAGCATTCTTTCCCCACTCCCCTGTAGCAGCATCTGAAATAGAATGTTTAATATTTGAGGCTCTTCACTTCTGGTGGCTGTGCCATGGTTTCTAAGGGAAAGGTGTGTGTTCAGTGGCATTTTTCCCCCAAATTCTGAAGAATAAATTATGTCTGTCAGCATTTGGGGACTGAGACATTTTTTATTTATGACAGAGAAGCTGTTGCCTGTGTCTGATTCATTTCACAGCCCAGTGAGACCACAGGTAGCTATCCTGAAGGTTGCTATTCAAATCACACCACAGAGCACAAGATTAGATGCTAAGGATGCTTATTGAGGAAACAGTGAGACACCTTCACAAGCACAAGCTCAGGCTAAGCTGTAACATAAGGTATGAGAAAGCACAAGGAAAATAGTGAGTTACAACCTGTATGGGTCTCCTCCTCATTAATCTGAAAGTACTAAAGTAATTGCAAATTAAAGATTTTGTTTCTGATGACATAAGTTCAATGAGCAGAAATAATGAAAGTTTCAGCAAAGTCTGTTTCTCTCATCTGTAATGAAATGTTGCCAGAATATTCAGTTGGACAAGCCAACAGTTCAGTAACTAAAGCTGAATTCCAGAATAAAAGTATTTTATTTTCTCTGTGTCTCTGGAGAGATGAGGTACATGACTTGTTCTTTTCATTTCTACAGATCATCAGTTGCATATGCAATTATATGTCCTTGTCTACTGGTGTTTGATCTTGAGTAAAATCTCTGAAAGTTTCACTGTTGTTTACAATGAATTTAAAATAGGCACTAAATCCCAGTAAAATCTTTGGGTTTTAAAACATTTTAACCGTTTTCTCTGGAAACTGAAGGATTGAATTCTGTCATTTGCTATAATGCTTTTCAGCTCTTTTTGAGTTTTTTGTTGCAATCTTATTGTCTGTTTTTCTCACAGTGTAGTAAATCACAGGAGGCCCCCAAAGTCATGCTTTTTTAACAAAGAAGTAAATACCTTTCTGGAGGAACAATTTAAAACAAAGTATGTAGTTTTGCTGACTGACTCAGTGAATTTTGAGTAGACACAGTGGGTTGGTTGTATATATATAAAATCTGTTGCATGCAGAACTGAAGTTGATTTAGAGATAGAGGACAGACACTACTAATGAGGAATTTTCAAATTAGAAACAGATTCATGTTGTAGTTTAAAGTCTTTTGACATTTACACTGTTCATTGTCACGGAGACTATATTTTCAAATAAATTGTATCTGAATCATGAATGCATCCAGTCTTGGAAGAACAACAACTTTCAGAAGTCTGATATACAGTTCATACTTCTGAGACTCATCTCAGGTTCCATGCATATTCAGCTCTAATTTCAGTTTGTTTGTTAGTTGTTTGTTGTTTTTTTTTTCAAATTTATTTAAGCTGTTTCTACAGTTTTTGCATAAAATCTAAATTCTTCATCTCACTGCACGGTTCCACCAGATAAAGCTCTAGTAATGTTTATACCCTGATCCAGCTGTAGGAATGTTGAAACTAAGACAATGTAGCAAACAGCCCTGCAAGTTTCATTGGTTGCAACTATGTGTTTGTCTTCAAATTCATTTGTGGAGTCAGATAGATGTACTCTAACTGAATGTGAAATAAAGTTTAAGTAATTAAAGAGCAAGTTGTAGGGTCAGGAGAGAGAATATCAATTGATATGGGCCAATCCAGTTGGAAGAACTTACAGACCTTGAGAAGAAACACTGATTCGTGTTTCAGTCTCAGTAAAGCACAACTTCTGGGTTAAAAAAGTTTTTTTTACGAACTTCATAAAAGTGGACAAACCAGAACATCTATAGCTGAATGCTGAAATAGTGCCTTTCATGCTATAATGTGGGGATGCAGGAAGATGATGATGCTTATAGGCAGGTAATGACCAATATAGAAAATATAAGGAAAGCACAAATAAGAGGTTGAAGAGTTTTTCAAATACAAGTGTAATACTTTATCTGGAAAAACAGTAGTAACACGTTACCTTTGTTGAAGCTTTAAGGGAAGTTAAAATAAGATGACATCTAAGTTTAATAACAAGTCTAGCTACTAATTAGAGCAACTGTGAAATTCTCAATTGAGAGAGCAGAAGGAAACTAAAACACAGTTAGCTCATGAAACAGAACACCAAAGCTGGAATGCAAGGTGTCCCAGATGGAGCATTGTTTCTTTCCCTGTGTGTTGCATCTGGTGCTGCAGACACATATCAAGAAAAATGTAGTGAATTAAAGTCAAGCGTTTGTCTGGCAGTCGGCATGACCTGATTGCAAAGACTGATTAGAGATTAAATCCATCTGACAACTGAACCACTTAATAATAGAGGTTTCATAAGGTAGAAGGCTCCGGGCAATTGGACTGTAGAACAATTAGTTTTCCTTTTGGTAGAAAAACAAAAATAAAAAAATGCACTGAAAAGCCCCAGCATATTCATTGCAAGTAATTTATTTTTCTATTGCTTATTTGAAAATTTACTTGACCTTAAAAATAAAGCATTTAGGGGGGATGAAGGAAGCAGGTGGGCAAGAAGGAGCACTGAAGGAGTTTTAATTGGCTTCAAAATGTTGTGAAATTATTTCTGTGAGAGTTTTGCCACTTCTTAGAAATTATTGGAAGGAGTTCAGAGGGTGACTTTATATTTGACGATGCTTAGAAAAAGTTGATGTCTACCAAACTGATGTGCAGAGTAGAGAAAGAAACTGGAAGCAGTTTCTTGAGATGGAAAACTTCTTCACAATACAGTTTGGGATTCAGATTCATTCTCTTTAGGTTTGAACTAAATGTGATACCTCCTGATAATTTGTCCTTTTTAAAGATTCCTTGAAATACTTAGTCTTCCTCTCGAAGTTACACATAGAAAGTCAGAAGAAATAGAACAAAATTACTTTTCAAATGTGAAAGCATCAGTGATAGTAGAAGTCAATCTATATTTTTAGCAAATTTCTTAAAGTAAATTACAGTTTAAATAATGCCTGTTTGTCAGTGTGTTCTCAATTTATTTTCCCCCCAGGTCCAATTAAATCTGAGCTAATTCATCTATAATTATGCCAGCATTATCAAAATAAAGTGATTGTTTAGCATAACAAAGCTGATAGTATAATTCTAGAGACAATGTTAGCATCAGCAGCAGTGAACAACTCTGTGGGATGTACACCCAAGGTGGGACTACGTAGAGACACCTCCTTTCAACAATGTTATCTTGACTCATGCTATTAATTTAAAACTCTACTGGTGGCAATTTCTCCCTCTGTCTTGAGCAACCACAAGTTCTTCAGATCCGTAACTGCAGCAGTTTTACTTGAACAAGTCTGGCCAGCTACAGATAATCAGCTGTTTGTGCTTCTCAACAGTTAGACTAGTATTGATTAGGTAGCCAAAAGTTTCCATCAAAACAGCCTCATTATCTGCCCTCAGCAAGTTTGCTGTTCCTTCTCTGTTACTGCTCTGAGTGCCCCAGAAGCACTTGGCTGTGTTTTCAGTCAGAGGTTCCTCATGTAATTAATTATTAACCAGTATAAATGTTCTCTGTGTGAATGAGAAGTGATTTAAAAATTTGATTCCTCTGACTCATGCATCAGATCAGATTATCTGAGGGACTGACATAAGCAAACTCTTTTTTGCCATGGTCTTTCTTAGCAACATCTCTTGCTGTAAGATTTCTTGGGTCTTACCAGGGAAATGAAAACTCCATTGTATTTTCCATGCAATAGCTGTTTTTCTAAGAGTTAGGCAAGTGAAATTCTGCAATAGATTGCCCAGGGATGTTGTGGAGTTTCTGTTAGACAAACATAGGCAAATTCTTTATTCAGTTCAAATGATCTGACATGATACATAATTCCCATATCTGAAGCATTGTGTGGCAACACATCAGATGGCGTATATCTGAGGACTTCATCACATCTTCAGAATTTCAAACAAGCCTGTTCTTAAAAGTAATTTAACTGTCTACTTATTGCAGTTATTTTCACATCCCTTAGTCCATCCACAAATCTCATATTTTGCAGTATATAAGTATGGAGAAAGGCAATACAATGTATTCATGGATGTTAAGTTAAGCTGGAAAACAAGCAAAGTGGCACTGCAGAAATTATGGTTTGGGGAAAAAGCAGCAGACTGTTGGCAGAGGAGTGAGAATCAGAAAACCTGCATCTTATTCACAGAAGTTCCTTTGACTTGCTGCACAATGTTAGACAAACCATTTTAATGTTTTTATTCTATTCCTACTCCCACTTTTTTTCTGTTTATAATGCTACCCAGGACTTTTTCTCTTGTTGCTACAGTGCTTTGTACAGCACAGTCTTAGCCTGTAGCTGGAATTCACAATTTCACTGGAAAAGATAAATATTAAACAGCAGTGAGGCTGATCTCTTGCTGTGCGAGTAAACAGTACCAAGCAAAAGACAGCTCATTAGGNATCAACAAAACCTTCACACGAGTGTCCCCGCTGTGGTTTTTCTATATGTGCTTTAGCAAATGACTTCCTAAAGCGTAACTTCATAGGGGAAAATTATATCCTTGCAAGTTGAATGTATGACTGTCAGTGCACTGAATAAAAGAGTGCCAGGCAACTAAGGCTCTGCAGCTTTCACCCTGAACTGCGGTCTAGATCAAGGTCTCATCAGGTAAACTGGAGAAAGGGAGAATCTGGCTGGCTATCCTTAGAAGCTTCTCACTAGTAAAGCCTATTAATCTCTAAAGGAGAATCATAACACTAGAAATACCTAACTAAGAGCTAGGCAAATCAAGAGAAAATATACTGTAAAAAGTAAATTTTTTACTAGAAGAGAGACGACAGGGACAGTTCCCATTCTTAGTGTATGGTCTGTCCTTCTATATATATTTCTGTAAATAAAAGGAATGTTTTTATCTATAATTTATGTGCAACTATAGCACATAAAAATTATTTGTGCCTACTTCATAAGTACTGCAAGAATAATATGCTCTTTTTCACTGCAGCTATTACATTATTGATATTTCTAGGGCAGATTGTGCCACACAGCAAAATTTACTTATAACATACTCAAGCTAACCCAATAACATCAAACAAAATCTCACAAATAAACCAACGACATCAAATAGAACGTCACAAATAACCAAAAAAGCAACAACTTTAAAGTTTCAATCAATAGCAGAACTGGGTTGTTATCCAATTCTTCCTGTATGTAGGCCTGTGGACATGGCTTTAATATGAGTAGGTGTTGTAGATATGGGAAGAACTGCTTTATAAAGGACAGGATGAATGCATAGTATTGAATACACTTTCAAAATATATTCACATTGCAAAATACTTACAATTTTGCCTTTCTGTGAAAAAGTTACAGCTGTTTTTTTTGCAGACCTGTAGCTTAATTCTCTTCTCTCAGGTTGGTATGTTTGATTTTTCCTGAATTTGTGGTATTATCAATGGTATAGCTTTACCAATTAGCTGTAAAAATAACCCAATATGATGCCCTCAGATTCTAGATGTCAAACCCATTCAACCAGGCTGCCACCAGAAGGAAGAACTGAAATATCTGTCATGGATTGCTCTACAAACTCTAGGTTGGCACCTAGAAGTGTGTGTGATTATCCCAACTTCTGTTAAGGGACAAGTGCAATAGGTGCAGCTGTATAAAGATTTACTTCATCTAGCACTGCATTTTTTAGTGTAAGAGTTAAAGATCCTTATCACAAGGGTCTTTAGGAAATCACAAACCTGAAAGAATTTCTTGTTCTTGAAATTTGAAATGTCAGTTCCTTAAAAATAAGTTATTGGCCCATTTTTTGCCATCTTTCTTCCCATTAGCACTGAAATAGATTATTCAGATTTTTTTTTTCAGTTTCTTAATTCAAAAAGCATAACATTAAATTCATAAGAACTGTTAGATTCCAAGATGTGAGGCATTTTGGCTTTATCGGCCAGCAAACCAATAGACAATAGCATCTAAAATAGTGCCATTGCTAAACAAATGCTAAATGATGTGAAATAAACTGCACAAGCAAATGGTAAGACATTAGTGTGCAGAAGTGCCGTTCTTAGAGATGCTTAAAGGTTCTTTTTCTCAATACAAAAAAACTACTTGCAATGGAGAAAAGATATGGTTTCCCAAGAAAGGAAATTTTAAAATCACTGCTCATGAAAAGTCACTTCTTCGTTGTTTTTTTTTTTTGTCACACGAAGAAGACAAATTTTCAAGGAAACATTTGTGTATTTGGACACAATTGTGAATGCCGCAGGGAACAGAGCTCCAAAAGCAAAGCAGCAGTGAGCCAAATTCATGTTGTTGATATACTGAGAAATAAAGAAGTACCACTTAGTTCTGTGCCAGGGTTCAAGCTGCAATATTGGTATCTGGAATCTTTTACACCATTTTATCAGCCAAAATGAGGTGATTAGTATGGTTTATCTTTCACAGACATTTCAATTTGCAGCTCCATACTGTATTTCTGGACACTGCAGTGAGTCACTGCTTTCCAGTTGTCGTATTCTTTAAGACGCTGATCCAGCCTGGTGTCATGGAGGGCGATTCTAAATAGATTATGTTTCCAGGAAAGTACATTCAAACACTGAGCATGTTAGCTGCATGCAAAAGCAAGGTGAAGACAACAAGCAGCACTCTGGGTAATTAGAAACTGCACTGGAGAGGGGATGAAGTGATCAGCAGATGGCATTTTTCTTATTACTTCTTTCAGATTGTGGTGTGGAGGTCAAAGTTTTGACCTTATGTTGGGTCCCCTTTGACCATAAAGCCAAGTCTGAATGACAATCATTGCCAAGAAAGTTCCATAACAGGCAGTATGGAAAAGATCAGGGAATAAAAAACCCCTGACTTTGCCGGTAACGTTGATCTTTTTCTCAGAGCTACTCACCTTGCTAAGAGCTAGTAAATGCGACAAAAATATTCTGCAGTAGACTCCTGCAGTGCACTGTGAATGGAGGTAGCTCCTATATTTTTAATCACTTCTCTTGGCATGCATGAAATGGGGAGCTCTACCCTTGAAAGGGATAATAATTTAAATTGAGTACTGGATATTAAAAATCAAATGATTCATATCCATATTTTACATTCCTAAAATAAATTAACAAAATTAAGGTATTTGTTTTGAAAAAAAACCAACAAAAATACAACTCAGAATATTTTCTTGATGCAGTGACTTCATATTGTTTGAAAGTTACCAGGATATTCTTAATCCAGTGAAACTCTTAACGCTTATTAGTGTCATTGGGATTTTATGATGGCTGCTTAGTGACTTTCTCTGGCTTAGCTGCCTTAAAGCCCTTCTCACAATATAGGAATTGGAAAAAAAAATGCATTTAACCTTGCATCAAATGTTTTATTCAGAATAATGCTTTCTCTGGTTAGTCCTCTCCTCAAGCATCCACCAAATTGGTGATGTATATGACACATTCTTATTTATTCTTAATAAATCCATAGTCATGACTGGAGGCTAGGAAGGAAGAAAAGAATTCTATTGCTAACTAGTAGAATAAGTTTTGTTATTATGTGGTCTTATTTTTAGACTTTGCTTTTGGGCCATACACAAACGTGTTATCGGTCAAACAACTTGGGGCTAAAATGAGAAATATCAAATCTCAAGATGGAATAGGCCTTGTGAAGGGTATGGAAATGTGTTGGAATACTTCCTGAAATAAATAGGACATAAGAAGGCGCACACTGCATGGCAGGGAAGGGATGCCCATGGTTCTTAATGACTTGCCTCAGTGCTCATCGGGGTTGGTGACTCTGAAGATAATGGCACTGAGAATATGAGCAAAGAGAAGAGAGGTGATGGGGGTGAGAAAATAGTCAAAAACTATTCTGGAAAAAAGTCCCAAGAATTCACTGCAGTCAGACTTGGGGTATTGCTCCTCAGATTACAACCTGTAATATGATAGCCCAGCCCACTCCAGTTTTAGAAATTGATGAATATATATATCTCGCTTAAAGATTACATAAAAGAGACTCATGAAAAATATAAACTACAAATGGGTGAATAGCTTTTTGCTTCACATCTCACTGACCAGCCCTCACTCACAAGAGAGGGAGATCCCTCTAACTTGCACTGTGGTTTTTCATTATTCATCTTGCTGGAATGTACCTTTTCTCATTCAGATTTCTGTTTCTGAATTATACTACTATTAAAGTACAGTTACCTATGTTTAAATGTCTTGCTTCCAGAGAGAACAAGGTAAGAATAGTTTCCTTTTATTATAAACTCATGAAGTCTTGTCTGTGATGCTTTGTCTAATTTGCTGGCAGTATCAGTCACATCTTCATTTACTCAACAACATTTTTATGCAACTATTCACAGTATCCCATCAGAAATAATCAGGTGTCTGATCAAATGAGAGATCCAAAGGAAAGAAAGAATACAATATTTGGATCTCGATTTAAGGGCAATTGAGACTATATGAACACAATTGTATTACTGTCACTACCCTCAGGCCCAAAAAATTTCTGTTTACTTGCAAAGAAGTGGGAGTTCTGGATAATTTCCATCCTAATATTCTGAAAACAGAAGCCTAGAGCAAGACTCTGCATTAAGAACAAGAAATATTTTTATTACACTTCTGTTTAGGAGGCATATTGTAGCAGGAAACTGAAAAATGCAGTTGTATTGGGTTTGGGTGAGCTGGAGTTAATGTTCCCCAGAGCAGCTCTTATGGTGCTGGGCTTTATATTGGGAGGCAGATAAGATGCCCATGTTGTGGCTGCTGCTGAGCAGCACTTGCACAGCACCAAGGCTGTCTTTCCAACATCTCCCCCCAACCCTCCCAGCCCAGTGAGGTGGGGTGGGCAAGATCTTGGGAGGGGACACAGTCAGGACAGCAGACTCAAACTGACCAAAGAGATATTCCGCACCGTGTGATGTCAGCTCAAGCATAAAAGGGAAAGAAAGGAGGAGGGGGTACCTGGTGCTCATCCAAGGTCAACCCACCACAGCAATACATAGATTATTAAGGAAGTTGAGGGAGAATGATAAGACCCAAACCAGTCATTTGGTTTGAATTAGATGGAAGACAGAGATTTGGAAACAGACTTGTAGAAGAGAAGGACTTAGATGTAGAAGTAAAATGGGAAAAAGAGAAAAAGTGTAAGTCTACAAAATGTATATTGTTAGAATAACAGAATACTGATAATAACAGAATACTGATAATAACAGAATATTGATAATCAAAAAAAAAAGGAAACTGAAGAAGTTTGAATAAAAAAAGAAATTTCAATAAATTGGACTTGTTTTTGCTATAGTAGTTGATATAATATCACGTGTGATAATATGTGTTAATTTGGGTAGGACCGTGGCAAGTGAGGAAAAGTACTGGACTAGATATTTATTTTCTCAATAAATATTTTTGGGCTTCTGGCAAAAGAAGTGGGAATAGGCTAATAAATTCCTTGTTGGCCTGTAATAGAAGATGAGAAGAAACAGGCAAAGAAAAATAAATTCAGGTCACTAAAAGCAAGTGCCACGAAAAACAATAAACATGTAAAGATGATATAGGTGGAATTGCAAAGTGAGAAACAAATACCAGGAAAGATTAAGAAATTACTTCAGATTTGCTTTAGTAATAAAGCGATAACCAAGGAAAATGATGACCTAGTAAATGAAGAACAAAAGTTGTCAGTCCATGGCACCAAAATGGGCAGTATTTCAACACTCTTCCTGCATCACTTAATTGCAAGCAATTAAGAGGATGACATTTGAAAGGGTCTGCAGGACATGAGTGTTTCAGGAGAGGAGAAATGCAAACACAGTTTCTGTCTTTAAAAATATAGCAGGAGGAGAAAAGAATGATAGATTCTAAGAAAATAGACTCCAAGAATATATGATAAATTTGAGTTTCTATGGCAGTCTGAAATAAGTGATCACATTCTCTTTGTGAAATACCTGGCAGGTAACCAAGTGTGTCATAGGCTGTGTGATTTTTTTGAAGAAAATGCTATATCAGTCAAACCAATGTATCTGTCTGGAAAGGTTACAGATATCATGAGCAGAAACAGGAGATGTCATTAATTTTGGCTTAAGAGTTTGTCAGTAATTTACATGATATTTTGCTAAATAGAGAAAATATCTGTGTGTTTACTATAGCATGGATACAAATCAGGCTAATGGACTTTTCCTGGTTAGATTTTATTCATTGAGTCAGGGTCAAAATGTACCCAGTTGTGGTCTGCAGAAGTCAGATTTCAGTGTGTTCATTAAGGATTTAAGTGATGGAATAGATCATTTGTTTACTGAATTAAAAGGCATTGTAGAGGAACATGGATGCACTAAGTCTGTATCAGAGAACAGGATTAGAATTTAAAATTTGTTAGTCTGAAGAAATGGTCTGAATCAGGACAGAATTCAGCAAGGACAGTCTTACGTACTACATAAAGACAAGAATATTAACTGTGTAATTACAGAATGGGAACTACTAGGAGGTTATGGAGTAAAAACAAGTTACAGGTGGAACACGAGTTAATAATAGTGTATTTCTGAAAAAATAGTCACTTGTAATGGGATTTAAAAGTAAGAGAATAGCCTACCAGATCTTAGGCTCTCCTACCAGTCTCTTAATCATAAATAAGATCCCACCTGGTCTGGTTTTGGCCACTGTGGTTTTGAGAAAGGTAGAGGAAGTCTACAGAGAAGTGAGGGGGTTAATCAGCAGGGTAGGAACAATAATCAATGAGGAAAGAGAAAAAATAAAATGGAAGAACTGAGTTTGACTAGCCTGAGGAAGAGAAGACTTAAAGCAAACCAAGCCATCTCTCAATATATATAGAACCCCCTCAAACCTATTAAAGAAACAACTTGCACGGTCTTCATGCTGCAAGGTGGACAGAATTAGTCTGTTCTCCCTGTTAATGTTGAATAGGATTGACATTCTAGCAAGAAAGAATGACATTTGATATTAAGAACAAGCCCTTTTCTTATGGTGAGGATATGGCAGCTTTGGAAAAGACTGTATGGTCAATCTATGGTGTAGTCAGTGCTGCTGTCTTGAAACATTTACCACTAATGACAGTCATTGTTTCTTGATCCTGATCCTCTCCTGGTGCAGGCGATGGGTTCCATGACCTCTTAAGGTCTCTGCCAACTACACATTTCAATGATTGTGTGACTGCATTTAAATATTTGTGCCAAATGAACATTTTCCATTTACTATACTTTTTTCCTTCCCACTTGTCAAAATGAAAAATAGCCCATTTTAGCAAAGAACTGTTTGAGATGAAACTGTCAGCCAGAAAGCTCAATGCCATAGGAAAGCTGCTTTACACATACATCATTTAGAAGATTAGTTGAGCATACCAACCCTAAAACCTCAGAAAGTCTGAAAAGAACTTGTAGAAGCCAGTCACAACTTCATTGAAATAAGACATTCACCTTTTCCTCAGCATTTCCCTTGTGTTCTGTGGTCAGTAAAACCTGAATAAATGGGCTGTTATTATTCTACATGCATGTGGCATAGCTTCAAATGCACAGAGGTTTCACCATGAGCAAAAATAGAGGCTCAGATATCATGGAAAAACTACAGTAAGCTGATGTGTTCATTACAAAGGTGGGTTTTGTTTGTCTGACATTGTCACTGCATAGGCATAAAAGATTTCAAGGACCAAAAGAACAAACTGATTACCAGGAAACATTTTGTCCTCCAAATCAACCAACCTAATGTAATGTATTGAAATATGTTTTTTAAATGGGACCAGCAATGTAGTTTTGTCTATACCACGTAGAAAACCGTTTATTAAAATACAAAAATGCAGGAAAGAAATGTGCAAGTTCCTTGTTATCCCAGATTTCAATAAGCCTCAAAATTTTAGACAATATGATGCTTCTGTGCCTATGTTTTTAGCATTCTGTGTTGCAGTATCCATTGACCAATCTACCCAAATCCAAGAAACTTATGATTCCAAAGGAACATAGCCCAGCTTTATTTCACTTTCTTATAATTCTTTAATTTCTGAGGGTAAAAAGAGTTTTCCCATTTTCCTGCCACTTCCTGGACTCTTATATGAACAGTATATTTCTAAATATAAATGTTGGTTTATAACTGGACTTGCAAAATTTGTTTGGAGGCTGTACACAGAAGTGCAGAATTGACTCTGGGATGAATACAGTAACTTCCTTCCCTGTTTTACCATTGACTCACACTGTTGTCTTTAAACAAATCAGTTATCTATTCTGCTTCTGTTCCCTTTTGGCAGAACTGAGATAGTGCTTCACCAATAGAGGTGGCTCAGTGACATTATGGCATGATATTCAATGAGCAAATATTCTGTTACAGTTTTTTACATGCTGTGTTATTTGGATTATAACTTAAATTATGGCATACCTTCGCATCCATTACCAAAATTCTTCATAAAATTTCAGGCAAGATGAACAAACTGGGAAATAATTACTGGAATCCTAATTTGGGTGCTGGAAGCAGTTTCTCAGTTTGAGTTGTGAAAATATTCAAGGAAGCAAAACCTCTGGAGAAAACTGACAAGTTTTTATTTCAATAAAAATGTATTACAATAATTCATTTCAATAAAAACTATTATTTCAATAACTCACCTTAGAATTTGAGTTCAGTATTTTCTTCTGACTATCCGTGATTAGCTTTGCTTCTCTCATTAGAGGGAAGAAATACTTGAATGTACATTTATAGAGCTGTCAAATGTAAAGAAGAAAATACCCTGAACAATAGTATCGATTTTATTACACTAGCTATGAAAAAACAAGAAGTAGCAGCTGTCCTGGTTTCACTGGGACAGATTCCCGGGCCAGCCATGGTGTGCAGGCCATTAGCAGTTTGGAGTCAGCACAGCTGAGCTGAGTTGCCTAAAGGTGTATCCCACACCATAAATGTTATGCTCAGTATAAAGGATGAAGTTTAATGAGCATGGAGGGTTTTCTGCTTAGACTCCTGTTCAGGCACATCTCATTCCTGCTCCTTCTCCTTCTGCTTCTCCCCATCCCTCAAGGGTCTCACTTCCCATTCTGCTTCTAAAGACTGCTGGACTACTTTCCTGTTTATTATGATTCACCGGGCTGAGTATGACTTTGTGTACCTTATATTTGCATTGGTATTAGTTTTGCTGTTTCATTAAATCCATTTTCATGTCAGCCTCTGGGTCTCCTCTTCTTTTCCTGATCCCCCTTCTTGGCTGGAGAGGGGACATTGGGTGATAGAGCAACGTCAACGGCTTAGCCCCAAATACGGGCTAAACATATACGGCTGCCAAGATGTCTTTGTAGTCATGTTAAAATGCAGCAGTGCAGTAATGCGATGTGGTTTGGAATGAACTGAGCTTCAGGTGCTTACATTTCGTTTGCAGCTAGGACAGGATTTTGCGGCTAGGGGCGTTTAGCAAATGGAGACCCTGCTTCTGGGAATTAGTGCCAGATTTCCTAGTGAACCTCCACTTGTCATTCTGGCTATTCATCAGGGCTTGATTTTCCAGAGTAAAAGAGGAGAATATATGTACAATAATAAGGAAACAGGTTATTTCTTATTTCAGAGCTTTTAGGGGACTGTCAGAAGAAAGCAGCAGCGCTTGTTTGGCCTTTGTTAGTATCATGGCTCTTGTTTTCAAAATGGACTCAATGTATTCAGACTCCTGCAGCCCTATGTGATCTATTGATTATCCATAAAAAGGGACACATGCATCCAGGCTTCATGTTGTCAACCATGCTAGATTAATCAATTTGCCTTCTTGTAAAATTAGATCAATTAGTTTCCTCCAACGCATCAAACTCAACTGTGTATATAATGGTATGTAATGTGCAGTGATAGGACAAGATTTACTGCAGTGAAGTCAAATGCAATTACCTGGCTAAAACCAGAATGTGCTATTGCCCTGGACTGATGTAGTGAGCCACACAAATTTCATTTACTCCACCCTCTCTTGATTTTTATAATACTCCACAAAACCATAAAAAGTGGTAATTAAAAAAAACAACAGTGATGGAACACTCAAAAATATTTACAAAATTATGCTCTTCCTTATTCTTTCCTAAAACAGTGCCTGGGTGCCTATTAAATTCACTGATCTCTAGGATCTCAGTGTTTTGGCTCTCCCAATTTGCTGTTGCCTTCTCCATGCTGTTTCTCACATAGGCCTGGTGTCCAGCCAGAGCAGCCATCAAAGCACCTCTGGAGGTCTTAAGGACTAGAGAGAGTCAACTCTCCTTGGTGTTCTCAAGCACAAACAGAAGATCCGTATGAGTGAGACAGAATTACATACAGATTTATGTCCAAAGAACTACTGAATTATTTTGCAGTTTCTCTGAGTCCTGTAGGTTCATCTCCTTTTCTTTAGTCCTTTACTGCTGTGCGAGATAAAATGGAATCTCTTCTTGATATGCAAGACTGCCTTGGAGTTTGCGTATGGTCTCTCTTAGAGCTTCAGGCATTGGGCACCACATATGTAATTTGTTTCAGCTGGGAAATTATGGTCACTTTTCAGTGTTAATTTGCTGAGATTTCTGAACATCATTGCAAGAAATCAAGACAAAATCAAGATTGAAATGCTTGAATACTGTTCCTCTCAGTTGCTTTGCCAGCATTAAGCATTCTTTGGTTATTAAGCCTCATTCTCCAAGGGGTCCTGCATTCGCTTCTCCTGAAACAGTCTCTCTTGTGCAGCCAGTGTTTTTATTCCTTTGCTGATCCAATGCTAGAAATAAACACACAAGACCTGTACTTCCAAGATCTTCATGGACTTGATTCCTGACTTTTTTTCTTAATCTGTCTTGACTGTGTTTTTCTGTGCCCAGTTTGACTGGGCATCCTGAAAAAGAGTCTCTGTAGGTAAATACAGGTCCCTCTATGCTAAAGCTTCCACCTGAATATAAGCCAGCAATGACTCCTATTATTCTGTCTCCAGGAAACATTGAGGGATGGGTTCTGCATTAATTGCTTTTTTTTTTTTCCACTGATACAGCACCGCCTTAGCTGCATCAGAATGGCCTAAAAATGCGACATGGATATTTCTTAGTAAAAAATGTAGTAATCTTTTATGGTATTTGAATTAACACATGCCAAGAAATGAACTTTAGTAGCCAATCTGAAAGAAAATAATTGAAGATAAAAAGAAATCTGTGTCACTTTAAGATAATTATCAAGTATTAATGAAGTCTTATGAATGTAGTTAAATCAAAGCTTATAGATTTTAAGAACTTCTTGAGAGACCTGAGATATGTGAGATGCCACTTCCCAGTTTTTCTTTTAACTCTCAATTCCTTGTGCATAACTTAGTCATATATGACTCAATTTTGATAGAAATAAATATAAATTTGAGACATTTTCTAGGCTGAATGTTCATTGCCTCATCCTTGTGTATTACATTATATGGCTCTTTCATAATTATAAGGATTTATTTTCTCTCAGAATTCTTCCAAAACAGCTCTTCAGGCATAGTTCCAGCATAGGTTATACTAAACAGGAAAAAGACAATTTAAAGCTGAATTAGAGAGCCTAGCATGGTAATTATTCTTGACTACCTATTTTGGTAAACTTCCAAACGCAGACAAATCCTTAGAGTTCAATTAAGTAGAATCACAGAACGCATTTATTGGAGTTGTTCTGTTACAGTAACAATGGAATACCTTTTTTTTTTGTTGTTGTTGCTTCATTAAAGTAATCATGGCTGTTACTTTTCAGGACTGTATCTGTCTGGTTTCATTTCTTATCTGTCAGCCAAAATTCACTCTGAATTAAACTGACCCTTCAGTATAGAAAACAAGGCTGCTGTAATGCTACCTAGAACGAGGATGAGATTTACCTACTTTCAAAACAGGCAGTTTTGTGGCCCACCGATTACAGGATGTGTGGAGAAACAAACTGGGATGTATGGGGCACTGGCACAGGGCTCATCTCCAATGCCTATTGGTCAGTCAGGGCTTGTGACTTGCACCTGGATTTCTCTGTCTTGAGAATTCCTTTTCACATGCCTTCTCAAGGATTACTTGCCCTGGAATCTTTGTGCAAGTTATCTGTGAAATAGACACAAATACATAAATCGGTACAGGATCAGTAAAACCACACTAGAAACCTACTATGAATTTGAGAAAGGTGGTTACAATTTAGGGAAATAATTTGTTATTGCATTGTTGACTTGTATTCAGTCATATTCAGATGTATAAAAATTATGCTCACAGAAAGAGTGATGAAACAAGAGATAGTAGAGCATACTACCATGATTGTAAAAGGCTTTTGTGAGTCTTAGATAACTCCTGGAACCTTAAAGTGTACCTTGACAGGCTTTCAGGTTTGGGTCATGCCTAAGTCTGTGTCAATAGTGGATTCACCAGTTTGGGGATAACAATTTTCCTTTGAAAAAGCAAGAAATAAACAGACTAAAAAAAATTAAACAGACACTTTTATATTTTGACTCTCTTCATTTCACCAGTTTCTAAATGAAAACATAGTTTTAAACTGAAAACAAAATTATTTCATCTAGAAGACACTGAGAGATCTCAGATGTTCTAGGTTTTAATACATTTTTAGTTATATGAAGAAATTGAGAGAATTCCCCGAAACTTTTAGTTCCACTTTTAATTTTGCAATATTTACATTTCATACTAAAGAATCTTAACCAAATGTTCTATAACTGTCACTCAGTGCTGTCAATTCTTGGACTTAACATTTATTGTGCCTACAGGCAGGGTACCGGGAGGGAATCTTGACTCAGCTGTGATCACCCTGGCAGATGTGACTTGGATTCTGAGTGTAAGACAATTCCCTCTCTAAGAGTGACAACACTAAATAACTTGCAAGGCAAAACCATTTATCGCGGCATATTTGGAAAGTCATAGTTAGAAAAATGTAGCGTACCCTCTCTACGCTTGTGGGTAATACTAAAGAAAGAGGAATAATTGGCATGCCAAATTGTTGAAATTTAATTCAGAGAGGTCTTGAGGACTGGGACAATGAGAACTTTGTGAAATTCAACCAAAAGGTTTTGCGTGTGGGGTAGAGTGAGCCTGTGAATCAGTATAGGATGGGAAGACCCCTTCAGGCCAATTGCGAAGTAAAGGTCTGTAAATATAAAATGAAAAAAAAGGCAAAATGACTTTTGGTTTGGAATCCAGCAGAATAAGTTCCCTAATGCATATAATAAAACACATTAGTGCTTAATGAAACCATTAGTATGATGGAATATTAACCTGATGGAATATATGATGGAATATTTGTGATTTTCAGTGTAGTTTCCCAATACGACTTCACATTCTAGTTTAATTGGTTTTGTCAACTTGAGAAGTTTATTTGAGGAATAGAAGATAAGAGTCTAAAGAATTTACCATATGTTAAACAAACTGTGACTCTGATAACTCAGCTCATTTTATATGCAAAGGACAGAATTAATGACATTTTAGATGAATCTGGAGAATTATACTTGCTGACTTCGCTGACCCCATGATGGAAAACCCATCATTTTAAAAATGCAATGTCTGGAGTTGGTATGCTAAGAATTCAGAAATTATATTAGCTCTATTAAAATGAAGTTTTAATGTCCTTAAACAATTAAAGCTCAAATATTATAAGTCTGTTAACGAACTTCATAAATATGTATAAGGTGCCACTAGAGCATAAAGTCTAAAATGAGTAAGGAAAGACTCCAGCTTCCTTTTGCTTAATTTGAAAGGATTTTGTCATAACTTGGAGACTACCTATCAGTTGCATGCAATTCTGTATCCTTTTACCATATAAATCAGAGGTAATTACATTAATGTCAGTGAAAAATACCAATGTGAAAGCTCTAAATATGAAATGTCTTGCTGCTACACAAAGGTTTTATTGGTTCCACTCAGTCTACACTTTGGCACTAGAGAGGCTGGTTACAGACACAAGGATGCAACAGAAACAGAGCTATAGAAGATTGTACTTGTTCATTACTTGTTCATGGATGGGCAGGAGGGTGCTAGAATTTTAATTTTTTTATAGTTGTGTTGCAGAGTTTAAGAGCTGCATAGAGAAATCTTTTCAGTGAGATTCACCTTATATTCAAATGCCAAGAAACCCTTGTTTTGCTTAAATCAGGTCCAGTGAAGTTAATGAAGCTTTACTTGTGTAAAATTGATATACCTGAGAGAAGGGATATGGCGCAGTGGTTATAGCATTAGAGTCTGTTAAATGCTTCTCTGTTAAAAAGCCTTACTGTAATAATCCCCTCTCTGGCTGTAGTTGTGTAGCCAGAAATATTTAGATCGGATAGCTGGGGTTCATGTCAGGATTGCAGGGATATATTTACTCTCCCCTCTGTCTAACCAATTAACCCAACTATAATAGGCATTTTTCAGTATTTTTGAGTATTTCAGCATTCCTGTTTTTACGAAGCTGAAAATAATACACTTACATACAAGTGAAGACTTTTAAAAGCTGACCTTGTTCTACTTGTTTCCCCTTGTCTATATCTTAGTCTTTTCCTATAAGTTTTAATAAATTCCTCTAAAATCAATTCTTTTCAACTCTTGAATTAAGACTGGAAAACCAAAAACAATTGCAGTGTATGTGCTTCTGGAAAAGACTCATTTCCAGCCATTGCCAACTCGATGTCCCGTCTCAGTCCACTGCCTTATAGTCTTTGTTCTCTCTTTGATACCTGTCTTGGGAAGCTCTTGGTTGGCATCACACACCTGCATTCCCATTTTAATGAATTTTCATTGTATCTTTAAATAACACTGATATTCACTCACAATCTATCTTTTTTTTTTTGAATCTCTGTTTTCATCTGTCAATAGCTCACTGCATCACTGCAATTAAACACCAGACCACAATGCATGAGTAATTTCTTCCCAGCTCAAAGTGAAATGCTTGTAGCAAGTGTTTGAAAACATTAGCAGATGAACATAAGCAGCACCCTTTCAGACAGCACTCTGGTGTTTTTCACAAATTACAAGTCCTCTTCTAGACTGATAACAGATGGAGTTTTCTGAGAAATATTTTTCCTCTTTGATTCTTCAGGTCTTGCTATAGCTGCCTGAGTTTCATCATTGAAACTGACACCATTTTTGAGATGCACAAAATATTCCTTTACTTGGAGAAAGCAGAACAAGTTTGCTGATAGAAGTTCCACTTAGTTTTAATTATCTGAGAGATCAATAATGAGATAGTTTTATTTGTTTAATCAGTTACTGGTTTATCTTCCTATAGTATTTACACAAGGAGAGAAGTATATTAAATGGTTTTTGATACTTACGGCCAATGAGCACTGCATCTAATCAAACCTATATACATTTTCCATACTGTACTGTAATTAAAACTCTACAAAGGTTTAAATCAGAGCTGACTGATAGTGTTTAATTTAAGTGTCTTCATGGCTGTATTTTGAATAGAGCTTAGATATATTTATTAATCCACATTTTCTTCATACAGAGAGAGAAGTATGTCAAAATCTCTAAGACTTTGCTCAGAAAAAAGCATATGAACTCATAGATTAATTCAGGCAGCTAACAATTCCACTGCAGTCATGATAATATTGCTTGAAGTTCTGTTTGCATTGAGCGGGTTGATATTTCAAGAGCTTAATCTTGCAGTAACTTTTTTCTTACATCAGAAGAAGAATATTTTGAAGAAACATGAGTATTTCCTGAGCTTCTGATTCTTAAGGGACAAAACAAAAATCTGCCTTTTGCTTTTGCATCTGGCATAGTATATTTAAAGATTTCAAATCACTGCCTAGGCTATGCAGGAATTAATTCCATTCAGAGCAAAGTAGGACAGTACTTACACCACTGGGGATAATGAAATGACTGGATATATTTAAATCATAGTAAATGAGGGTAATTTTTGGCATTAATTTTAGATATCATGTAATAGATTTTGCTCTTTCTTTACTCTCCGTAATAATAATTAAAAAAAATTATCCCAACTTTAACAACGGCTTTTTGAAAGCATAGAATGAGCACTAAGCAGTTCTAGGGATAATGGTAAGACACTACAAAGTATTTTGAATTGTGAAATTTTTTTCATCTCCCTTCTCTTTTGCCAAATCAGCACTTTTTAAGAGGAGAAAAACATCGAAAAAATGTGAAAATGCTTTAGTTTGAAGTCTCTTGCCTAAGGCCGTCCTTTTCCTGTAATGACAGTGAATGGAAAACTGAAATGAGGCTGTGAAAGTATTGGTGTGTAAAAATACATTTAAAGTTTGATGGTGTATCTAGTTATCAAATTATCTTTAGATTCAACAGTTCCTCTCCAAAGATATTAGTACAGAGATGCTATTGAAAAAGGTAAGCATTGGGTAGGGGCATACATATTCATGGCTTGTCACTGTTTCAATACACACTACATTTTCCAGGTAATTTTTAAAATTCCTGACCAAATAAGATTTTTAATGGAGTTCTGATATATTTTTTTTATAATCACCACCAAAAAGCAGCAGGACTGAGTCTAGCCTACGTAATGATTAGGGCTGTTAAACCCTAAGTCATGTCTCTTCTGACTGGCCTATACTGAAAAATCATGGGCTTCAATCATTTGGCAATATAGCACAACTGAAGCATAGACAGAAAAATAGGTAAAGAATCACTTTTAAATATATAGTAGAGGGAAAGTATGAAAACCAATTTGCTTTTATAAGCTCTAAGACATATCTTTGGCTCCAGACCTCCCAAATAACAACATAATAAATCCGTATGAAAACTGAACTTGCTGCGTCTGTGCTGCTGTTCAGCTAGGCTCAGCTCCTGTACTTCCAGGCAACTGCTGCTCTTAGCTGCTTCTTCATGAAGACATCTTAGAAATATCTGTTACATACACAGGGAAAAGTTGAGCTTTCAAAATTTCTGTTTCCCGTGACTTCACAGCAGTCCCTAAATGCAGAAGAAGAAATAGCTGCAGTTAATTTCTGTTATCTATCAGCAAATGTTTACTATATTAATGAGATTAATCAGTCATTTAGAGGTTAAACAGATTAATTAGATGCTATCTTATTTTAATTTTCTGTATGCTAATGAATATTTTCTATTATATATTAATATACATACATTGTAATTTTATGCATGCTCTCTTCATGATGCTTCTGTTTCAAATTATAACAGCAGCTCACATGCTCCAGGCAATATTTCATTAATTCAGTTCCCTATCATGTTATGAATGTCTTTTAATCAACTGGTTTTGCATGGAACCTTCTCGTCCTCCATCTTTTAAATCGTATTCAGGCAAACTTTTTTTGCCAGACACTAAGAAGTATTCAGGGTCTCTTTCCATAGCTTTGCTTCAGTAAATTTGATTTTATTTAGAGAGGTATCTGCATTCATTTGGTTCCGAATCCTTAACCATAGAAGGATCTTCATGCTTGGGATTTATTGCAGACTCCACCGAGGCTTTGTGCAGATTCAGGAGATCCCAGTGCTGAGACTTTATATTGATCTAAAGGTGCTATTTATGGGTATTTAAACTTTCATTTCAGGACACCACCCTATTGCAGTAATATATTTTTGAACAGATTTTTATGAGAAGTCATCAGAGTTCATACTCTTGCTAGACCTGAATCTGTTTGTTGGAAGAAAAAGCAAGTCAGAAATGGCTCCACTTAGTTCTACAGTATCTAGAGTAACTTGAGTTCTTCTTTGATGCCCAGCTGATGTATAAACTCAACTCTGACATAAAAAGGCTCTGGTTTTGCTAGTAAGAAATTGAAAATCTTTCTTCCTGCTTCACCCGTACGTACATTTCAATGTTTAAAATGCATTTTTTTTAATGTTTATGATAAAACATCTCTGGTTTATAGAGAATCCTGGTGAAGTTGCCAATATAATTCTTTAAAAAGCTGTGTATGTATGCCACCTATTTCCAGTAATGACACTTCTTTTTTTGAGCTGCTAGTAGATATTTCTACCTAAATAAGATCTTTTTTTTGGAAATGTGTTCAGAACTTTGAGTTTAATGAACTTTTTTCTGAATTCAAAACAGGGTTCAAAAGATTCACCATAAAATGGCTGAGGGCACAGTTTTAAGACAGTCTGCAGTGAGAGGTTTTTTTGCAGAAATCTCTGGAAATCCATTACACATACACAATTAAATTAATGCTCTCCAATGTCATATTCACCGAGAAGCTGTAGGTTTGGGATTCTGGAAAAAAAAAATGTCAGTTTAATTCTAGTAACAGAATTTTCCCTAAAGATGGAAACATCTTTTTGATCAGCTTAGCTCCTCATGTTGAACTGGTGCTCCAGTAGAATTCCTTTTGATTAGTTTAGACTAAATCAATAAGCAAGCAGAAAGCCAAGAGAGTAATGAGTTTTGCAATTTTCCTGGCAGTGAAAATAGTAATGCACTAACACTGGAAGCAGACAGACATAGAAAAACTGTGCTGTGCAAGATCAAAAACGAAATTGGATGACTAACTCACAGAAAAGGAAAAAACAAAATAATGTTATTTAATGATTTCTAACATTTACAATTGATTTGTTATTTTGTTCTATGTAATTGAAATTAATTTATTTGGGATTAAAAGCAGTATCGTATCATTATCCCATTGTAGTGCTCTTGGCATTCAATTCTAATATATTAACATCAGGATAAAATTGTGAGTCTAGACTTTGCCAGCAAAAGGAGAGTAAGAACAGCCTCCGGGTTAAAAAAAAAAAAGATGAGGTATAGCCACAGGCAAGAGGACTTGAGGGAGTGAACAGCGCATTCACATTATTTCTATTTCTGTTGCTTCCATCCTAGTATTTTGCTCTTCATCCTTAATCATGCTTTGCTTTCACTTAATTGCTTTCCATGATGACTATAAATTCAATCATCTCTTAACAGAGTCATCCTGATGCAAAGCCAGAGATGTCTGTAAATGGGTGTGAAGTGTACGTTGCCAAGTAAAAGCTGATATGACTCGAGAGAGACACAAATCATGCTCAGATTAAACTGCACTTCTCAGAATTTTCAGAGAAAAGAAGACATCCAAATTCATCTCTAGTTATGGAACTGGGTTTTTTGGCATGTTTTGGGTACCTGTATTCCCCACTGGATTTTGAAATGTCAGAGTGTACTCAGGAAAGCTTGCCGTGAAAATTCTCTTTATACATTTTCAAATTTCAGAAGGTATTTATGACCCAGTGTGTCATGAAGTTTCACTTTGTGCTGGATGAATAAATTATCAGGAAATTAAGAAGGCTTCTAATGGTAACCAGACAGACAAGAAAATTCTTAAGATTTCCAACCAGTCTGAAGGTACCAGCTAGAATGACCTTTGAACAGGATGCCTGGGTCCTTTAAGGATGTGGAAAAGCACATAGTGAAACAAAGAGGCTCAGGTGATAGGCATCAGTACAGCAGTTTGAGACTTGTCTAAAAGACTTACTAGGTCCACAGTGGAAGAGAGGAAAAGATCAAGGTGTAGGGAAAGAATTAATCATAGATATCTCATTTCAGATTAAAGGCTACTATCTTTTTTTTATTTATTTTTTGTTACAAGCAACATGGTATCATCTTTGTGGCTACAATCAGGTTGGGTTGCCCCACTTATTTGACTGGTGTAGGAAGAAAAGCATTTTGACATACGTGCTTGATTTCCTGAGGCTCATATTCACTCACAGAGACAAAGGAGTAGATACTGTATGCATCTAAACCACTAGTTAACGGAATATGATCTGATCATGTCTCTCACTATGTGTGATTGCAAGAGGTAGAAGAGAGATGAGTTGCTCAGATGTGTCAAAGAAGATCTGAGGATTCAAGTTAGGGTGGTTCATAGGATTGATGTGAGCCTAACAGTAGGATGCACATTCCAGTCATTTTCTAGCATTCCTGTTCCAGATGTGTGCAGTATGTGTGAAAGAAGGGTAATTGAAAGATAAGACTTGGAGAGACAACTGGTGGCATAAGACTAAAGGACTAGAACATGGAGACACAGTGCAGAAGTGCTATTCTGAAAAGCTGGAGACAAGGGCTGCTAAAAGTCCTGAGTCCTAGGGTTCCTGGGAGCCCTACACAATGTCTCAAAGTGCTTAATAGAAAGGTAAAAGCCAGCAAGTTGAATGGTGATCTGCCAAGAGTTGGTATAGACCATAACTAAGGAAACATCATTGCTTTTAGTCTCTTTTTTCTCACATTCGTGATTGTGAATATGTAAATAATTTTTTTTCTGTGTAGTTTACTCATTAAGTAGTGTAAAGCAGCAGGACCCTTATGGTATATTTGTTAAAACACTTCTTTGAGGAGTGAGAGATCTCCCTCTAACACATGTGAAAATAAGGACTAAACCACATTCCTTACCTCCCAGGAAAGTGCTCTCAGAGGGCTATAGGCAATCTTTGCAGACGTCTTAATCTGCCACAGCTGTAAGGTTTTGTAAAATTAATTAAGTACTCGCAGGTCTGAAATGAAATAACGTTATCCACAATTGAGTTTACAGGCTACAGTTTGGAGTGCTTTCAGAGCATGGAAGAGATGTGAGTTTGAGATGCCTCTCAAAGATGCACGGAATATTAAATCAGATATGTATGGAATAGCTCCAGCAGAAAACTGCAATATACATAGTTCACTTGACTCTTTAACCCGCAATTTCCTGATGTCAGAGTGTTTGGATCAGATGAAGTGGAGGAGAAAATGTGAGCCAAAGGATGCTTACTATTCACTTATTGCTGAAGCAGTTGCAAAGACAGTCTTCGAAAATCACAGCAGATGTTAATTTTATACTGGGTGCTGTACCGTGCATTTATTAGACACCACTAGCCACCAGCACTCAGGTTTGCTTGCAGAGCTGGGTTTTGTACAAAGGCTGAAAGCTAAGGAGCTACAATCTTTTTTATAGATGCTATTAATATGATGAATTAACCTTAAGACAAAATGTCATAATATTTTCAGTCCAGTTTCTGATGGTAGGAGATTTGCCATTACAGAAAATATCACAAAAGGAGACAAATAAATGGCAATTCAAATGGCTGCTTGAAGAGAAATGTGAGGGCTGACTACCCCGTCTCCTCCCTTGTGTTTAAAGTCACCCCAGATTGTATAGGTCTAGAGAGCAAAAACCATTCTTTTGAGAATAGAAAAATTTGCAATTATCCAGTCTGTATCAAGGGGAAACAGACACCTTTTCAAGGGGTTATGTTCAAAGGAAAACACAGAAAGGAAAGGTAAAGAGAGAACGGATAGTTCCATAGACTGGAAATTTGTGTCAACTTAAAAATACTGCAGTCTCCCTCATATGCCACAACAATAGTCAGCTGGCTAAAGGGGCCTATAAGCTGTTCCAGATACTAGAAAATGTATACATGGACTCTGCCTGCATAATCAAGTATATCCTGTCCTTATGATGGATGCAGTTAGGTTAAGCATTGTTTTAGGAGTGGTTGGATCTGTAGCGATTATTATCTGCTAGCAGTAATGAAGCAGATTCCTTAGTGAAAGGAGGTTGTAGCCAGGTGGGTGTCTGTCTCCTCTCACAAGTAACGAGTGATAGGATGAGAGGAAATGACCTCCAGTTGTGCCAGGGAAGGTTTAGGTTGGGTATTAGGAAAAACTTCTTCACCAAAAGGGTTGTCAAGCCCTGGAACAGGCTGGTCAGGGCAGTGGTGGAGTCATTATCCCTGGAGGTATTTAAAAGGTATGTAGACGTGGTGCTGAAGGACATGGTTTAGTGGTGGGCTGGGCAGTGGTAGGTTAACAGTTGAACTTGCTGATCTTAAAGATCCTTTCCAACCTAAATGATTCTCTCGTTCTATAACATCACAAAGCTCAAAGAAACCAAATCCTCCTGGAATTGATGCAGCACTGAATGAATTTCCTTGCAGCTTCTCCTACTTAAAATCACTGAATGCACACTGAGTAGTCTCCAAATTAGGCTAGTTTATCTGTTTCAGCATTTTTTAGAAAATGTTAGATAATGAGACACTGATCAGATTCAAAACAGCCCCAGAACTGAAGGCATCTAAAAGCTATTTTAGAAAGCTGTTAGAAACATAATTAAAAGAGAGACTAATGAAGGGCACCTCCTCAATTTCCCTGTGGTCTTTGTTAAGAAATTAAATCAAGTTTGGGCTGGATAAACATGACTAACTGTTAGAAATGAAGGGAAGGAAAGATTTGTGTCATCTTCTAAATAATAAATACATAATGAACAGAAAATAAAGAAGAAAGTCATTATAATGACAAGAAAAGAGAAATTTAATGGACTGTATAAGACCCAGCAGTTAGAATTGGTACTAGAAAGAGCTAGTCAAGAGTTTAATTTGAAGGAATAGATCCCACAATTGGGAACTTGTGTAGGAATATGTTTCTCTGCTGTTTCAAAAGTAGTAATGTTGAAGCTATTTCTTAAGCCATCATCTGCCAGAAGATAATGACAAGTTGCCTCTAGAGATAGGTAGGAGATGTAATAAAAAACTTACGAAAATCAGAATAAAACTTTCTATTAGTGTCATTAAAGTCTGCATTAGGCTTTAGCAAAACAGATCTCCTCTGGTTTTGGGGTGAATTTCATGTGAAATCTCACCTTGAATTTCTGGAAGAGAACTGTAAAGCCAAATGTAGCTGGTGGAATGGCAATAATGTGTTTTGCACAGCCCAGAGAGTAGCTGTGATTCAAAATGCTAAACACCACCAACCTTCATATTTCAGAATTGTCCTGCTTACATACGGACTGAAGAGGATGCTAAGGACTAAAAAGATAATATAGAAGTTCTACCCATAAAGAAAAAAAAAAAAAAAAAGAAGTTTCAATGAATCAGAATCATTCTTTTGGAGAGTGAACAATTGAGATGACTCCATTTAAATATTTTGGCTTGCCACAACTGATATCAAAGCATTTAACATGAGGGTGCAAACAGCTTCTGGCTTACCAGGTTATCTCTACTACCTTAACAGAGCAAGAGATGAGCCAGACTGAAGGGGTGTAGCTAAAGGTTTTACAACTACTAGCTAGTCAGTCTTTCCAGTGTATGGTTTGGTGAGGATTTACATACTATCTGCAAATTCTGCTAATGAATCAGGTTTATTGTACAATTAAATGTTCATATTGGCTTCAGCTTGCAAGATTCTTGCTGAATTTCGTTTTTGTGGGTTTTTTTTGTATTTACTCACAGAAAATAAACAGTTCAGAATTTTGAAAATGCATTTATTTTCTCAAAGGCAAAAGCTGAACAGCATAGAAGAAAAGTTTGTATCCTGAGGGATATTTCTTCCTTGGTTTTGATGAGTAATTGATCACCTATATCCTATGGGATTCTTTCTAATGTCTAACTACATAAGTGAAACCTTTAATGTTATAAACGTAAGAATGGAAAATAGTAAGCAGTTTATTCTTCTATCTGCTTCTGAAATCTACATTCACCTAAAAAAAAAATTGTGTGTTTGTATCAATGTTTATTCCCTAACTATTTTCTATAAAAAACACACAGCAATATACAGATGTTTGAGCAAAGGAATGAAATGAAAGTCTTGCAGGCTATTAGCGTCATTTCGGGTCCCAAGATGTTGTTTTCCTGCAACCTCAATCTCTCATTCTCCATTCTGTTTTGTTTAGCTAAATAAATTTACTTTACAAATACAATGATTGTCAGCACTCAAGTTACCTCAGTTTCTGGAAGAAAAAGAGAAATTAGCAATCAGTTTGTGGAACTTTTCCAAATATGCCTAGAGGGCTCTCTTTAAAAGGATGTGAATCTTTGGCAAACAACATGTTGTTGCATTAATTAATGCTACAGACACTTGCTACGCAAAATCCCACAAAAATAGGAAAGAAATGCCATAGTTGTAGTATATATCTGTTTTTTAACAGACTGGGTCCCTATTTATATTATGGACTCCTGGAACTCCCCAGACTTCAACTACTAAAGCCATTTTTTTCTGTTACATCCTTTGCTTGATTTAGTAGTCTTAGAATAAATTCTTTTTTTCCTATACATCTTTTACAACCTTCTTATAAAGGCATTGCTGCAACTAACTCTTTTCTTCTCCCTTGTAGGCAATTTTTTAAGTTTTGTTGTTTGTTTTTTTCTGGAAGCTTCAAGTTTTCTCTCTCTAGGCACTGCCCAATTCCTGTTTTGGAATATATTCTCTGTCTTCAGTAACAAGCTTATGAATATTAACACTATAGCATCTATCACAAGTTGTGGAAGAAAACCCCTTAATCTAAGACACTTGGGGATGTATGTGAAGGTTATCTAGTACATTATGATAGATTGCCATTCGCAGATTCCATAGCTCACCTATTTTACCGATTTTACATTGTTATAAGCCTGCCCATCTTATAAAGATATGAATAATTTAACCTGCTCCATTACAGTTAATATCTCTCAGAGATGTGTCTGTTGGGGAAAAATGATACACTTATGAACTTTCTGTAACGATAAAATTGATCAATTTTTGAGCCAACTTCTTCTGTGAAGCTAATTCCTGAGTAATTTATTTCCACTGATTAATTCTGCTGTCTGAAAGTAGGAGTTAGCAGATCTACATGAAGAAAGCGCACTCGGCTGCCTTTGCAGATGGAACCCAAACTCTCTGTAGAATCTAATCGAATTTCCGTTGAATGAGATAAATGGTATTACAGGAAAATGGAAATGGTCTAATACTTAGTGAGTTCTTTGTATTGATTATCATGTTCTCCTGATGTTTCACAGAATGCAGCCTTTCATAATCACAGGAACATGATAATTAGTGAAATTGCAATTGTATTGGTTATACAGGTTCAGATGGAGAAGGAAGGATTCTACTCTTTCTGGGATGAAAAGTGTAGCATTTCTACCATGAAAAGTAATTACACTGGGCAGCAGCTTAGAGTCACTCTGTAGCTAACATTTGTCCAGTGCTCTGTAATCAACTCATTCAGAATTTGTAAGTTAAGACTAAACATGCCAGAGTTTACTGAGAAAAGAAACCAGATAAGAGAAACAGCTGCAGCAATATCCACATATGAAGATAGTAACACTGTAGAAAAACTACCTCTGGAACGATTTCTCAGTCTGATCATAAAGGATGGACAGATCCTTTTGGACAAGAAGAAAAGGCACAGACACAGAAATGGGAATCACTGAATAAGTACTGGGCAGTAGAGAAAGATTATCCAGACGTGCTTTGGAAGAAACAGAGTCTTTTCAGGACGGTAGCTCCCATGACATTGTTCTGAGTGGACGTAATCAAATTGCATTGGCTGTCAGCACAACCTTTCAGAAAGGACAGTTTTCTGCTAGTTTTAGGGCAAATTTTAAAACTTATGTTACTTGTGATTACAGTAAAAAATCCACATTGGTTCCTGACCAGATCTAAGGAAGGAAAATAGCTATGATTTAAAGCTATTTTTCCATCTTGCCAGTGTGTCTTAATATAAGCTATAAATCATGACAGCATAGGACAGCACCTTGATTTCTACTAACGAAGTTCTGTTTTACTGACATAACCCTGAAGCCATTGAGGAAGTAAAAGTCCTTATGCTAACAGCATTTATGCATGCAGTGATTCCTTGGGTGCATAGCCTCATTTACAATGTCCTCAGTGGACTGCATGTTAAGAAGGAGTAATGTGCATTACAGGAGGTACTCTACAGGCAACATTATTCTGATCTTATTCATTATCTTATTGTTATATCTTATCATTATCTTATTCATTGTCTTATTCATTATCTTATTATTACAGGGCAGAAACAGCAAATGTTACACACATTCAACATTTTAATGCTTTTTAAAGGAGGCTTGTTTGCTTATAGATCCCTTTTCTCAGAAAAGTGTGTTTCTGCACGGAGGTATGATCAGCCTTCTTTGGTAAAAGATGGATACAGTAGAAAAGACTGGGAGATGGAAGCTGAGACTACTCACACACAGTTACGACACTTCAATACCAGGTTTTTTACAGCACAAGAACAATGAGCCTTCATTGAACCGGTATTTAGATTTTTGCAAAATGAAGCAAATCATGCAAGGTATTTCTGTCACAGATCTCTTGGTCTTGCTTTGAATTCAAGCAAGGACTTATAACAACACCCCCTGTATTTACAAGCTATGCCTGTTTCTTCTTGTTCACCTAACAAAACGCTATAAAATGGAAACTGAAAGCTAAAACATCATTCAGCCCATATGCCTAATATTCACACTAAAGATCTATGTGTGAGGTTAACTATGTAATTACCCTGTTTAAGAGTATTGTTGGATTTCTGAATTATGACTGATGGCATAGAAGAACAAGTGAAGGTCATTCTTTCATGCATTAGTTCTTTGTTGGTGGACAATTTAACACACAAATACTTTGTACTTAGCAGGAAATGTCTTTCATGAAAATCACATCCCACTGCCTGTCTTTATAAATATTAATTCACAAAAATGCATGTACTTTGTGTACAGCCTGACAGCCTCTTTTGTGGAACTGACAAGTTAGTTGAAAACAAGTAAGTTAAAAAAAAGGCTATAGTTTACTCTAAGGTGTCAAAGGGCACTGATACATATTTAAATATAGAATTCCATTCAGTTACAGAGTATAAGGATCAAATTGGAGACAGCAAAATGGATGAAGATGGAACAGTCAGCAGTATACTTTTATACTCCTTTCATAAAAAAGTAACTTACTGTATAGCACAGAGATAGTAGCATCTCCTGTTTTTTTCTTACGTGCTTTGCCTTTATATTGCAAAAACCAAACATGCAAATCTGATTTCAGATTCTAGCTACTATAAAGTCCCAGATTTCTGCCACTTTTCAAAAGAATTTGCAGCTTAGAAACAGATGCTATAAAACATTTATCTTGATTCAGGGAGATCTATATCCACTGTACTAGTGCATGTTATAAGAAAATTTTTACAGAGCTGGATTATTCATTTCAACAAAAGAGAAAATACATCAGAAGATATACAGAGAGTTTTCAAAATGGAACCCGTAAATATCAGTACAATTATCAGAGGTCACATATTTCAAGGACCTGGCTGAACTCTAAACAGAATGCTAGGATTCTTTGTCTTCCTTTGCTAAAACACTACAATGAGTTCCCATTTGAAGACATCAAAAGGGTTTTATCTAATTCATCTTCTTAATAATCTTTTCTGCCGATGCTATACACATTGGATTGGACTTGATGATCCTTTGAGGTCCCTTCCAATCCCTAACATTCTGTGATTCTGTGATTCTGTGAAAAGCTATACCCAGATTTCTTACCGTTTGCTTTTGATTTCGTTTCAACAAAAAACCCGTGTCTTTTCTTATTTTGGCTCTCATTTCTTACTTTTTACATTCTGATCACTTGAGCAGTATTACAAGAGATACAAATCAATCCAGGGTGTATTCAATAATAAGGTTTTGAATATATACTAATTTATTATAATTTATTAAAATATATCATTTGTTAATAAATAAAATTCCAGTTACTTGAATTGTATTAAGTGGTTCTACTCCTATGTGTTATGTTAGCTCCATATACAGAACATAGAATATTCTCCTGGAATTTAACCAGTGAAATTTGGCTATGGGATTCACTTTCCATGTCAGTATTACTATAAAGGACCATTTCTATCTCATTGTCATAACGGTGTACCCATTTATCTTTTTTTAATAGTATTTAATCCATATTAGTTCTGTTTATTATAAACGTAGCTGTCTGGATTTGAAGAGCATTGACTTCCAGTAGTTCAAAGAGTACCAAAAAAACACCTCCAAAACAGGGTAGAGGCATTACTGAGGGCTAAATTGGCTACATTAAGTTACCTACTTTCATTTGAGCAAGAGAAAAGTGGACCAGCCTAGACCACCATGGTGCTGATCTTAGTAAATTTTTTTAGATTCACCATTCCACCAGAGGAAACAACTTCATAACTTTATCATTTTTCAGTTTAATGCTTAATAAAAGACAGCAGACAAAACCAATACTAGCTTATTAAAAGTGAGGGAAAGCGTCTTGTACTTACATTAAGTGAATTACAAAAAAAAAGTTACATTAAACATTTCATTTGGTAGTAGAAAACTGATATTTTGAAGCCATTTCCAGAATACAGAAATCCCAAGCATGCTAGAGCAACTATTGTGTTTTTTTCTTCATCCACAGGCTGAGGAGGCAAAGATTTTATTTGAAACATTAATTTGTACTTTTTCAGTGCATTTCAGGAAATTACATTGGTCATTGGTCCTCGCATTTATTTATTTTGATCATCTGACAGGGAGTCTACACAGTCGTTGTGCAAACAAAATCAGCCAGAATGACCATCAAACACTACCCATTTTCATAACACTTTTAACAGAATCAAGCTGCATAAAAATCTAAATGCTTCCTGAATTGGAATACGTAGCTGTACGTTTTATGGCTGGCTCTGATGTGAGGTGATACAGGGCAGACTATCTTACCACTTCTTTAATGAAAGGTGTAATGATTGAATCTCTATGATAAAATCTCTTGTTCTTTAGAAATATAGTTGAAATTTTCTGTGGGTATGGAATAGCTATGTATTATGCACAATATTTCAAAGCTTTACTATTCAGAATAAAGGAATTTTTGAGAATATCAGGGTGCTGGGTATTTACGATAGAATATCATAACTGGGTTCATCATCTCAATGGGTTATCTAACTTGACCTCTTCCAGCTGTGATTTCCTTCCTGCTTCTTAGAGCAAGCATTAGTATTCATGCAGTTCTGCGTGAATCATCAGACTGAAAATGTAACCTCCAAAAATTAAATGGTTCATTTTCATTTGAATAATGAAATGACGAAACTTACCCCGTGGGCCACATAGCTCTAACAGTTAACTTAAGGATAATTATGTGGAAGCAGGATCAGGAGGAAGGATGTGATGGTCCCTTTTGGTAACAGAGCAGGTTTAGATTGGCTTGTTGTTGTCTTCTGAAATAATTTTGAGATGGTCTTTACATGCTGATTACTTTAGAAATGTGGTCACGTCATGTGGCCTTCTCTGGACCTGAGTATAAGAAAGTGATTTAGAAGAATTTCTAGACTTCAAAAGGCAGACCAACCTCAGGTCACTTAGTCCAATCACAGAACCGTAGAACCATAGAATGGTTTGGATTGGAAGAGACCTTTAAAGGTCATCCAAGTCTAACTCCTAGCCATGGGCATGGACATCTTTTACTAGGTCAGGCTGTTCAAAATCCCATCTAACCTGACTTTGATAACCTATGTATCAAATACTGTTCAAATCTGCATTTTTGGGAAGTTTCAGCTACCAATCATGGAACAGGAAGAAAAAGCTCAGTGGAGTTCTCAGGAGAATCCTCACTTTTAAAATAGAGTAAATTAATCCCCTCTGTTAACTCTGATTTTTAAAAATTCCTTCAAATAAAAATGTTTACATTTCTACTGTTAATGGAAACATAACTATTCTTCCCTGTTTCCAGATTATTACACTTCAGAAACACCTGTCATAACTGAATCCAGCCTCTGTTACGTGCCAACCTGAAGTACCTGAGAAGTTCCACATCCAAGAGGAAAGACACCATGTATCATCTCAGCCCTTTCTGGAACTCGACTGCTATTCTAAGGAGAGACAATCAGATTTTAGATGTTGTGCACAGAATAATTTGATCATGGTCTGGTTTTCACTTTCTAGGCAACTGCAGTTACACTACAAAGTTCAGTACATATTCTTGAAAACAGAGGTTATAATGTCATTTAAAGGAAAAGTCTAATACAAATGTATATTCATATATGAAAACTTGTTCCCTGCTCCGCTGTACCAGTACATATAGTTCTAAAAATGTGTTTCATTATCTGCTGATTCAATACCTACATAATTTAGTCCCTTAGCAAAATTTCTTTCCTGGGATCCTTGCCAGAAATTTAAATCCAGAGTGATGGTAGTTTTTCTGAGAGGATTATATCTCCACAAAGAGCCAAAAAGACTGCATTGGGAAGCTGTCACACAGTCATGCTTCTAGAGCAGTATATGACAAAGCAAAAAGTTTTAATGTCATTATTAAGAAACATATTGTCTCTCAGCCTTATCACCTCCAGACATCCTATGACTCCCTCTTTCTAACTTCTTTTTATCTTCTCATGATCTGCAGGTACCTCTCAGTACAATAGCTCTTGCTGCACACCAGAAAAGAATTTAAATCAATTGTCATGGCTCCTTGGCTAATCTTCCATTTCTTTTTACCTTTCAAATGTAAATTATCCAAATGTAATGGTTTTCTCCATTATCCTCCACCTAAAACTTTAAGGATGTTCAAAACCCATCTCTGATCCACCAGGAAAAATAATGACTCCTGCTACAGTGGATTCCGTGGAGCTAATCTGAAGCATCAAAAAAAAGTAAGTTAACATTTGGATTTTTGAAAATAATTTTTAGTTGATTGTAATGTAGATTATATGAATATAATTTCACATGCATAGAGCAGTGAGTCAAGTTACAAAAGAGGTTTGAAAAATAATGAGACTTTGCCTCAACATATATTATTCATTCTGTAGATATTAATACTTATCATCAATAATTTATGACCTGCATTCATTTTTGTGGGATCCCAATGTTTTCTGACACAGTCTTGCTCTCTGGAAGGGAGGGATGAACAGAACAGAGCCCACATGTGGGAGTTTACTGATTTGTGTAACATTGCAGGCCTAAGCTGCTACTGGGCAATCCAATACGTGAGGAGCAAGTGCTTCAGGACAAAATCATTTGGAGCCTTTAGAGAATTCAATATGTAATTCTGGTAATACTATTGAGTTCTTTAACACCAGTTTCTGCAATGATTTATCAGAGCAAAGAGATTATAGTTGGTTGTGGATGTACTACAGCTGTTTTTCTTCAGAGCTATATCCTTAATTGCACTTTCACACAATATATTCTTGTCTTTTGTAAGCGAAGCTGTTTTTTCCTATGTGAGCACAGTTTATCAGGGTGCTAGGCTGCAGCAGAAGCTGTACATCAAACCAGGCCTCAGCTCTAAGCCTGGGCAGGGACCGGCTGCATCGAGGTCTGGGAGCAATCCCAGTGGGAAGGGTCAGTCCTCCACCGTGCTGGCCTAAGGCTGGTCCTAGGCCTCCACCCTGTAAGGAAAGGGACACGCTAGTGACCCTCTCACATTTCACCAGAAAATTTTCTCTTTTAGTTAAAAGTCAAATACGGAGAATTAGGGTTCAGGAATTAGTAGTACAGTATTGAGATAAGTTTATTTTGTCTTGACTTCGTTCGTGTCCCTCCCTACCCCTCAATGCACCATGATGGACCTAGGGCAAGCCTACAATCTCTACTTTTAAGTAAGGATGTCTGTAGTGTGAACACAAAATAATCCAAGATTCTATGTTAAAAAAAAAAAAAAATCATTATTTTTAAACCAGTGGCACTCTTTTTGAGTAGCTGTGGGACAGGGTGGTGAATTTTAGAATTTTAGCATTACGCTTATGAAAGATCGATATGGTTCATTCTACTCATTCATCATTTTGAACGCTGCTACATAGGCTCATTTTGCCCATTTACTTCAACGCTGTCAGGATTAAGGGAAAATTTCTATTCTAAAAAAGTAGGACTGAGGGGAATTAGGTAACTTGTAGGCATTGCCAGGTTGGAATGAAGGGCTTTTCAAGTACCATCAACATATGAATAGGATTACCTTGGATGCACTGGTGACCAGACGTATTTTTAGCCTTTGGCAAACAAGAATGGAACCTCTGAAAACAGTATGACTGCCACTCAAAATGAAAGAATCAGTATGTCAGGAAACTAGGGAAACATTTTGAAAATTACAGAGGGGGAGTTGAAATTTTTGGAGAAGAGGACAAAGGGATAGACAGTGTCAAAAGCAGAGACATATGTTTGATTGTGTTTCTTTCCCTTCTGATTTAAGTATCCTAAACTAATGTGCTCCAAATGAGTAATAAACAGGTTGTTTGCAGAAGTCTGCCTTGGTGCCACTGCACACTTATGCTGTATTGATTGTGAAAGAAAGAGTTCCTAAAGAGAGGCTTGTGTTCATTTGAAGAAAGCCCGGGGTCCTGGTGAGACACAGGAGTTGTGAACTCCGCAACAAGTTATGAGAAGCAGTGATTGCCTAAGATTTAAAACTGAAATGGTGCCCCCACCAGAGGAGGGACTGGCTAACGTTAAAATCTTCAAAAATAATTTTAGCTGTCTTTTAAAATTATTCCTCCTTTTACAGCAACATTTAATCATTCCTATTGACTTGTGAACTAACCTTTGTATGCTTATAGCTAATAATGTCCACGATCTGCTAAAATCTGTGACACAGAAGTCTCTAGCCTTGACTGCATTCTCTCTCAAGAGGTTGTACGTCATCTTGAAATACCTCTTCCAAAAGCAATTTCATTCTTAGTGCCAAGCTCATGAGACTAGGTAGCATATAATGTCTTGCACATGTCAATAGATGATTAGAGTTTAATGATCTTATGGTTTAGATGGCCTCATTAAATAAAATCCATGTGTATTTTTAAATATGTTTCACAGTGGGATTATTTTTAAGTCTTACTAACAAATTTTGTCAGACTAGCTTAAAACAAAGAGAGAGTGAAATCACAAAGAAAACAGGCAAAGTAAGAAAGCATTTTAATCTCCAGAAGAACTAAAATCTTACAATATTTTAATTGACTTCTGTTCATCTGCCTTCATTTTTATATTCCTTGATAATATCATACTCAATTGTATCACCATATATAAATATCTCATAAAGAAATTTAACCCATCATAAAATCTGTATCATGCTCTCTGAAGATGCTACGCTCTCTGCAATGAATATAAAGGGAGTGTAAATGACCATCATAAATTACACAACATGAGATGATAAATTGAGTTGGTATGAATACCATGTTGAGTTCAGATTCTTGGATAAACATTCAAAGCCAGGGGTTTTTTAGAATCCATATCTTCAGGAAAGTCAACAAGGCTTAAATGAAAAATGCTTTTCAGATGGGCCTTTTTTTACATAACATCAGTATATCGATCTTTCCCCATTTCTTTTCCAGACTGCCAATATAAATGTAGAATTCCTGAATCAAGACTGTTCCTTATTATATAGGACAGCAACACTAATTTAATTTTATTCTCTGGGAGCTGTTTGTAATAGGACTGGTAAATAGCGCTAATAGTAGAATTTGTACTATGTATTTTCATATCATATTTTTTAGTTTATTAGCTGCTGTACAATCTCCAGTCTGTCACAGTATGGAAGTGCACAGAACTGAATGAAGACTTAAGACTTCTGTAGCATAGAAATGGAAAAGGTATGTACAAAGATTATTTATAAAGTAGCAAAATATGCCAGTGGAGAAGACTCCACAGAATTCGCTGTGAAATTCATCTCATAAACCAGCATAAGAGTAATGTCATGTTCTGTTACATGTCAAGTGACTTTTCCACAAAGATTATTAAAGTATGTGTGGGTTACTGCAGGAGGGGACAAAAAGACAGAAATATTTTAGCAACTGTTAAAGCATTCTAGGTAGGTTTCTTTGTTTACTGGTGCATTTTCAAACATGTTAAAGGTTAGAAACACTAGGGAGAAAACGCCTACGTTAACTTTTCCCTTTCCCTCTCACTGAGTTCTAGAAAAGTGAAATGAAAGCATTCTTCAATGTATTTTTAAAATATGTTATTTTCTTTGGAAAGTCAAAGGCCTTTTTTAAAATAGTAACATCTTAAGAAACCAGTCATTGACACAGATCTGAGGGGTCTCAGTAAGGAATTATTATGAACATATGCAAGAGGCTTTACTCCAAAAACATTAACAGCCCTGAGCCAAGATGCACAGAGTAAATGTTGAAAATGTGCTTAGTATTATCTGTAGCTTCTAATATGGTAAGGAAGAGACATTTCCTAGGTTTATTCTTGCAGCCACAGTAGGCATAAATCAGCAGATTAACATGGCCTGTTTGTGCTCCTTTTTGTAGCATTGACTGACGCTTTGTATCACAGTGATCATTAAGCATAAGGTACCAGAGGTGGATCTCATAAAAAGAAGAAGGATGTATTTTTCCTATGTGGAACAAATCCAGATAATTAGAAAACCCTAAGTGTCACTTGTACCTGTCACATGCAGTTTCATGACCGAGCAGAAGATGCCATTTGTAATTGGCATTAAAAGTCATTAGAGGAGCATTTGTTCCCATCTTCTTTGAGGGATTTGGACTCTCAATCCCAGGGCTTTAGTTAAACCTTTCTGAGACATTCCCTCTTGTCCTCTGAGCCACTTCTGACCTGTCACTTTAACCTCTCTGTAGCAGAGTGTGATTTTCCCTTTTGCAAAAAAAAAGATAATCTTGGTAGCTGCTGCATATTTCATTTTCATGCAGGTCTCTGACCATCACAGAAAAAAGATTCCTGAGATTACTTTTTTTCTTAACAGATAAAAAATTTTAGCCATGTTCTGCTGCAGCCCACTTCTAAATCACATTTGTTGTCTCTGAGATCTCACGTGCTTAAGGAAGCTCCTGACCTGCTTGGGCCAGGATGCTGCCAATAACAGATCACAAAAGTGGACAGGAGCCGAGATGCTGAAATCCAGACCTTATTTAGTTAGGTTTTCACATTAGAGATTTGTGTTGTTTTCTGTTCCTAACTTAGCTTTAGTGTTGTCCCAAGTAATCAGTTGCACACAACATATTTGCTTCCCTTCTGGATTCCAGAACTGATGATTTGCCAGGAGATAGACAGTAATGTGCTGTAGGATCTTCCAGGTTGCTTTCCCTTCATTTGATGGATTCTTGACAATGTGTGCTACAAATTCCCATACGATATAGTAGTTTATCTCAGACAGAGGTATTTTGTTTCATATCTCTGTGTGTCTTTTGGTTTTCTTAGATTGCATAGATCCTTGTCACCTGTAGTTACTAAATTCTAAGAATAGATATGCACTGATCAACAAGAGATCAAAATTAATCCTTACAAACCTCTTCCCCTTTTGTTACTCAGCTCAGTTTTTGATGGAGTTACAATGCTACACGGTTACCAAGGTATTTGCATAAGTTTTGTCCTGGTTTCACTGGGACAGAATCCAGGCTAGCCATGGTGTGCAGGCCATTAGTAGTTTGGAGTCATCCAGGACAGCTGAGCCAAGTTGGCTACAGGTGTTTCCCACACCACAAATATCACGCTCAGTACAAAGGGGAAGTTTAATGAAGACAGAGGCTCCTTTTGATCCTGCTTCTCCTCATCTCAGGAGGGGTTCACTTACCATTCTGCTCTCAAGAACTGCTTTCCTGTTTATTGTGTCTCCTGTACATCCACTGGGCTGACTATAACTTTGTTTACTTTATATTGGCACCAGTATTAGTTTTGCTGTTACACTAAGTCCATTTGTATTTCAACCTGTGGGTCTCCTCTCCTTTTCCTAATTCCTGCTTCTTGGCTGGGGAGGGGTCATCTGGTAATAGAGAAACTGCTATAATTTAGCCTTGGGAACAGGTTAAATGTAGACAGTTTGAATGGAAAGTAAGAATCAACCTGTATACAGCACTGGAACTTATTTCCCATTTCCTGGCTCTTCCTCACTAGTAAAGGCACCCTCCTTTCAGAAATGAACCACTATAAAAACAGAGCATTGGGCACAAACTGGAACATGGGAAGCTCCACCTCAACATGAGGAAAAACTTCTTTATTGTAAGGGTGATGGAGCACTGGAACAGGCGGCCCAGAGAGGTTGTGGAATCTCCTCTAGAGACTTTCAAAATCCACCTGGATATGCTCCTCCATGGCCTGCCCTAGGTGATCCTGCTCTGGCAATGGATTTGGACTCAATGATTCCCAGAGGTCCCTTCCAACCCCTACCATTCTATGATTCCATTTCATTCTTACAGTCTTCAGATAGTTACTCCATCTGTTTCAGACATCTCTTTTAGCATTCACATTCTCATTTGATCAATAGATAGAGGAAAAGTGATTCAGGGAAGTAGAACGTGACTAAACCATAGCTGTTAGCCTGGTGACCTGGACAAACAGCTCTGTCTGACTGTCTGTGATATACCTCTGGTACTTTGCATGGGTTTTGTGGAAGAGTAGATGGCGTCAGAAAAGTATTGCATCATAGCAAAAGGGGTCTGAAATGTATCCAAGCCAGCTCCAGTGAGTAACCTGCTAGGCGCTCCAGTGGAGCGATGAATCATTTCTGAGGTTTGGAACCTGAAAATTCAAATCAATACACAAATATTTATTGGTCTCAGTACTGCAGCTGGTGTCTGAAGTTGTGTCCTCATTAGTGTACCTGCACCAGGAGTGTGCTGTTTGAGAAAATCTCCTGATCATTTATTTCCATTTGCCACATTTTGGTTGATGTGAGAATGTCTCAGAGCACAGAAACTGAGTTTTATTTGAAATAAATTGACTGGAAGATCCACCTAATCTGGAAATTGGAAACTTATGTAATGAGGTTTTTTTAATAAAACCTCATCTCATGAATGCTCTCAAAGGCATCCAGTTCAGGGCACTAGCCTAGATGCAGTCTGTAACAACTCCTGCAAATACACATAACAGACAACAAATGCTCAGCACTGTTTCATGCTACAACCTTGCTCCTGGTAGGCTGTGCTACCTGTTAATATGCATACATATGCACACATTAGATTAGAATATTGCCCTGTTTTCAAAATTTCCCTGAGGCGTTCCTCATGGAAGGAACTCCTGAACACTTAATAGATAAGCATGGATGTTACAGTAAGATTTTCCTCTGCCGAGATCCTCTTTAGTTACCACGTAACTTGTTTTAATTTTTCAGAGGCTCCACTGATATAATCATAGCTCAAAGCACAGTACTTTAGCCCTAAGATTTTCCAGTTCTGACCAATCCTGACATGCATAATTTGAGAGTTTCTGAACTTCTTTTTTATGTTCAGGAAATGTTATAGGAAATATAAAATCATTTCAGCATCCAATAAAGCTCTCACCGCCCTTTCATTTTTGCAGTGATCCCTACATTCAGCTGTACAGTCTCACTGAGGCAAAATGTAGCTTGTGCAATTCCCTCTCTCTGTGGGACATTATCCTACTCATTTGATGGCAGCCTTCAGAGTTTTTATCACTATGCCATGACTTAAAATCTGCTTGTTGCAGGGGCAGCCTCCCATCTGCTTTGCTATTGGCACGCAAAGTCAATTTACTATAGAAGCAAGGGCTGGGGGATGTTGAAAAAGGAAAGGAAAGCTGAATGTTTCACTGTATTGCCCCCTTCATTAGATCTGAGGTCATTTGCCGTGCAAGCAGCAAAACTGTCCCTATTCTCTGTGCATATGCCAAGATCTGCCAACTGAGGAAGAAGCTGGTATTTCATAGAGAAATCACTGTTTCATTAAAGTTGGTTAGGCACTCCATGTTTCTATAGAAAATAATTTCTTTTTTTTGAGAAGCAAAATGTTTCTACTGTTTGGCCTTGCAGGAGAAATAGAAATAGGTTTCCCAGAAACTAGATTCTTTCAATAAAACAAATTATTGGATCTAAAACCTGCATTTTCCAGTTCTGATAGAGACTTTTCAACCTGTTTGTTTCAACTATTTTTTTTTAAACAGAGAAGAATTTAAAAATAAATCATTAGTGTTTACTGCAATTATATTTTGAACACCTGTAAATGACAACTCATGCTTTACATTTTTACAATATATTTTAAATGTACCCTACATTCCTGCCTTTTATTAAAAACTATACTCACTTGTGACACAAGCTCTCAGATTGCTTAGCATGTGTAAATACCTTGGAAATAAAGGGTGGTTTTGTTCATATTTCATAGTTCAAACTTCTGACTGGAGGTCACCCAGAACTCAGCATCACCTTGGAGTTTTTTGGCTCCCACTAAAGGTAAGACACATGGGTTACTGGGGAGAAAACCCAGATCTTTGGGACTTATGGGAGAGAATGAAGTATCCAGGATTTTAATCATTCATTGAAATAACACTGAATGTCATTGCTTCCTTTGTCCTAATGATGGCAATACAAAATGAAAGCTTTTGAGAATAGATATTACAGTGTTTACTATGACAGTTATTTTACAGCAGATAACGTTGCAGGATTTAGATTTCAAATTATGCAATAAGTAACAGTAAACAAAATAATAGTTATCTTTCCCATACAGCGTGGCAAGGTTTCATTCACTCAATAGTTTGAGCTATTGCTTTCATAATAAGAATACATGCAAAGTAGTGCATATGATACATTCTGCAATAACAGGTATGTTATTTAATATTTATGCAGTTCTTTTAAGGATTACAAGTAATTCTTACAAGGCTCAGAACTCCAGAGGCTGCAATGCTTTGCTTAGGAACTGGTAGCTTCATCTCAATTTAAACTGAGATGTCTTTGTGGGCCTTTGAAATTGATACTCTCTTCAAAGAAAAAATGAGCTTTACATGTTTTTTGGTTTTTTTTTTTCCTCTTTCAGCTTGGAGCTATTTTAAAATGAACTCAATTTTGAGTAGAGAGAGTGTTCTAAATTTTAAAATATTAATCTAAATACTGCATGGTGTCAGTGTAAAACAGGTGCCCACTGTACACAGGACTATGGTTTTGTCTATGTCTAATCTCTTGAACATTAAAAGTTTCAGACTGTTGTGGAAGAGGCTTTATAACAGAGCTGGAAGACTCAACTAAAATTATAAAGCATAATGGCAATATACAATTACATCTCAGGAGCTGAACTTAAATCTTTTTTCTCTCTCACTGTCTCATTTTTATCTATGTGTATCATTATATTATACTAAGCTATAATTTTTTAGAAGAAATACCTGATTTTTGATGCTTCCATTGTTTTTATTTCTTTATTCAAGGCATTTTACATTTTAGAGGGTGAATCAGGCACTTTAAACAGACTGGTTGCTCATATGTCTTCTGAGCCTTATTTTCTGTCTCTAGATACAAAATAAATTGGTCTAATAGGTTTATTAGCAGAAAGGAAAACTCCCAAATTTTTAGTTTCACTTTTCTGTTCTCTTGACAACAGTTTAGCATTGCTCTGATTCTGCTTAGAGCTTGAAAGATATGGAAAATTCAAAAGAAGCTGCAGCTCTGCCACAATTAAGAAATACAAATTTCTCCCTTGCAGAAACTTGCTGTGGACTCTTTTCCACCATATGTCTCACGTATGCTTGTCTTGTGACCTACTGCTGGAGGACAAAAGGAGGACTCAGATCCACTACTGATATCTTCAGGGCTGGAAACTCTTCAATTATTTCTAAACCCCTGCTCTGAGTGACTCCTTGAAAGTACTTTGGGTATAAATGGAAACCAGGCTCATCTGGATTACCATTACTACAGTGTCTACCTCGACAGCAGGTTAGCACGGTCTCAGTTTTTCAAAGACTAAGTGCTCCAGCACAGCACTTTCTCCTCAACTAATGCCTGGTAATCCAAAATTACAAATTGCCCTTTCTGCCAGGTCTATGAAGCTCATACAGTTACAGAAAACTGTTGTGCCCTCATTCACTGACAGGAAAATTGTGAGCAAATATCCAGCGTTCCTGAACTGTGAGTACTTGCAGATGGAAAAAATGCACCTTTTATACCTAAGAAATGGTTACGTTTCTTCTACATTTGTTAAATCTTCCAATTACTATCTTCTTCTAGTTTACAGTGAACTGAGATCATGCTTTTTTATTACTCTAGTCATGAAAAATTTAAATTTAAACCTGGTAAAGATAAACCTTAATGTCTTTAACAAAAAGTCACTAATCAGATTAACATACTGATCAATTTATGACACAATTGTTGTGTCAGAAAACCACAACAATAACTGAGTGGGAACATTGCTAGTTCTTCAGAGATCACTGAAGGTTCTGTTGTATGTCAATGAATAGCTTGTCAAAGTGCAGCTAATGTCTTCTCACGACAAATAAATATCTATACCCTTACACCACAACAAATATACATCATGAAACATTAATGTCATAGTATATCCAGATGCTTCCTTTAAAAGCAAGGAAATACTAACCCGAGCAACATTTTCTGGGCTAGGATCTGAAGGATCTAATTCTGAAAGAAGTGATGGGAATTAGGAAGTCCAAATTCGTGGACTGATTCCCTTGTTCAAAAGCGGCCTCCTTCACTACATTGCTAAACCCTTTGTTTGCTATTGTAAATCTAAATAATTATTTGTTTTTCATTGCCTCTAGCAGGAATTGGAGACATAGCCTTTTAACTGCTTTTTACCGTTGTAGAAAATTACAGAGGGCAAATCATAGTCACTTCAGAAACAGTAAGAAATTTATGTTATTTTTGGATTATATTGATGTGAGTATGCTTTGATATTTTTGTACCACTATAAATCTAAATTTCTCTCAATTTCAGTTTTTAAGCATGTAAAGGATCACTCCTGTTAATTATGTCAATACCAGCATTAAAATATTAACTGGTAATTTATTCCCTTTCTCCATCATACTGCAGTCCACTAAACACATTTTGATTATGCAGGACAAAAAAAAAAAAAAAAGGGGGCTTCCTCCTTCCTTTGAAGCAAAAAAAAAGATTGAGGAAAAAGAGGAATAAAAGGGAAAAATCAGAAGAGACATGGAAAAAGAGAATCAGAAAATCACAGAGGACTGAAAAGTAAGTGTAACTGAACTTATCATTTGGCTCCAAGAATACATTCATTTCATTTATTCCATCCAAGTGTAGGAAGCTTGAATGGAATTCCTGTATCAAAAAAAATCCTATGTTCAAATTTCAGGAATCTTGGCAAAATGGGGATCCATTGTTTTGGAACTAAGTAAAAAAAAAAAAGCTTTTCTTTCAGTATTATTACTGAAGTTGGCTGCCTATTTTGGTATATAGAAATAACGACTATTTCACATCCGATATTTAGAAAATACTCAGCATTTTTTATTAGTAGAAATCAAGACAGGATGATATGAGTTGTAACAGTCAACTAAGAAAATCACAAGATTGGAAGAAAAAATGAGAAGACTGAGGAACTTGAGAAAAGGAAATTCTTTTAAGAATTTTAATAATTAGAAAGCAGTGTTTGTGTATTCTTTTCTTTGTCATATTCAACACAAATCTAGCATAAGTTTTTACTTACTGCATGCATACGTTACCATTAACAACACTGGGGACCAGAGAGGGATGAATTATTCAAGTAAAAATTGTATAAATAGACACTTGAAGACATTGTTTCTTCATATCTTTCTCTAAAAGCAGCAATTCTCTTTTATTTGTACTACTCTTTTGAATAAAAAATTCAGTAGGAAGGAGAAAAAAAATATCTAAGAATAATCAGTGAAGTCAACCTAACAGAAGAAAAAATTTAAAAAAAGAGCTGTATTGCTTACACAGGAATTTTCCACTGAGCTTAATTAAATGCATTCCTACAGATTTTAAAACATTTTAGCTAATGTACTACTTTGCAAATTTACAGTGCAGGGCAGTGAAAGAGCCTCTAATTTAACTCAGGTATCTACTACTTTCTTGTACCCCATTTTCAGTGAAGTTGAGTTGAATAGTCTCTCTAGAACAAATTAGAGCAAGGAACATGTCAAGCCTTCCACTAAAAGCCTTGGAAACTTTAACAGAAAGCCTGTTATATTTGTGGGCTGAATTGCTAACAAGGATGCTCTGTTCTTTTCTGTTCACAGAGACTAAACATTCAGAGTCGTATTAGATTCTTTGTTAAAACCCAAAAATAAGAGGCTAATGATAATTACTTTTGTAGTACCACACTCATTATGATGCACAGAACCAATTTCAATGAATACTGAATTCTGTAGGAATCCCACAATTTCATTTAGTTTGAATTTATATCCTTTTCAAAACTGTGTAAATTGTAGTTGAATGCACAATAGGATCATTTTGTGCACAACAGAAAGAAATCTTTTTTTGCCAAAAATACTTCTCCAGATCAATGTTTACACACAGCAGTATTGGCATAGTGTAAGGTTAAGCATCTTTCTTTCCACCATCAAATAGTATAAAAGTTTTTTCTTTAAAACTAGTTGATCTGGCAGGGGGGTTGGACTCAATGATCTTTCGAGGTCCCTTCCAGCCCCTAATATTCTGTGATTCTGTGATTCTGTGATTACAATCCGTCTGCAGTTGTAGAAAGTGAAATGTGTATGAACGGATTTTGCTCTAGTTTGCTCAAGTATAATTATTTACAAATCAATACATAAAGTTTCATAATATGATTTAAAATAAAATAAATATTTAATATTTATCTTTGGCCTTCCCAGTGAAAATTGCCTAGCAACAGAACAACGTATTTCTAATATTGCCTCTTGAGCAATATTAATGGCAAAGGATTAAACTTGCTTGAAACACAGACTGATTTCTGTTGTAGAGCTGAAATTCAGCCAGTGTAATCAATTAGTATTCTTTACTTCGAGGAACTAAAGCAAGAAATGCAAAATTAGCAGTTATATATGGATACACACTCAACCAGCTCCTACTCAAGTTGCAGAGTTACTGATTTTTTTTTAAATACAGGTAATATAGAAGGCAAAGAAAAATGTAATAAAGTACTAAGGCTGTCACGGTGAGGCTCAAGTAAAAATAAGCACCAAGCTCTCTCAGGCTTTCCCAGCCTACCTTGAAGAAAATAATGAAATTTTGAATACAGGTTGTAGGCATCTAAAAGGTAACACTCCTTGACACTTGCCCTTGTCTTTCCTGTTCTTGACTGCTGGTGAAATACATTCTTCACTATAAATTAGCAGTTATACAAATTATACCATGTATCTGCATTTGACAGGAATCTACATCATGTTAGATGGGCCAGACAGCAATGACTTCTGTATTTTAAAAAGCATGTAAATTATGACTGAGTGAAGCCTGAATTCCAGGGTTCAAGCCAGGGAACAAAGTTTAGGCACCTCAAGCACAAATAGCATAAAGTGTTAAAATCTAGTTTCAGTTTGCCTTCAGTGGCATTCATGGAAACTGGTACTAAATCAGGACGTTTCTGCCTTCCTCTCACCTGTGGTCTGTGTCTGACAAAACATCACTGATGTACCCCTATTAGCCATGGAATTAAGAGCACTGCTTCTGCTTCTGCAGCTATTGACTGAACGGTTCAGTATTCAATGAGGTAAGAAAAACATTGATAAACTAAATTGCTCCTTTTGCTACAACATGGGTCAATGCACCTGATCTCACAATGCACCTGACCTCACAACATCACACAATTCCCAGGTCCTGGATTTAGAAATCACTTTTGCAGTAGCTCACTGCTACAGCTTAGAAACTAGTCTCCTTCTCATCTAGCAGAAAATTCTGCTTCTCCTCCTACATATCACTGACACGACCGGTGGCTGAGGAAGCCCACAGAACAGCAATAAAACATGATTCCTGCTGGGAAACCCCTGACGCATTGTTTTGGAAGCTCTTGAATAGGACTGCAGTGAGCAAAGTCACCAGAACGCAGTGTTCTTCCAGTGCTGGGAATACAGATCCCAGTGCACTCAAGAGAGCTGTTACAGAGTCTGATTCCTAGGGCTATGTAACAAATAGCACGTTTAAAGGGCAATGCGCTCTGAAGCTGCATGAATACACTGTCTCATCCCATTTTGCTGTTCCCAGGACTATTTCCAGTTGAACTGGGTTAGAACAAAATCCTGCTCTGGGTAGCTTCAGTGTTCTGGCTTCTTTATTACACAAAATCCAGGTGATGTGGCTAGTAGTTTCAAAAAATCCAAGTGAAACACGAAGAAATGGTCCTTTATTGTTACTGAGTACTAAACCATCTCAGACCACATTCAAAATGGTTTTTCTTGAGACTTCTGTCCAATCCAAGTGGCTATTTTATTTTGTTTTGCACTACTCATGCTGTCTGTGCTTGTTCTTCCATCATCAAAAAAAGTATGGCCAGCAGGTTGAGGAAGCTGATTCTTCCCCTCTCCTCTGTTCTTCAGAGATCTCACCTGGAGTACTGCATCCAGGTTTGGATACCCCAATATAAGAAGGACATGGACCTGTTGGAGTGGGTCCAGAGAAGGCCACAAAGATGACCAGAGGGCTGGAACACCCCTTCTATGAGGACAGGCTGAGAAAATTGGAGTTGCTCAGTGTGGAGAAGAGCAGGCACCAGGGAGATCTTACAGCAGTCTTCCAGTATCTAAAGGGAGCCTACAAGAAAGCTGAGAAGGGACTTTTTGCAAGGGCTTGTAGTGATAGCACAAACCGTAATTACTTCAAACTGAAAGAGGGTAGATTTAATTTAGAAATTAGGAAGAAGTTCTTCACTGCGAAGGTGGTGAGGCACTGGAACGGGTTGCCCAGAGAAGCTGTGGATGCTCTCTCCCTGTGGTAAGTGTTCAAGGCCAGGCTGGATGTGTCTTTGAGCAACCTGGTCTACTGAAACGTGTCCCTGTCCATGGTGAGGGATTGGAAGTAGATGATCTTCAAGTTCCCATCAAACCCAAACTATCCTATGATTCACTTCTGATATTTAATTGTACCACCTTGTTCCCTTTTAGGTCAAGAGTCATTTGAAATGACTGTGGCAACTGTTGGCAAGTTTCTACTATGTTTACAAGCAAAACAAAGAAGAGAAAAAAAGAAAAAGGTGATTATACAACCATTTCATTGAAGTCAATAAGGCCATTCTTGTCATGAAGGGTTACTTAGGGTTAGAGATAGCAGATGTCAGCTTTAAGTCACAATCTCCTTCCTATTAAATACTGTACAAGAAAAATAAATATTGTAAAAGTTACAGGCTTCAATTTATCAAAAGTTTGTTATGGCAGCATAAATGTTTTTACAAGTATAACCCCCAAAACAGCACACAGAGTATATCAAGTACTAAACCTGCAGTGCTGAAAATATCAATTGGCTCATAAATAATATATATCAATGTCATACATACATGAATTTGATCATTTAGACTTACCAAATTTCACTGAGACGCTGATTATTAGGTGCAGTATTGTGCTGGCTGAAAGTATGTGCTCGAGGTCAAGCACAGTTATAAATGACATATTTTGAAACCCGTAAGCCAAGGTTCAGTAGACAAATTCCACTGAAAGCAGCTAAAGTGGACTCCGCAGGGCTCGCTGGCTTGGTAGGGTGGGATGACCAGGGTGCAGTGGGCGCTGGCCAGGATTGCCCCAGTACACGGGCAGGAGCACATTTATTGCAGTGTGGTTCTGGGCCACGAGATGGCTCCAAGCACATACATTCCAGCCTAATCAATTTTCAGACTATACTTGACACAGTTTCATTAAATGGCAACTACTGAAATACGTGATATATTAACATTTAGAAGAACTTTTTAATTAGGCACAATCATGAGCCAATTGTAGGCACTTGTATAGTAACTAAAATGTTAACAGTTTGCTTTTATAAATGTTTAAATATGATATCTAGGGCAATTAAGATGTGCATGGTTACATCATGCTGATTGAGGTTTGTAATTCCCTTGAGCTTTGTTCTCTGCAGTTTCTTTTGCCCATCAGGTACTCAGAAAAGAAATCATCATCAGTATATATGGAACAGCAGACAAGTCCACTGATGATGGGAACTTCCCAGCTGCCATATGCATCTGTGTAGACATGTACAGAGTAAGTAAAATGCTCTCAGTCTTGACTCTGGCTTCCCTAACCCAACCTTTCTTGACTTTGGAGTTACTCTAGTGCTAAATATACAACCAGGGGCTGTGCACTGCATCTGGGTGCGCAGTATACATCAAACTCTTCAGTAGGACTGGCAGCACTACTAAACCTTGGTACCTGAAGACATTTGTCCTATGCCAGGCAAAAATTGCTGCTCAACCCTAGAAACAGGTTTTATTGGTGCAGATTATATTTTTACATCTCATACAAAAATAACTTCCCCAAATTAGCAAGATAACCAGTAACAGACTGCTAATGTGTAATAATCTCCTGAATTAAACTATTTAAACAATTTTGTGCTGTCAGTATTCCGCTACTCCAAGGAGCCTAACCAGTTCAGAAAGCTAAAGTTCTTGACTGACGTAAACTGGCAAAAGACAGTTTAAATGTCTGGCTCTTGGCTGCCACTCTCCTAGAAGAGAGCTCTGCCGGTACTTCAGTCTCCATGGTTCCAGATGTCAATCAGCACAAAGCAGTTACACCAGGATAACTTTGCAAGTGTGTGTAGGGAATCCAGATACGGGGGGTGCAGAAGAGGAAGAGAAAATGAGGGCTTTTCCCCATGGTGACCTAGATTTAATTAGTCAAACAGACATGAAGAAGGATAAGAGAAGCAGTTAAAGGTAAAAGAAAAAATACTGACAGAAATACAGTATAGAAAAAGAGTTAAAATAGCCTTTCATTTATGTCTTTGATAGAATTAGCAGATTTTTTTTTTAATTGTAATTGCATTTGTAATTGACGAATAAAAAGCTATTCAACTGTCATGCCAGGCTTGATTTTAGTGACTGGCCAGCTGTTTTTGCTTAATCACCTGGTTGTCTACGGACTTCAGTTATCGGAAGCTGGAAACTTTGTTCATCCAGGTAAACCTTGATGTATGATCTGAATGGATTTGAATTCACATCAGTTTTAAGTGACAAATCTGAGTGTAAATAACTCCAAAATGAAAGCTGGCTGCCAAGCTGTACCAGACTTTGCATCAGAACTATGAACAGTTGACAAAATTGTCAAGCTTTAGTCAACATGACTTGAAACATTCTTAAAACATACAAAACTATTCCACATGTATGTGTTGGGGTAAGACACTTGCCTGGTTTCAGGGCTTGTGCCAAACTCCTTACACAGGTTTACAAAGAATCAATGCTCTGTCTCCATTTTCCTATGAAAAACCTCTATCACTTAGAGGTAACACTAAACATAAGCTCCACAGTGAGTCTTAAGTAATATCTGTGTAAAGTATTATATGCCAGCAATACAGTTCTTACTTTCTGAAAGGAAAAGCTCTTCCTGAAAGTACACTTCCTGCTGACTTCAACAGCAGTGGTGTCATTGTGAGGAAACATAAATCAAAGTTTTCATCTCTCAAATACTTCCCTTTAAATATAAGGTAATAGCAGCCATTGATTTCATGGCTTCAACATGAGGTATATATTCAGTAAAAAACCTGAGTAATGTTATAAAGCATCAGAGAGAGGATGTCTGCTCCATAGACAGCATGATTGTTTCAGACATTCTAGACAAATTTCTCTGTATGGTATCTTAAAATTCTAGGTTTGGCATTCTTCTCTGGGGAATCTTTTAGATCTCAAGGAACAATAATTTCATTAGTAATAACAGTAATTGCTGGTAATAAATGTATTTTGGTAATAACACAAAATAATGTCCATTTTTTCACTGTTAAATAACATGGTTTTGAAGTATTTGTGTAGATTTGACCCAAATAATGTAGTACAAACCTGTCACATCATCTTTCTCCAGGCAATCAGCTAAAGCATTCTATAGATGTGTTTTATACCATAGAAATTAACAACAAAAAAACACAGGCTAGTTGTTTCTGGAATGAGCTCTAGTAATTAAGAAATCACTTAGGCAGATTTAAGAGTTTCCCATGAGGTACTCATACATATGCATAGGGATTTTCTCAGAAATAAATTAGGTGCTTGTATGTGTTCTAAATTTCTTATTCTCTTCATTCCTCATCATTTTGGTTGAGGTTAAACAACCTAAAATAGTGAAACACAGAAGAGGCATATGGAGCTACAGCATTTTAGAAAGAGTTCAGGGAAGAAAAAAGAAAAAAACTGTGGCTCCTTTCCACTGTCCTACGTGACTGGTTGCACCAGTTTAACTTAATGGAAAATACATGGTTAATAATGTCACCACATAATCAAGGAAACTGACTTGGGCAGATGTCTAAATCTATATAAAGCCTTCTGTTTTTTGTTGGGTATTCAAGCACACAAAAGGCCCTGCCTGCACAGGATGAAGTCGTCAAGATGTGCTTGTGTCCTTGGTTTGCCCAGTGCCTTCAGTCTCCCTGCCTGAGCAGGACTATGACATCCCTCTCACTCACAGGGATAACACTTTTAGTACATTAGTTGAGTAGCACAGGGACATCAATACTGTCATTGCCCATTTGCTCCCTCATTCAGGTAGAAGAGCTGACTGTGCACATATGCCACCTAAACTCATGTGTAAGGTATACTCAGAGTGCAGCTCAATCAACTTTCACCGCATTCTGCTAACCCAGACAGAGTTAGGAAGCCTGAGAAACTTTTACCTAAGAAATGGGCTAATTTAACTGAGTAGATGGGCCCCAAGCTTGCAAGTGCTGATTGCAGACACGACCTTTACAATGAAAAATCTGACTTCGGAAAAGTGCCTAGATCCAGGAAATTCTTCTGCTGAAAAAAAAAAAAAAAAGAAAAAAAAAATTGATACAACTTAAAATAGAGACGATACTCCATTTTAATATGTTTTCAATCAACAGGTGTATTTTGGGGATCTAAATGGCTCCTCCATTTGAAACATATTTTAATTTCTGACATTGTAATTTAATTTATGTGATTTTATAAAAAATACAGCAAAGTATTTGTATTTATTTTCATAGAAAAGACATCAAGACTAAGCACTGAAACAACAAAAAAGAAAAATACACTTGGCTCAAAAAATTTTAAAACTAGAGTGAACATAATCACTTCTTTAACAGATTGAAGGATGAACAAACGTAAAGTCCTAATAATAAACATCCTTTGTTTTCTATCAATGATAATAATGAGCTATTTTGTGAAATTTAGCTTTTAAGTGGAACTTCTTGAGTGAGCACAGCGATAGGAATTTTTCAGGATACTTTTTCTATGTTTCATTTTGGAGATACATGGCAGATTTTAATGCCCTGAACCAGTAGAAATATTCCTATCAGGTTTAATGGGGCTTAAATATGACTTTCAGTCTTCTACATTTTTGCAGTGATATGAAAAACAGAGGTTGTATAAAAGTATTCCTCTGAATTCTGAAATAATTGAACAATACTCTTTTTTTACAATTAATCCTGCTGCTGCTTTCGTTCCTGAAACCTATTGAATCTCCAACTGATGATGCATTCCTTAAGATTGAAATGTTTTTCTTCCACGTTTGAAATACTATTGGTGAATCTTGACAGATTACTTTTTATTCACCTGTGCAGCCTGGGAATGCTTTATTTGTCATTTTTTATAGGTGATAGTTGTCTCTGATACAAAACCATAAAAAAATACACAGATGGAGATGAGGAAGTTGTCTGACAAATGTTTTGGGCTGGACCTGCTATTTTTCTACGACTAGCTAGTGCACGTAGCCACAGAAGGCTGAAAAAGTCGGACCTTCATATAATCTTTTTTAAGAATCCTTTACACGCAAGAAAAACCATCATCATTCTATGAAACTCCATGGACTTAAGACATTCCACAACTACCAGACGTAAGAATGGACCAGACAACATCATTTTTAGTGAGGGTATTTTATATTTTTTTGTGCTGAAGATCCCAGAAGAGTTGCAAGTTCTTAGGAACCAGTCAGAAAAAAAGTCTCTGCAGTTTCGGTTGTTACTATCACTTAGTGGTTTTTTTGGTGTCCCTTTTGCTGCAAGGTTGTTATTCTCCACACTTTTTGGTAGGATAAAGTTTACCTGCTTTGATGGAAAGAATCAGTCTTTTTTTAAACTCGGGTTACCACAAACTTGGAGATTTTGCCCTAAGGCAAGTAAGATGCAGGCACACATCCTGCTGTATTGGGAAAGAGCTGTAACCTCCAGAAAATCCGTATCAGCTTTGCAGCTGTTTCTGCCTGGGAACATCTCTTTGTGGACTGAAAGTAGGCTGCAGGTGGCTCAGCCTTCCCTCTAAGTATACAGCTGAGGAAACGATTCAGGAAGCTTTCTTCTTTCTGCTCCCCAACTGGAGTCAGTACAAATGAAGACTAACCCTTGTGAAAGAAAAATACCAAGAACTCTGCTTAGACATTTAAAAGACCTGATAGCTTCCTCCACTAGAGGGTGATGGGCTTTCTCTTCTTAGAAGTCACACCTAAGAAAATGAACAGCATTGAGAGCACCTGCTGGGCCTGTGGTAGGCATGGGGTGAGTGGGAAACTGGGTTGTTCCCAGAGTCATTGTGGTTTGGTCTGAAGATCTGCTGCAGCACAGTGTGGCTGCACCGCTCCTACTGCAGGGTTGTAGCTTAATGCCACAATGCAGCCTGAAACCTGTTACTTACCAGTTATCACTATAACTCATATTTGATTTAAAAGTCAAAGCAAGTGTTTTTCAGCAGCCAGCTGTAAGCTGGGTCTAGTTTAAAAAAAAAAAAAATAAAAAAAAAATCAATCTGAAGTATTTATGCTTCACAAATCACCATCAGCTGGTACACATTGTAGAATGAGAACAACGCAAACAGATAGCTGCATCAGGATAAATTTTGTTTAATTTCTAATTTATAACTAGCATTGTTTATCAGCTCTGCTGATAACAGATTCTAAACAGCAATGGAAATCTGTGAGGAAAATCTCCTCTTCTGTAGCATGGTAGTAGTGAAGGTACTGTAGCAAAGTCAAAGGGGCTGAAAGATCCACAGGCTAAGGCAACACAATTGAAGAGATATATACAATTTCAGGACAAAAATGTAAAGGGGAAAAGGTGTGTGACTGGTAACAGTTTCTCCTTTAAACACTATATGCATGGTGTCTAGATGTTCAAGCAGAGCAAACACATCTTACCTACTCCTGTCACCTGTCTCCTCCACAGTTTGTGTGGAACTGTTAACTGCAGTACAGACTGCCAGCATTATCCCTGCATCTCCCTGCTTCATGACTGCCTTGATGCACACAAATTGTAAGACTATTTCTGTAAGGAAGGACTATTCATTAAAACAGAGATTTTTCTTGTGCACACCTAGCAACAGTGTACATACATGTTTGGTGATTGAGGTCACAAACTAGAGGAAGTATAAATATTTGACACTAAAAGACAAACCATTTGAGTGTCCTCAAAGGAAGGGGACGTGTCCTTTACCACCACCGCCAGCTTAATATGGAGATTTCACAATTTAGCTTTGTTTCCTGAAATGGAATCACATTTTTTAAATCCAGCATATAACTACTTGACCAAGCCCTGTCTTGAAAATTAGTGAAGTGAGGCATACAAGGGAGAAAGATCTCACTTAAGTAACAATAGCATTTTAAGTGCTCTCTCTATTGCCAGTCACATACCTGTGTCTTCTGGGCTTCAGTCATCCTCCTTGCAACAAATCTAGCACTGGTGTAATTATGTGTAGATGAGGTTAGTCAATAAAAGTTTTACTATGTGGTAGTCAATTCAGAGTTCAAGGCTTCCATTTGATGCATAGTGGATATATTAAGCAGATAGGTTTAATAAATCCTCTCTGGCAGTAATTCTGTAGTGATAATCATGTAGTAAAGCGAATTGAGTCCCTACTGCAATACTGATGGTTGTTTTGTAACTATGTGCAGTATTAATAGCCATGAACACTTTCCTGAAGGACATGCCTTCAAAGGCCACAAGAAAGCAGATAATTAAATACATTTAAATGTGAATTAGTCTGCTGTATTTTGTAGTTTAAGGGTGAATCTCTCTTATAATAGAGACGTTCAGGATTCAATCCCTCCAGGCAGAGAGGAAGTTAAATGAACTCTGTGCAAAACTAGGCTAAGGCAATACACGGATTAGGGTGGCTCAGAGCTTGCCATTGGAAGGGATGGAGGATGGACGGTAGGAATCACAGGAGTAAGCCAAGGCCACGGTTGTTTTGCTGCCTTTCTCCCATCACAGCAATTCGCAGCCCCACATACTAAGCTAAACACACATTTAGGCATAAATACCACAAACTGGGCAGAATCTGATCAAGTGAATCGGGAGTGACACGCTGGGTTATTTGCATTCACAATAAGAAGTAGGGTTTAAAATGTCAAAATGGGTGGGAAGTCTGTTATATACATACTGCAGAAATTATTGAAATGTTGTTAATCCTGTAGGCAAAGATTAAGGAAACTCGGTGTCGGCATGGCTGATCTGGTGTGTAATTGCCCGTTGCACAAACGACCAGCACTTTGTCTTTATGAACAGCCGCTGTTATCCAGGCTAGTGGTGCTCCCCCCAAGATTTTTTATTGGGTTTCTTCCATCTTTTCGGAATGAACACAGAAACGCCAGTCCGTACCGAACCCAGGAGATCTGAAACCCAGTATGTTGCAGGCTGTGCCGTGGGACGCAACACCAGCCTTTTGCACTAACGGGCAGAATTTCTTCCCAGCTAAGGATGGGGGAGTGTTGCATGAGATGAGAGAGAAAAAGCGCTCTCTACCTCCCTTCGCGCCCATACGACACAGAAGGGTGCCAAGAGCACCTTTCTTAGTGATAGGCGAGAGCAAAAGCCCAGGGCTGGTGGCACAGCGGTGCCCCGAGGGGCCTGTCAACACGGCGCAATGGCAGCGGCGGCGGCTCGCCAGCG
>VWZK01011771.1:72274-93340 GCA_013396935.1 Baryphthengus martii | reverse complement strand
CGCCGGCCCTCTCGGGAGCCCTGAGCGAAAGGGAGTTGCGGCCGTTCACCCGTCCGGGGCGGGGTGCAATTTTTCCCCGGGGTGGGTGGTTGCAGGAGCAGCGGGGAGGTCGCTCTGTCCAGCGATTTTGCCAAAGACCGGCGGGGGATTTTTATCGGAGAAACTACTGTTTGTGGGAGAAGTGTGCAAAAGCAACCTAACAAAGAAAGGGTCCAGAAAACCTGCTGTTGGTTTCGTTTGAACGAGTATAGTTTTTTTTGTGCTGTAAGGTCTTCTCTGCCTAGGCTGTAAACGCCTCTCCACAGCTGGCTTGCAACAGCGGGAACCCGCAGTGAGTGAGCTCCGGGGCAGGCACCCTTTGCGGGAGAGCCACACCGCTAGTGCTTGGAGCTGAGGAAGGATCTCGGGCTGAACGTGAGGTGTAATGTATCGGAGCTGGGTTTGAGATGCATCTCTGCACGCTGATGTGTAGGAAGGAAAGGCAGGAAAGTCTGCTTGCTGAAAAATGTGCAGCTGTCGTTGCAGGAACACACTTTTGGGGGCTTTCTTTTCAGGGCTGTACCTGTTTCTTCTTTCAGGCAGTTTGTGTTTTGCATGCATTTGAACAATGAAAAGTTCCACTCTTCGTAGAAGTTTGCATTTGGGTTGCTTAATATTTAAAGATGAGTATTCTCAATCGTTGTGGACTCTCTGAAGTATGGAAGCTAGATCAGATTCTGCTACTGTTTGCTTGTCTACTTACCGATGGATGCTGTTGGTCACAGGTGCAGGCAGAAGTAATATAGAGCATCCAGTAAAGCATGACTTAGAGCTGGTGATACGGGAATGCTTTGATGTAATTCCTCTCAGAACCTCTCATGGTTAATGAATAACTTACCCAATTTACTAGTATTTTATTTTTTCCTCCGTGATCATTTCTCTTGAATACTGATGCAAATCTTTTGATTTGCAACATGTTTGGTAAGTGTAATCCTCTTCATTTTAGGATAAACTTTGATACCTTCAAAACCCTGTAAAGTACCTTTGATGCCTTTCAGTTCAGTTGTATCTTACCTTGAAAGTAGACCTGTTCCTCTCAACAGAACTCCTTTCTGGAATATATGAAATTAGAGGGTGAGCAACGGCCTCAGGTTCTGATATAGCATCAGATTCTTTCTCTTCATTATGACTGCATCACTTACACCATCCCATAAAAGATCTTTTCATATAGCTTATTACTGTGATATGTGTAAATCGTGACTCATTAGTAATGTCTTGGTTATGCTTGTCTCCTGTCTTCATTTTCTCTCTAAGAGATTCTGTAATTTTCACTACTCTTTATGCTATAGTTCTCAAATCAACTGAGGGGTGGCTAAAGGAAAAGGTTTTGGTAGGGTCACCATAATGGCAAATGTCTATGTGAGTACTTCTCATGTTTCCACATAGCTCAGGTCCTGCTTTCTTGGAATTCTGGGGAAAAATTCTGACATTGTAATAGATTATTTAATGCATTCATTGACATCTAAAAGTACTGAATACCATAATATTCTAAATTCAGGTTGGCATTCAATTTCGTGAAGAACTGCACTTTATTTGCTTGTAATGGTTGCAAGAATATAACCCCTAGGTAGACCAAAAGAATAGCTTTCATACTTGTATAATCTTAACAACACAGTGATCTTTTGCTGTTGAAATAGCAGTATTCAATATTTATCTCGATTTATCTAAAGAGACAATTACACGTATTTTGAAACTTTTTTGTTATAGAGGTTTAAATACTGTGTTTCCTGTGGTTTTGTAGACAGCCAGGGCAAGGATTTTTATAGAGCGTTGAGTTAATTGAAATATTTTTTCAAGGATGAACAATTCCTGGTGAATTTGGAAAACACTGGCATGTTTTGTACCATAAAATGCAAAAGAAAAAGGTGCATATTCCATGTCATAGTTTTCCATGATGATAAATGTCATTTCATAAAAATGGAGGTGTGAAAACTTATGTTGGTGATTGCTGAAATTGAATGTATTGCCAATTTGAATGTGTTTTGTAGCAACAACATCCATATATTTCTATACTTTAAGACTGGCAACCTTTTTTTCCCTACTTGCCATATTTATCAACTTTAGTCATTCCACCAGAAGCAAAAGTCTATTCTTGCTATTTAAGCTCTCTTCTGTCATGCAAAAGTACGCCTTGCTAAGTAATACACATTTTTTTGATGGTTGTGTATTGGTACGGATGACTTCAACAGACAATTGGTGAGGATAATGGTAACAATTTAGTTCTAGATGTCATGTTCTTAGCAGTTGCGGAGGGTTTGGATACTGAAATTAAGCAACTCAAGCTTACGTTTACAAAGATCTATGCTGAAGGGCATTTGAGCCTTCAGGCTTTACTACTACTGAAGAAGGGTTAGGGAAGAATTATAAGCAGCTCCCTGAAATTCAGAATCGGGAGTTAAAAAAGAAACCCTCCCAAAAAAAATCCAAAACCAAATGCAATTGTTTGTATTGAAAAACATGCTTGATGCACACTTTATTGGAAAGGTAAATAGATGTTCTTTGAGTACCTTCAGCAAAATAGCTCTCAAGCCATGAGTTACAAACTTTAAGAATGGTGATATTTCTATTCTGTCCTACAGTTTTCCCTGGTTCCATAACATTAACAAATTCATTTTTAGTTTAAAAATATTTAGTCTTACACCTTTTGACTGGGCTGAACTGATCCTAATGAGCATAGATGGCTTGCTGCTTACTAGGCAAAGAAAATTCCAACGCTGTAATTTGACTATTATGTTTTTACTGCGTTGTGCAATTTCAAATGTTTTTTTCATTTAAACCTTGACTTTAATCAATTCTCACTTCATATTTTTGTTTAGTTTTTTATTCATTAAGAAATTATCTGTGAGTATAGAACTGGATTTTTTTTTTTAAGTGAATTTTTTCATGTATGGTCTCAGAAGTAGAAATGGTCTGTTGTTTAATATAGCAACTGTGAGCATGTACTTTGTTTATAGAAAAAATCAAGCATTAATTTGAAGAATAATTGAGTTAGGGCCTTGCAGCTCTGTTTTCTTAATTTTGAATTTATTCCTATGATATGGAACATATTAAAATGCCTGATTAGTGCTAAAACATGTTAAACATGGCCTGTCTTTCATCTGCACCGTGTGGACAGGGGCATTTGTCACTTACCGAATGCTTGATGAAAGCATATTGATTTGAGCAACTTGGTTTTATTAAGTTAAGGCAATTGTAAAAAGTTTTGTGATCAAGTCTGATATTTTACACAGAATTGATGCCCTTAAAACAGTGTTCTTCATCTGTCCTAGAAAGAATTGATTGAGTGGTAGCTTGGAGTGAGCCTGTAATTGCCAGTAGGAATGTCTTAGTTTCTTAGTAAAACTTGTGTTCTGTTTTGGGTATCTCCTAGGAGGATAACATTTTCATTTGTTCAGAAGTTTTAGAAGACCACATTATTATTTTGTTAGGAAGATAGAAAAATTTGCATGTTTTGTAGTATATTTAGCCCAATGACTTGTCAACAGCATATCACTGATGTTTCTAGAGCTGTCTAATTGATTAAAAAGACAGTCTTTCAAGGATTGCTTCATCAAACCTCAAGCTCTTCAGTGAGTGTGATGTGATTAAAATATAAATGTCATTCAGAGTAATTGGATATCTTCCCCACAGCGCAGTCTCATTAGCAGCCTCCCTTGGGAATAAATGTTTACCTGCAGGCGAACATATGTATATATTACACACGTGTGAGTGTATGGTATTGAGCAATGCTGACATCTTGTGTGCGTGCCATGTCCAGACACTGATTTAAGTAAATATAAAAGCTGACTCTGTGCATATTTGGTTTCTTGCAAGTTTATAATATGAAGAGTTTAATCAAGCTATGAATATGCATGACATGATTTAGCATGGAAAGCTCTTTTAGGTAGCTTCCTTTGTCAAGGGTAGTGATCTTCTGGACATAGGACTTATGCTGCCTTCCTGAATGATACTATGTATTGTCTTGTTAACACAGGCAGAAAATAAATTAGCTGAGGAAATTCCACAGTCCTGCAGTTGTGCGTTACTCTTCTTATGCCCTTGCCTTTTCTACTGGATTTTTGGAGGATAGGCTAAGCTGAGAATCATGAGCAGTCAGAGATCTGTAGATAATATAAGCAAAATCGTATTGAGAAGGAATCACCAGTCTGAGACATTGATTTATTCCCTCAGGCTGACACAACTGCTGCCAAATTACACAAATTACTTGGACCGAGATTTCAAAGCACCTTTTACACCTAGGCTCTCTAGCTGACTGTTTCAAAGTAAAGTAGGTATTCGGCCACGTAAGCTTCTTAGTCTTTCTGTATCCTACATTCTTCATTTGAGTATCCCATAACGCTGACTTTTAAACATGATTTTTGACTTGTGATCTTAAGTCTTGGACTTTATTTCTCTATACCCTACACACCCTTTGTTCATTTAATTGATAAATTCTTTGTCATGAGGTGTGTGGATGGTAGCCAAACCCATTGAACACTGAATGTGCTTGAAGCTTTTTCAGTGTTAGTCTCATAAATAGTAATGATAATAGGAAGTGAGAACATCAATGTGTTTGATTACTAACCTGTTTTAAAAATAAGGATTGTATTGTAAGCCATGATTTAGATGATACCAAAGTGAGGGAAAGATTTCATTATGTGGCCCAGGTTGAAGTCGAGTTCACTGAGTAGAGTTAATGAACAGTTAAGGGGAAGACTTGCTATAAAAAAGACCTTAGCCTCTCTGGTGCTTAGGATCTAAGAACATATATCAAAGATTGCATGTGGAGCTCCAGTGGCAAGCAATAGACTTGTTCCAGTGCTCATCAGAGTCTGTGATACCTTTGAAGTGATGGAAAAATTAGAATGCCATGGAGCTTCTGTAACTCGTGGGATGCAGCTCATATATCACAAAGTAACCCGAATTTTAACTGTGCTCTGCTCTGCGTCCTTGAGAGGTTACTGTGAAAACAAAAGGCCGTAAATACCTATTACAACTAGTATAATATGAAGCACACAACAAAATGACTGTGTGCCTGTCCTGCTGTCTATGAAATATCACCAAGCTAATAAAGACACTTAGTACTTGGTCTTCCACCAAGCTGAAGCTTCTATTTCCATTGTTTTCTTATTTTATTTATTGAAAGAAAGGTAGGATTTTACTGACTTTGATAACAGCTGCTCAGGAGAAACCTGAGTATCTGCTTTTTGTGCTGACTTTGGTCAGCATTTTACACACTATTGTATGAATACTTTTCAATTTTGTAACTAAGTTTAGCTCATCTTCCCTGAATTCTGAGGGTAGGTGGGGGGAAGGGGATTTAATGACAAGAATTCTAATTGTCCTGTTAATAGGATGAGATTTACTGTTGATGTCCATGACTAAACTTGCAGCTGAATACATGCTAAAAAAGGATGTTATTGTAAATGTCAAAGCATCTGCTCCAGATTTTTTAGGAGTAAATGGTGACGTTGTGTCTCTTCTTGTTGAATCGTATTTACTCACTGGCTTTGGCACTTTGCATTTATTTTTCTCCCAGCCCTGATTGAGGACCTTTTATAGTGAGAATGCTACTAAGACTGACAGGCTTTCTGTAAAGGAAATTTTTCTTTAAAAATTGATTTTTATATTTTGATCTAAGCACAATCAAGTTGTGATGCAACTGTGTGTCTCGTGGCAAAGACTTTAAAAGTAAAAAGTAATTTAAATTTTTAAAAATAAAAAGTAAAATGTAAAAGACTCTACTAAAAAGTAGAGTCTTATTGCTGAGGATGCACTCATGTAAAGCCAAGATCTTTATAGACTCCCAGTCCGTTGGTGGCTTTGAAAAGTGAGTACTTGGAAATAGTTAACAGAATTATAGACACTAAAAGTAGATTAAGGATTAAATTTAGTGTGTCCTGTAACTTATTTCTGTAGTAAGCACTGTAATCATCCTGAACAGGGGATGTTTGAGTGTTGCGTCTACAGTGGCAAGGGTTAGTGGACAAAAAGAGAAAGCTCAAGACAATACATATGTCCCTAGTCAAAGTATCGATTGTGATCCACTAATGAACATCAGACTTACGGAAGGTTTTGCTGGTTCCTGAGTCAGAACAACTGCTTTCCAGATGATCCAATTAGATTGTCTGTACAGGAGAGACAAAGTTGTCATCAGGTGTGGCCCTTGAACGAAGCTTTTCGTAACGACATCATTTTTAAGGTACCTTCCATTTTTGCTTGTCTGTTGCCTTTAAATGCTAATTTTATGATCATTGGACTACAAGTCATTGCTATGCAAAAATCTCTGTGACTGATCTATGTGATTCTGCAGAAAACTAGATTACGAATGTTTCTCTGTTGTAATTCAGATTGGTACAGTCACTGTGTATTGTATTTGTTTATTCCTCTTCATTGCAAAACACTTAGCTTTTACTATCCAAGTGGCTAAATATTTTCCTTGTTAAAATGCCACTAAAATTTAATTAAAAATGCATATAATGCAGTAAGTGGGAATTGTTTTCCTGTAGCCTGGAGTCAGAGTTGACAACTGATGTTTTCATAGTAAGTGGCTGATTAAGATTACTTATGCAGGTGAATTCAGGTGATTGAGGAGGAGTTTCTATACCCCTTCTTATCATAGAAGGGTATAGAAAACAACTTTTCTGAGAAAAGATAGAAATAACTGAGCTATTTAATGTGGAAATCTGAGGAGACACAGCAGCAATCTTCGTGTGTAAGCAGCTGTCGTAAAGGTGTATGAAGAAGGCAAACTGCTCTTCATGGCCTTTGGGAATTGTACAGAAAGGGAAGATTTTTAAACTTGCAGCAAGGGAAACTTAGGCTGAGTGTGGGAAAATACAATCTAATTGTAATGTCTTTTGAAAGCAGTGTGATAGATTGCCTGAGGCATATGTAGACTCTCCACCAATGGAAATTTTTTATAGCAAGTTACACTAAAGTATCTTGGGAGTATTTTACATAAAGTTTTGCTTTGCTGTGTGTCTGCCAGGAGACAGACTAGATGGCCTTGTAAGCTGGCACAAATCAACTTAGTGGACTGATGTTTATACTGCCTGAGAGCGTCCCAGTGCGTGGGGAAAAGTTGAAAGACATTAAAGCAAAATTTCTAGTAAGAGATTTTTGGCTCATGCTGATGGGTAGAAAAGGAAAAGGTGTTGCCAATTCCAGTTTACTGAGAGAGTACTTTAGCAAAGACTGAGCAGAAGCTGATGATCTCTTCTGGTTGGAGGGCTGTGCCATGCCAGACACTATATTCTAAATATTCTGCATCAATGAGATTGTGGGGAAAATTAAATCCTAGATTAGGTAGAATGTTTCACTCTGCAATCTTGCAGTTCAACATTTTACTTTATTTTGAGTGAAAAGTTTTAGTACTTTAAAATTGATAGTAGAGGTGTTAATATCAGCTTGGAAATATTTCAGCTTTGAAGGATTTGTGGCACCCCGCCAAGTGTTGTAAAGCCTTGTAAATTGAAAACAACAGAGGAGAGTATCATTTGATATAAAGTGTTATATTTTCATTAGCTGCCAGTTTTCACTAATGGGAGAACAGATCTAATAGCCTGACTCTACTCTCATAGCCCGCAGAGAGACCATTAATAATTTCATTCATCTAGTGTCCAAGATGCTTTACAGGAGGGTAACTATCGCTCTTGGACTTCAGTGAGTGCTACAAAATGCTAATAGTGATGTTCCTATTCCCCATTACTATATCTTTATAGTTATTTGGTTTTAATCACAATTAATGCTCTGGAACATGTAGTTATACATACAAGTGCTTTTGGATAGAGTGATTTTGATATAGTTGGATTTGATTGTGAATATCATTAGGCAAGTCTCCTTTTTTCCCCAAAGAATAATGAAGTCATTGCATACAACTGTGAGAGAAAACTTGTATTGCATTTAGTAAATAACTTGCCCAAAATAGAGTCTTTATTGATACTGAAGTGTTTTCTTTAAAATTTTTCATTTTTAAATGCATTTTTTTATTAAAACAAGTTTAGTGGATGCCCAAACAAAATATTTCATTTCAGTTTGGGTTCAAATGATATGTTCCTGCTTGACTAAAAGTTAATATTTTGATTTCACATAAAGAAACTCGAGCCTTCTAGACTGGGCCATAGTATTTGTCCCTTTCTAACTTATCCTTATCAGTACCTGAGTTTTTGGCCCAAAGAAAAGGTCAGAAAATGTATTTTGCCACTATCTCTAGTTGTGGATTACTGCTTAGCCTTCATTTTTATTCGACTGATACCCCTCAGGTACAGCAGGGTGTGGGAGTAGGCTTCACTGCCATACAGGCCCTCTTTCAAGGTCATGTCTCTGTCTATCCATCATGTTTAGAGGGAACAGTAGTGTCTAGTGAATGGGATACAAATCACAATCACTCGTACAATAAACATAATCTTGACTAAAAATAACTTGGCAGCAATTTATGAACTTGTGTTCATATTGTTAAAAATTCAAGTTTTGGCATAAAGCTCAGCGAGTGAGAGAGAAAATTTCTTGTAAGTTGTAAGGTTTTAATATGGGGCTTTCGAAGGGATTGGGTTGAGGGGCAGTGGCCAAACGGAGATGAGATCCTGCAGCATGGAGGAACGTATTACTGTATTTCAGAGATTTCTCCTGAATAAGCTACTAGGGCCAAACTGTCACTTCCAACTGATTAAACCTTGTTCCAAGAGGGAAAAAAAAAAAAAAGCTATCACAGGAGGAACAGGAGTAAGGAGCACTGAAGCAACAGTGAGCTACAAAGGGACTTTGGAGGAGGAGTGATGGAAGGACAAGGATAACTGGGAGGGAAAGCTTTGGCCACTATGAGAAACTCAGCATTTTTGTGAGTTTAACCTCTGACTTTCAAGTCAGGTCCAAACCTGTAGTCAACAGGAGAGTGGTACCTGGGTACTTGGGAAAAACTTTATCAGACTACTCAGCTCTATCAAATTGCTATGAAGTTGTCCAAGAAACTGTTGAGAGTTGTTTGGCTGAAAAGACTTTGAGATGTAATAAAAATAAGCATTAAAAAAATATCAAAAGCAATATTTTGACTGTAAGTAGTGTGCTTTGGCTCATTTTTCAAGTATGTGCTTAGGTGCTTTAAGCCTGTAATATGGATTGTGGTTTTTACTTTAGAACAATGTAGAACTGACAGCTTTGAAAATTCTAATGGTACGTTAGTGTTCACATACTGATGATTTCCTTTATACTCCCTTCTCCGCAAACACGAACACATTAAAATGGCTTTTGTGAAATAGCTTACATCATGGGGTGTATTTAATAAAAATAAACTATAAATACATGAGTAATACTGTAAATGATGATTTTTATTAACTAAAATACAATGAAAACAGTGGCCAATGGTTTTCACTCTGTGGGTATCTGTTATTTCTGTAAGATCACTGCTGTTCATTATCTCTGTTACAGTAGTGAAACAGTACTGGATTGCATTAAGTATTGTACATTGACATAGTAAGTAGGAACTCTGACCTGCTTGCCTTGTGCCTGAAGTGTCCCACTGCTCCATGTGAGCAGGGATCACAAGAATTGAACTGCTTTCTCACCTCATGAGCAGCTAAATGCCAAATCAAGTATGTTTTTATTTCAGAATGGTTTATTTTGTATTCTGCTGACCAGAAAGCAAAAGATGCAAAGGCCACTTTCAATATTAAGTCAAAGAAAGGTTTAAACATGTAAAACTAGCCAAAATGTGTCAATTACTCTCATTTTGCCGTGTTTTTTTCCTGTTTCAGTATAGCCTCTCTTGTCTCCTGCTCTTCTGTTCAAAGCTGCAATGCAGCATGACCAACTGTTCCCATGTACTTCCTTTTACTTTGCTCCTTTCCAAATATTCTGCTTCTGTAAGGAGGAAATGATGGTGAAATGGTTGTATGTAAGATAGTTAAGTAGTTTAATGCCTGGATATCCATTTTTATTCCCATTGAATGGGAGTTTTCTAGATCCAGTCACTCCATACTGGAAATACTGATATTCAGCCCTATGTAGTGCTACTTCATTCAGAGCACTTAGCAAGGAGAATGTACGAATCAGAAGGTTTTTGGATTCTTTCAGGCACATGAGGACAACTGGCTGGCTGTGGTAATTGCTTGTTCTTGTGCTCTTTTGACACGCTCAGGTAATCCTTTCCCTTTCCTCTTAGGTTTAGTACCACTGAAATAAAATTGCAGGAAGGAAAACATTCACCTAGATAGAGTTCAAATACCAGGGACTGAGAAAGCAGTAAAGGTATAATTTGGGTACTAATAAAACTAATATTAGATTCTAAAACTCCAGGCTATTCCTTTTTTTTTTTTTTTCAGCATTGTATAAAGATCGCTGGTTCACTATTTTGCATTAGGCATTCTAAGCATTTACATAGTGTTTATATATTATTTTTATAAGCTGCAGCACTCCTGCTGTGAATCTATATTGTTGTCATTTCAAGATCTGAGCTTTTAAGTGATCCCAGACCCTCCAGCTGTTGCCTCCTTGCTGATTCATTTAATTCATATTGTTTCTTGAATTTGGACTAAACAAGGAAGAGGAAATTTGAGCAGAGGGGTTGGATCTGCTTTTAGCCTGTTTCTGTTCATTGGCACATTCAGCGTGGGTACATGTGGCTCAAGTCACGTTCGGTAGCAGACGTGAGCCTAATCCTGGGCACAGCTGATGAAGCCTTTATAAATACAGCCCCAGATGCTATATCAGAGAAGGGCCCAGTGGCTCAATAACCATGCAGAGACACTGAGTAGCATAGACTCCATCATCTAGTTCGACACATTCTTGTTGAAGAACCTGTCTCTTTGGTTGGCCCAGAAATAGTACAGCTTGCCCTGCTTGGGGTGCAATGATAACTGCAAGGAGGAGAGTAAAGAGGGTGGCCATTTGTCTTTGGAAGAAGCCATACCCTGATATATACATCTTATTAAATCAGTGGATATGTGAGGTAAATCTATGAAACCTGCTTAATAAGTATGAAAAAAAATACTGAAAAGTCTCCTCTTTCAGCACATCTGGGAAATATGACAGCCATGGTAATATGTGTATTTTTAAAACTGTATCAGAATTTATTTTCAATCCCTTCTTAATCAAAATGGTTTCTCATATATCTGAAGGGCTAATGTGGGCATATATGCTAATTAAATGTCACACTGCAATTGCTGGCTAATTTAAAATATTCAGAAATATTTTACATCAAGTGATACTGACTCATTTGAAGCCAAACCTAGCCTTGAGAACCAGTTCTCCACTTGCCAGAGAGATCGAATAAAAAATATTGCCCCTGCCCTTTGTCCTTGTCAGGCCCAGGATTTAATTCTACTGACTTTTGGCTCCTCCTTATGTAAAAGTGCATCCACAGAATTAAAAGTAGGAAAAGCCCTATGTATACAGATTAGAATAGCAGATGTTTTCAAGAGGTGGCATGAAGGCTTTGTTTCTAGCTTTTAAAAAATACAGAAATTTTAAAAATGCTATCAACTTGTACTATTCCCAGAGCTGTATTAAGCACTGAATAGAGACTGAATGAAAGAAGTAATTTTCAACATTTTTCTTACCATTTACTTTCTGTCAGTACTCCTCTCAGTCTTTGCAAAGACTTGCGCCTACAAACAGAAGGTTGCTGCAAATGAAGAAAGGCATCAGCTCTTCTCATTTCTGCAGCAATATAAACAGCTTCTGAATTATCTTTATAGGGTGTTCCTGGTGAATATTAACTACCCCTTATCCCGCAGGACATTCAAACCCAATAAAGCTCCGTATTAGGATTATAGATTGTTAATCAGAAGTGGGAGGTATGTACACTCCATGGCATTATATTAGGAAATAAAAGGTTTTAGCTGTTAAAAAGGTAGAGATAGTTTATTGGTACAGCTCCTTCTGTATCTGTTAGTGCACATGTAAATTAATGAAATGGTTTTAGCACAGAAACAGGATGATGGTTATAATAACACATTTCCATCAGAGCCTATGAGAAACCAGTGAAACATTAATTTCTGTTCTTATCTATATGCTGTTTATGCAATCAATAGCTATTGCAATATAAATTCTAATATATTTCAGAATTTAACTCTTTACTTTGGATTTCCATGGATAAATTGTTGCTTTTCTACTTCGGTGCTTGTCGGCATTTGATGAGAAACCACAGCATTAGGAGTCTTGCTCTGATACTAATATTGACCCTTCTTGCTCGAATGAATTTCCCTACCTTGCTTTGTAAGACAGTGGCAAGAAAACATCAAATATCTTGATAACTTCAGTGTTGTGCCTTAACCGTAGGGGAAGTTTCTCCATCAAAACTAGAATTTGTTACTGAAGTTACATTTTTAACTCCTGTCACTTCTTCCTTGTGGAAATTGCAGTTCATCATTAATAATTTGGTTTTAGTCATATTTTTTTCTATGCCAGTACATGATTCCCTTGTTGATGACTGAGGAACTGTGAATTTCCCAAAGTACTTTAGAAATTAAATGTCTCGGATCTCTTTCCTTATGTTAACCTCTGAGCTAACACCAAGCTATCTCATCATGGTTATACTCATAGACAGCAGCATTTCAGAATCTTGACGGTGATAAACCACAGGCATTGTTTCTTATCTTGCCTCGTAGCTATCAGCTTCAGTTCTGAATTTTACATTCCAGCCACAGACATTTCAAGCTTTTTGTGTTTTGTCTGTCTTTGCAGGAGTTTCTAAAATAACCGCTAAAAAGTTACCATTTTTTCCTTAATAATACCTATAGGGAATAAACAAGACTAGATTTTCTCGTAGCATGAAAGTAAGTTATTCTCTCCAGGTATATTAAATAACATGACAGGAATGCTTTTCCCGCTATTAGTGTTTGAGAATGGGTAAGCTGAAGTCTTGGATTCAAATGTGAGTGGAGGCAATGTGAATAAGCAGCGTGATGAATAAGTAATGTGAATAACCCAGGCAATGTAAACACTGGGCTCTTTTGGTTTAGCCTAAGTAAGTCACTTGTTGGACGAAACCCCTAAAGCAAATTTCAGAATATACTTTTCTTATCTCCCCAGAAGTTGTTCCCTATGGTGTGTTCTAGGTTACAGCTTTTCATTCAAAATGCTGGGGCTGCCAATCTGTTGTGTGGGAATCTCTCACTGAGTTATGCATTGCATATATGCTCCATAATTAGGCCAGCCTTCACAGAGCCCTACCAACTTCAGCGTCCCTGATGCTGCTCACAGCTATGCAGTTGTAGTGTTAGGACAACTGATTGCACAATTTAACATGGCAGGTACACTATAAAAGCTTTTACTACTAGATTTGAAACCTAGTTGGGGGAATACTGAAGGAAATATCCATGTAAGAAAGTGCACGGTGGAGTCCCAATAGCACAGCAGCAGCTAACATGTTCCTGGGGGAGAGGCAGCTGTGAGCTTGCTCGCACAGAGTTCTAAGGTCAGGAAACAGTGGTCACAGCCAAATTTTTTTTTCCACAAGCTCTCAGAGGTGATTGCTAAGAGAGATTCATGGACACCTGTTATTTCTTCATTACTCACTCCAATGAGGAATTGCATTCAAAGCCGTTTTAGGATCATAGAAGTACAGAATGAACAGGGTTGTACAGTACAGGGTTGAAAGGGACCTCTGGAGAAAATTGAGTCCAACCCCCTTGCCAGAGAAGGATCACCTAGAGCAGGCCACACGGGAGCATATCCAGGTGGGTTTTGAAAGTCAGGTCTACTTATCAACAGGTGAAGCTAGAAAAGAGGAGGGTCGTCATTACGTATCTGGTGTGAAAGACTTATCATCACAATCACAGGTTCATGATTCTCTTTTGGTGCTTTGTCATGCCATATATAATTCTGTGTCCTATCTTAGTTATTGTCACTGCTTGAGGCAAGCCTTGCCTGCAAGAAACAAGGCAAAAATCCCCCAAGCCCCACCCTTTCCTCTCCTCCCCCGCCCCCAACAAACAAGCAAATGCCCCCTTGTACATCATTTTGTTGATGCTCACAACCAGGAGGCAGTCTTTAACCTTCCAATGTGCTATGAACTCTTTTGACAAAGCAGATATCTTAAGTCTCTAAGGTAGCGAAGACCAAAGCCCCAGTGTGATTTCACATTCTTACTCTGAAAATGGAGCTGTTGGCCAGTGGCAGTCCTTGTAAAGCTAGTAAGTGCTTCTAAGGTGAATGCTAATCATTATTTAATTGCTGGTAGCTTCTATCTTGCTCTAACAGGACACAACAATACAATCCTAATGTTGGGCCCGTTTATCCTCCTGTCATGTTGTTGTTTCTAGACTGGGAACACTCATTTCTAATCTAACATTTAAAGTTTTCTACCATACCAGCTTTACCAGTGCACTATTGCTTATTGCTCTTTCTCTGATCTTACCAATGACCTTTGGAAGTTGCTTCTTGATATCATGCTGATGAATGCCAGGGAGCGGCAGCTAGGGTAAGCTGGGTTTGAAACGATAAGTGCTGAACAATATCCTGCCGAGACCCATGGTGGTAGCACAGGTAAGAGACTCTGTGAGGATGTTTGTGCAATGTTTGATTCATTCACTACCAGTGAATAGTTTCATAAAATAAAATAATCATTATTAGTCCTTTTATGCCTTAAATATATGTTATCAGGCTGAGGTGTTCAAAATTTTTCTTGTTAAACTGTTAAAAATGTTGGATGAATATGCAAACATGCAGAAAATACAAGGCTAAGAAGGTAATACTCAAAGTTCATGTACCAATACAAAGTAAGCTTCCGAAGTTGCCCACATGCTACCAGGGGATGTTATATGATTGAGTTTGTATTTTCAGCCATAATAAAAAATGTCTAGAAACCAGTTTTCTTTATCCAAGGACTACATTCATTTCTAATAACATCTAGTCATTTAAACAAGCATGTGCTGGCTTATGAATAGTAATAGACCACACTTCTGGTTAGGATGAAGGAACATAAATCACCAAGTGTCAGGCAGCTTAGAAACCAGTATGTCCTCATGATTGTTTAATAGAGTACAAAGGGAATTGCCTTCAAGCTAGTGAAATCTCTTATCCAGTCACACATTGGTGGTGCTTCAAAAAAAAAAGAGAATTGTTCTTTTATGAATCTTGGCATAAAAATTTAATTAGCAGCTGGGCTCTTTCTGAGGATGGAAAAAAAGTGATTTCTTTTTATATAGTCCCTTTCCTTTAACTGTTTGCTTTGTGTTTCTCTATTGTTCACACAGACAGGATCTGCTGCCTTCTACATGTGTTTTTTTTCCCCCTTCAGTAGTGATTTTGAAATTATTTTAACTGGTGTCACCAATTTTTATTTTTTTTTTTTACTTTTTTTTTTGCATTATTTTTCAGCATATTTGAATACTGTTCTTGGAAGACATTCAGAACAAGTCAGAGGAAGAAATGGATAAATAATCAGATTTAGTATGCAGTGGATACAAAACTGCTGTTTATTTAATAAAATAATTATTGCTGTCATTGATAGATTCGTTGAAATGAATCTTTCTTTAGAAGAGTACAAAGATGTTGAGTGTATACTGATCAGATAATCAGTCCTCAATCAGAATCAGATACTATTCATGTTATTTATTATAGTTTCATCTCATGTATTATTTTGCTGCTAAAGGAATTAAATTTTTTGACTTAGCATGTGTTTCCAGTGTCATAGTATGATTCCTGCGAGAGCTATGGATTTGATTTTTGTTTAATTTCTCAGGTTTAAGCAAGTATACATTAATCTTAGGGTTTTTTACATTACAAGGAGACTGGAAGCAAAAGAACAATAAGAGCCCCAAACCTTTAACTCTCATTGGCATTTGCTAATAATGTCAAATGTCTTCGTGTCAAATTAATTAAATCTCTGGTCTAATGTGACACATTTTCCAAAAGTGCACTGGTGCACAAATATACTGTGATCACCTTGAAGCGAAAATGTTTGTGTATTGTTTGCTTTTTGCAATTAGTAGAAATGCTTCAAGGCCTAGATATGTCAGAAAACACGTCTCTGCTTCAAGGCATTCCTTGGCAAAACCATCAGTCCTAGTGCTTTTTTTATTTAATTTTTTTATTTAAATTATTTATAAAAATAATTTACTTTAGGTCTCTCAGTTGAAATTTGGAAAGAAAGTCGCTTGCATTGTCTAGAAATTAACCTTTATTTTTCTAGTTGAAGTGAAAAAAAAATAAAATTATTTTTTCATATATGAAGTGGTTTATTTCCTGGAAATGGTCCTATTTAGAAATGTTTCCCTCTTTTATGTCTTGCACAAGCCATTATTTTTTTAAACTTAAGAAATTTAAGTTTTCGTTTTGAAAACACTGAAACAAAGTGTTTTCACCCTTCTAAAATACACCTTGCACCTTCTGAGCAGCATCAGACTCTGGATTTGAAGGAGTATAATAGTTACAGAGTCTGGTATTGCAATAGAATATCAAGTTTCCAGAAGGATCTGGTTGTCCATGTAGATTGGTAAGGGAAACATAACTGTCGGTACAAGTGATAAGACTGTGTTTGTCTTGTTTCATCCTCAATTTTTTTTGTTTTCCTTTAGAAAGAAGAGGCCAATTAAGCTCTTGGGAGCAAAGTTTCATACCTTCTTTCTAGTGGGAGTCTGAGTGTACTCGGGTAAAGGGGGTTAGTAGTAGTGTGTGCTGGAGACTGTTGCTAATGCAGAGATCATAGACTACAGTGATAAAACAAAGAACAGCTGATCAGTCCTCAAAAGGGATAAAAAGAAGGGATCCCTAAGACCCTGAAGACTGGATAAGGCTTGCAGTTGTCTAGGAAATTGCTGACCAGGCTAGATTTGAGGACTCGTCTTCGCAGGCTGGAGTTGCATATGTGTGGTTTATTTTCGCTGCTCTTTACAAATTAGTTTGAGGGTTTTGTATTTACAAAGGCAATTGCTGAAGTAACAACTACAATAAAATCTGGTTTTGGAGGGGTTTAAAGCCCTTGGCTTTGAGAAATTTACAGGAAAAAAAAAAAAAAAAGCTTTGGGCCACTGCACCTCTGTGTTCTGACTCCATTGGCTTCTTAGATAAACTCAATCTGCAGAAAACTGGTCCCTGTGTCTTCTCTCAGCAGCCATTCTTTCAGTCCTAGTAAACTAGCCCTGAAATGAACAATGTAAAGACAACACTTCCCAGGAAGTCTCTTAATGACTTCAAAGCTGAGAAGAGTAGAAGGACTCTGTGGAAAAGAGTTTGATTTAAATGACGGGAGACAATTTGTGTAGTCCTAAAAGGCTTCTGAAACTTCTTGCTACAGTCAAAGATCACCAGTCCTGCTTCTTCTTTCAGTGCTGGACAAAAGATACACGCACAAATAATTTACTTTCTATGTAACCTCAACATTTTATTTGTATGCGCTTCAATTCAAAGTAACAGAATTAAAAAACGGTGGGGATCTTTTTATTTGTTTGATTAGTTGGGTTGTTTTTATTTTTGTTTGTTTGTTTAATAGTCCTAAATGACATGAGAATGAACTTAAAACTGGTCAGTTTTGGTAGAATGAGGCCTTTCTGGTAGAGCTAGATTCTTCTTAAGCTTGACAGCCAAATCAAAATACTGGAAATCTGAAAAAAAAAGAAGTGTTTCTATGAGCCTGTCTCTTTTGGCGCTATCCTCTAAAGTTATCTGTTCTTTCTATCAGTAGAAGAAATTGTCTGGGCCACTTCTTTCTCCCTGCTTTGTGATCCTACAAATACAACTGTCATACTTCAAAGTCTGGATCTAGACGTTTGAAAGACGTATTTTGTATTCGATACCTGGTATATAATTTCTTCAGTGTAAAACATCTGCTACTTGATTTTTATAATCTCACAATATTCTTTGCACACTTTTCCCACAAAAAATAAAATGACAATTTATTCTCCACAGTAAAGTTATGGAACTTTTATAAAGTTGTAGTATATAGACTTCTAAAGGTTATTTTCCTCAGGGTATATTTATGAAGGTTGTATTACTAAAAATCAGAGAGGTAGGATAGCAGTGTATTATAAGGGTAATTAGTGCATGCTGTACCATGATTAACTTTGTGGGAACTCAGCAGGACTCCTGAGTGTTTTGGTCATCATTTCAGATTACGAAACAATCATATTTCTATTGTTATTTTCAGTTTTACAGAATTTTTGGATCCTTTCCAGCGGGTTATCCAGCCAGAAGAGATCTGGTTGTATAAAAATCCTTTGGTGCAATCAGACAACATACCTACACGTCTTATGTTTGTAAGTACTAAAGGTTTACTGGTCGTTTGGCTGTAAAGTAAGTACACCTTCATTTGATAAGCAGTAGGACATCTTTCAGAAGTATAAGATGTTCCTTTAATTCTAATGACAATTGTTTTCCAAACCAGGGATGTCTAAAATGGCAAAATGTAGGAAAATTGCAGGGAGTTTGTAAAAAGCAGCATTACTAGGTGACTGAATTTATGAATGTTGACTTACGCAGTTTGAGATTTAAGCTAGTGTTAATTCACAGGGATTTTGGAGAAGCGATTAAAGAAGCTTTTTGATTTAGCTAGTTGGCCGACCCGACAAAACCTAGTAAGAGCATGGCGAGGTTAAGTGCTTAAATTTTGAAATCCAATTTGGTTTAGGCATGTTAGGCACTAATACATTTGCCTCCAAATACTTTTTTGTTTTTTTTCCCCATGTAGACAAAACCTTTGGTTTAGCTTCTGCCAACAAGCACACTAAATATATCGGCTGCGCTGCTGTCACCATTCTTCTGGCTCTCTCCAGCTCATGTTGACGTGCAGACTGATTTTGATGGTTTTCCTTGTTATCCAAACTCATGGTTTTGATAACCTTTACTAGCAATGATTAATAATTGCAACAGTCTACATATATAAAAGAGTATGGTAAGATAGACCACTACAGAAATGCTAAGAAATTCTGGGTGTAGTTCAGGCTACTAAAACAAGTAGGTCAGTCTTTGCAAAAGCTTCATCAGTCAAAGTGGAGATTTGATTAGAATGCGTGTGGCGGATGAGGTAAAATCTTAGCATATTTACGTCAAAGCATCTTTTCCTGTGTCTTCAGTGAAGCCAGGATTTTACTTTTCAAATTAAGACTTGAATTCAGAGTAAATACAAATCAACTATGTAATTTCTTGTCTTCACAGTTTGGTTTTTTTTTTTTTTACTTTGTTTTTTTAAAGGCTCAAGCTTTCAGTTGTGGAAACTTTTAATTAAAGAACTTGAAGGTGCTTCCTGTTTATGAGGTGACAGTATGTCCCAACCTTCTAAGACAGAGGCAGAAGGCCTGGTTTTAAATACACCAACATATTGTTTATATTGCATTTAGAAGAAGTTCTATTAAGGACATATTTAGCCTGGATGGGTGAAAATATGTATTTTTCCTGAAATGGAAGATAGCTATGTAAAAATAAAACAAACAAAAAAAGCCAAATTAGATTAAATTGTTGTGCTAGCAAAGACTCTAATTCTGCCATTTTTTCTTATGCTGAGCGTTACCTTGCTACATGGTTTCTCTGATCTGTGTTTATAGCTAAAGAGTTCAAGAACCAATACTGAATGATTGTACAGAGGTTGGCTGCAGTGGTGAAACTATTTTTGAAACTAGTTGAGATAATCATTAGTCCCTCTTTTGTTCTCTATGCAGTAGCCACTGGGAAGCACAATTTTGGGATATAGTGTAGTACAGTTCCTTGTTAACTATTTCCTATAGAGCGAGCTTTTGGTCTACTTCATGATGAGTGGAACTTCCAGGCAGCACTGAGTCAGTAACATCTGTATAGTCTGTGTTCTCTTTTTGATGCAGACCATTGGCATCTCAGTAATGCAGTGAACAGTTGCTTAAATTAAGAAATGTAGATCACTTCTGAATTTTTTGGGTTGTTTTTTTTAGTTAAAAAGAAAAAAAAAATCCATCTCTAGCATTGATCACAAGCTTTTATTATGTAAAGAATTTCTCACCAGCAGTGTTGTACTTTGATATTGAAACATACAGCTATGACTTCCCAGAAACCAATCTCTAAGACTATAAGAACTGCTGGATGATTTTATAGGCTGAAAATTTTGAATTCAAGAGAAATATCGTGAATACTCCAAACTCAAATCCAAATCGAACAAAGCTGATTTATGCATGGATTGCAAGCAAGCCACAAGGACTGGAAAGACCTGAGCCTTGTTCTGTGTCTATATCAGTGGATATTCTTTGTTATGGAAAATGTTAGGTTCAACTTCTCTAGAATGCATGGAATTATGTGGGAGTCCCTGTAAATTTAGCAACTGTCTGGCTTGCCAGGATGAATAATGAACGAGAGAGATATAGTCCATACTTCCCAAAAGCAAGACAATGTTGAGATATTTCACTGCTGGAAAAGAAAACACTACTGAGATGTATCTGAGGAGATTATTGCTCATTAGACTGTTTCCCAGTCTATTATGGATATGAGCCATCAGAATCTTTTTACAAAATAAAGAGAAAGGAGTCTTTAGCAAGCTAAACTTTCTTTGTATGTGCATTTTGCTGCAGAATAAAAAACACCTTCCAGCTGATGTTTTTGCGTGAGAAACAGCAATGTACCACAAGCACAAACAGTTCATCTCTCTCAAAAATCCATATGCTTGTGAAATATGAGGAAATCTGCAGTTTTACCAGATTTCTGAAGATTGATTGTGAAGTGATGTGGAATAAGTTGCCACTTGAATTATATTCTTTGTTGGTATTTTCTGCTGCTCCTGCTTGTTCAAAAGATTTCTAACTCCATTAAACCACCGCTATCAGCCTGTCAACCTGGCTATATTTCTACATGTTCTTCAACAATGGAATGTAGACATCTTTCTTTTCCTTCCTGGTGGCAATCCTTACATTTTAGAATTAAAGTAATAATTCTAGGTTTTGCTTTAACCTTATTTTATCTCACACTCTTTCTCTGAAAGCAAAAGTTAAACTATGGCTGAGGATAGAGAGAAGTGAACATTTCTGGAGCAGTAACGTGGCACTGGCATCCTAACTTGAATGCCACACACACTGTAGACAGAAGGGAGTTTTAAGGCAAAACTGCATCTTTTTGCACAAAACCTGGTGCCTGCCTTTCTAAGTGTAAAAAAAA
>VWZK01011771.1:0-72227 GCA_013396935.1 Baryphthengus martii | reverse complement strand
TTAAAAAAAAAAAAAAAAAATTAAAAGGGGGTGGGGATTGACTCCAGACTGTGTTTTAATCTGCACAGATCACTGAGTTAGATAATATTTTGCAGAGGCAGGTAAAGGTAGTCTGGTCCAAGATGCACTACCAAAATAACAAATATAGTGCATTTTCATGTTATTTCCTACTCAGATATTCTAAAAGCATAAAATGAAGACTGGAATTAATCTCTATTACAGAAGAAGAGAGTCACACATCTTTGGTCATAACATGCCTCTCCTGTCTGTTTTTCATTTTGGTGGGGATGTTAAAAATGGCACTGTTCAGCCTCAGTAAAGACAGCATAATCTTACTTAAGCCCTGGTGCCCCTTTACAGCTTAATTTTTGTCTTGTTTAAAAACCCTGTCATTTTTACTTTTCTTAAAGAGAATAAATACTTTTTTTTGAAAGACCTTGATTTGTTTTTAGAACAAGTGTGGTTGTGAAGTTTGTAGATTCCAGAAAGGACTTGGTTAACTTAGACTGGAATCAGCAAGGAACATAAATGGGCTACCATGCCTACAAGTTGACTTTTAACCCTGTAACTGAAGATCTATGACAGAAGAGATGATGGAAGGACCAGTTGGGAACAAAAACATATTTTCCATGGCAAGCTATTAATGGAAAACTCCCTGGTATTGTGCTTGGGAGAAACTGATATGTCTCTCTGGAGGAAAAAAAAACCAACAAATACCTGCTCTGGGAGGTGAGACTGCTGTATATAGACACTGCATGGAGTAGGATGCTCTTCAGATACCTGGCACATTTACAGTGAATCATCCACCATAGTCCAGATTGCTCTATAAATGCTGCTGGTGGGAATCAAGTGTGTGTGCTGATGTGCAGATGAAGCTTCAGGTTCCTTGGAGGAGGAATCCTGTCCTACAGCACTGACAATAAAAGAGTATGGTTCTGCTTAACCAATGAGTGTACTTACAGAAGTTCAAGTGCTGTTTTTTCTCATTTTGAACAAAATCAAGTGGCTTGTTCCACATCCAAACACTTGTAAACAGAAGAATCATAAAGACATAATCTTCTCAGTGCATTCAAAGAGACAGTTAAAAAGAAAACAAAAGGTGAAATAAACTGCATTTTAAAATGTCAGAAAGCTGGTGCTGGAGTCTTTTATGTTGGATAGGGTCTTACCAAGAGCACAGCCTGGATGTGCTGGGCTGCCTTCTGGAGCAAGGCTTAGTGTGGGGAAAAAATGTGCAAGATCTGTATGTATCAGTGTATGAATTTTGTGGATCTTATAGACTGTTGCTTTTTCATTTCTGACGCTGACATTTTAAATGCCGCTCCAGGCGATTACAAATCAATTAAAATCCACAGTTATGTTACAATTTTAATGTATTCATTGCCCTGTAGCTACAAAGACAAATCATCCCACTTTGCTTAAGGTCAGGAGTTTGATAAAGATCATTCAGCCTTCCAGTTTAAATGGAACTAACTGGAACTAATTATTAATCAGTTGAACTGAAAAGGAATTGATGCTCTCACACATGATGTTTGTTATCTCTTGCAGGCAATTTCGTTCCTTACACCACTAGCAGTCATTTTTGTGGTGAAAATAATCCGTCGAACAGACAAGACTGAAATTAAAGAGGCTTTCTTAGGTAATGTATGTCATACTTCAAGACGGAAAGTGTGTGATAGCTCTCAGAGATTGATTCCAATTGTAGTCTAAGCCTTGAAGAAAACCTGTCTCCATTACAGTCCATTAGAGTAATTTTCAGTGCAGTTATAGCTGCAAGCCACCTCACAAAAACCTGTTTTCCTGTGTTTCTAAATGTAAAAATTCTGTGCCTTAATGCCACAATCTAGCTAGCAAGGGCCAGCACGGAATCAGCAAAGACAAGACCATCTAGGAGACTGTTCAGATATATATTTTTCTGCCGCAGCCAATTACTTACCTCTTATTTATACTTGCAGTTATTCTAAATTAAGGGTTTGCTTGTCAAGTCCTGTGAGACTCAGCTGCTTAGTGTAGGAAATTACTCCTCTCATTGTTTTCTCTGACTTTCTCCTGGAGTTTACTATTCCCCACTGCAAAATCCATGCCCATGCCTCAGCTTTTCTGATCACAAGCTGTTGTTTCATCTTAAGCTGCCAGTGGAGTTAGATGTGCACTTAATCCTGAACTGTGAACTGCAATGGCCGTGCTATGGATGAGGTCTAATTGTGGTTGTTAAGGAACAACTTTGAGCAGAGGAGCAGGTACACCAATGGGAATGGTAAGCCCTGAAGTGTTCCAGCTAATTCTGGCTGCGCCTATCTTTTGAAATCTTTTAGTAATATATGCCCAGATCCTTTTTATGGAGAGATTGACAGAGACTAAAAAAGACTAAAGCACTTTTAACTGGCAGAGGATACTTCAAAGCACTAAGAACTGTGAATGGTTTTGTTGGCAGTATGTTTGAAATATGCCTAATTCTGAAATTCTGATCTACTGGCTAATTTACGCTTTAATTTAGTGGTCCTTAGATCACAAGGTCAAACCAATACTCAGCCTTGTCTTAGCTAGATAGGCTGTAAATAGCACTATATATCTGTCTTTAAAATTTTTTTTAGACACAGTTGGGTTCCCATAGCTTCTCCTTTTTCTCTAGTTGGTCTAATACGAGTGTGAAAAGATCCTAGTTTTATTTTGGCTGCTGCTGCCAGTCATTAGTAGTAAATGTTTTATAGTGGTATTTTACTGACAAGTCCATTCGGTAGAAGTAACTGATTGATAAAATGCATACAGTCACAGTTCTGAATTTCACTTTCTGTTGTTTTAAGAAGGGAAGACGCTTTGGATTATTTTCTCCATCATTTATTCTCATCATGACAAAGAGTGAACTGCACTGTGTGTCTCAGAAAGCAGATATATCTGCATCTCCCATATTTGAAAATGGAGAATGTAGTTCTGTGACATTGCTGGCTGTATGCATTTGAGTTTGCAGAAAATTTCAGTTGCCTGTGCAATCACCATGAACAACTGAGAGGAAGGAGAGAGCATGGGATTGAGTGGTCACTGTGAATATAGGTGTTGAAAGCAGAAGACTTTTTTGAATAATTTCAGTGTCTCTAGGATTGATTTGTTCTTTTATTTTTGCTGGAAGCTGTTGCTATAATCTAAGAAAACCCTTGTTTTTGCTTTGGTGAAGGACTTTTTTTTTTTTCTTCACTTAAAAATAAATTCTATAATGCACATTTTTATGATTTATTATATCCTCAGGCAAAGATTTTTATGGGAAAAGATAAATGCTGCTGAAGTGCAGCATCTAGGGCAGCAGTCCAATGAGAAAATAGTTTGTGGAGCTGTCATAATCTAAAGTTATATTACTGTAACTGTTCTGCTGGAAATCAAGAGATTTGCCTGATGGTGATGGTTTTTTTTCTGACGAGAAACAAAGTTCAGTGGCTCTTGTGTTGTGACAGAGAGCTATGGTGTGGACTGCAATGTTAAATTGGTTTTAATCTAAAAGGAGTGTATGCACTGGATCCAAGTGCCACTGAAATCAAACCAGAGATCTCCATGAGCTTTAGATAAGGTTCTTCAAAAAGTCTAGGGACATGGCATGCAAGTACAAATGAAAAGATGTTTCAGTCATACCTAGTATGACAGCTCCTGTTTATTACTCTAGTTTTAATAGGAAAAATGGTTAAATCTGTGGAAAATGTCAAGATTTTTAGTCAAAACATCCACATCGTTTTGAAAGAAAAAATTTCTAATCATCCAACTCTAGTTTTAGCCAAAAGGCAATTCTTTAGCCTGAAAATGATCTGTTTAATTACATCATATGTATACATATACATAAACACACACATATGTGTATATGTATCTTACTTGACCCAAAGAGTGTAAGATTTTTGTCTAGCAAATTGCAAAACTGATAAATATAGTACTTGATTCTCTAATAATTGTTTCCATCTGATGACTTCTGCCTGTGCAAATGGTGAGATAGGAAAAATGGTTTTACATAAGGAAATAAGATTTCTCAAGAGTAAAAGCAGAACAAAGTCAATCATGTGATTATTATGATGCTCTGGGGTCTGTCCTTAGTATGGATAATAAAAACAGTAGGTTGCAGAGATTATTCAGTTGTCAATCCAGTAAAAGTTTCAGTTTTTAAATCACATGCTATAATGCTGCAATTTGTAGCTTGGTATTTAGGTTATTATTGTTCTGTTTGTTCATTCTGTTTTGTAGCTGTTTCCTTGGCTCTAGCTCTGAATGGCGTCTGCACAAATACCATTAAATTAATAGTGGGAAGGTAAGTCTTGTCGTGTTATAAATGATAGCTTTAACTGTTAAGAGAAATGAAGACAGATTGACAAATCCAATCCATCTTAATGAAAACGTAGCTACTGCTCCAAAGCACATTGAATTAGAACAGACCCCTGTGAAGCTGTCCTTTCCCTAGTGTAGGTGGTGTGGCATCCCGCTGCGGTAGGAATCTATGCCCTTGTGTTTTGTTATTTGTTTGACTAGTTGGTGGATCCAGACAAACAAGGAGTTTGAAAGGAAAAGTGTGAGCCGAAATCAGTTCATTAAACTGGCATCACGAAAGGGGAGAATCATGTTGGAGTTCACATGCCAGTGCCACGTCTGATTAAATAAGAATCTATTGAGTCTGTATAACAGAGCACCTGCATTTTGTGTGAATTATATTACTGAACATGATATTTCCAGGTAACATCAAGATCCGTGGCAGAGCATACCTTGGAGCTAAGCAATACATGGGCTCCTAGGTAGGCTGGTTTTTTAGGGAAGCATAAATTTGAATGAAGGGCTCAGAAAAATACTACCAAACAAAACTTGCTGGAAAATAGCTTGGTTTTTTAGGGTTTTTTTTTGGCTCTTTATCAATATTTTGAATAATTTCAACTGAGCAATATATATTTGACTTGAATTCGTATACTATTTAATACAGTCCAATGCAGCGTTTGTTGTTCACCTGTTTTGCAGCAGTGAGAAAGCAATATTTGTACTTGGTTTCTGATGAACCCTCTCTGCTACAGTACTGATGCCCTGACAATAATGATACTTGGCACTTTTATTTTACGAGTGGTATTGAAATATAATTAAGGATGTCTGCACCATCTTCAGGCAGACATGAGCTCATTTTGCCTGCACTCCAAGCCAACTAGTTGCTCTTTCAGCTTGTCTCTGAATCTGTGGTCACTCACCTTGCTTCTCTATAATGGTTTATTAGCTCAGAACCTGTGTGACAGTAGTCAAACCTACATGCTATCATTCAGCTCAGAGCAGGGTCAAAACAAACTCGGAGGCTTGCTCAGTGTAATTAGAGGGTCAGCATCAAGGCTGACATTAGAATTTGACAGTTGTTTTGGTGCCAATCTTGCGGTCTAAGTTGTAGCCCTGTCCTCAGCTAGATGTGTCGGCAAGACATGGGCAACTCTGTGGGGTTATTACACTACTCTGCTCTGTTGATGGAAGTGTGATACAAGATTGATTGCTCTAGGCAAGGGTGAAGTCTTTTCCAGCCTAAATGATTCTATGATTTATGTTGCTGTGCTAAGCCAAGAGGGAATGAACACTGTTTGTAATAAGCTGTAAATGTAATAATCACTGTGAGGTTTATTTCTTACTACAGCTTTTATATTTTTAATATCCATGGTGTTTTTTGTAGACCGCGTCCCGATTTCTTTTACCGCTGCTTTCCAGATGGAGTAATGAACTCTGAAATGCACTGCACAGGTGATCCAGATCTGGTCTCTGAAGGCAGAAAAAGCTTTCCGAGTATCCACTCCTCCTGTAAGTTCAATTAAATGCAGTGCCTCTGATGTAAAAGCTGTTCTATCCACGTTTTGGAATTGCTCTTTTTTTGTTAGATCCTGAAGCTGATTTTTACTGGAGGGGCCTGGACTTCTCTCTCATGTCAAGTGTCTAATAAAACTTCTTTTAATCTGTAAAATAATGATTACTGTGAGCTTTTTGCTTTTTTGGCCTATAGTGTTTGTTGGCTTGTGTTGTTCTGTTTCCAAGAACTGCCAGTTGAGTACCAGTAAGTCATATCTCTGGAATTTGTTTTTCAGACCTTTTTTTAAAGTGAGAACTTCAGATTTTCTCATTGTGCAGTTATATATTGCAAACAAGTTGAGTAATGAGGTGAATGAAATTCAGATCTGATCTTGCTTCCTTTTTCTTGTTCAAGTCCCAGAAACAAATAAGGGAGTAGTAGATGTTCTAGATATGTTATAAGCTTTATAGTCCTAAACAATAAAGGAACTTGGCTGTCTCAAATTTTATTTATAAGCTTTGATTACATTACAGACAAAAGCAGAATATGTCATATGCCATTTAGAACAAATGGTATTTATTGTTGTTTGTAGTCTTCTTCAGATGTGGTTGTCACACTTAATCGCAATCCTCTTGGTCAGGTATTTTGTCAGTGTATAACAACAAAGGCTTAAAATAAGTGCATATACACACTGATGTACTAGAATTTACAGATTAGTCCTCAGCAAATGTTATGGTTGGTCACTTCCCTTTACTAAAATCCAACTGTTTACTCCAATGCTGTGAAGTGTGAGTTGCAGAAGACAATGTGCTTTTGTTTTCGTATAGACTAGAACCGCTGTATGTGTAGCATGCTCTGTCACACATACTACTTCTCTTACCAAAACTGCCTGTCACACAGTGGAGTGCTTTGTCCCTGTGCCAGTGGAGCAGCCATAGAATGCATACTGGAGTTTTACTTTTAACTGGTGTTGATTTTATAAGGACTGAGTTAGGTTATTGCAGCTCACAAAAAATTCAATTGGAGCAGACTGATGGGCCCGTGTATTGAGATCAAAATGATGAGAACAGCTTTCTCCATCACTGACATAATATTAGCATGTGGCTGATTTGACTAAATTTCCCACTACAAAGCCTTTTATTAAAATGTGATAAGAATGAAGGAATATTACATACGCAGTAATTTTTATCTGTTGCTAAGTGTATGTTGGAGTGAGGCAATTCTGCTTGAAGTACATTGCTGTTTGAAGCCTGATGTTACAATATCTAAGTCTCTGACAAGACAGTGTGTTTTGAAGCCTTAAAATCCATACATATTTTAGACTCAACGAAGAAGGAAACTTTTAATTTGCTAATCTTACTATGCTAACCTCTGCTTGTTGTGCAGCAGAATTACTTAGATAAGCAAGTTTGTTACTTTATTAAGAATAGCTTATAGCTGTGATAATAAGTTTAGTTTCTCACTGTTACTTCATCCCTCAGTAGATTGAAGAGTGAAAAGCAAAAAATATTATGGGAAACTGTCCTAGTTTGAGTTATGCTACCCTCCTGGACTTAAGAAGCAATGAGGATGTTGAGAATATAATAATTAATATTCGGAAAAGCTTCTATAATTCTACATTTTCAGTATTTTTGTTGTGTAATGTATGAACTATTGCTCCTCTACCTTTCGCTCCCTGTGAAAAATTTTTCTCTTATCTCAGTTTTAAAAAACTGTCCTTCCTGCCTTCTTAACATGTAGGTAATTGCAAACTTTCCTTCCATTAACTCAGTCCAAGATTTTTCTTGGCTCCATTCTCCTTTTCTTCATCATAAGATTGCTGCTACTAGGTAAAATGAAGTAGTTCCGTTATTCAGACTTCTGTCATCCTTTCTTTCTCTGTTTGTTGTGGAATTCACAAAGCAGCACCAAAAAAAAAGGGGTTTTTATTTCTGATACTGTTTGTGGGGGTTGGTTTTTTTGTTTTCATGCTTGCGGATGTGTAAGTAGGGAGGATGAGAGTTGACATAAACTATAGTACCTCTCTTGGAGTGATAATTGTAAGTAGGCCATTACAGTTTGGTATTTTCTACTTCACTTGAACACATGAAGAAAATAAATCACAAGTAAAAGCTGCCAGTTAGCTCATAAAGAGAGGTGAGAAGCTTCAGTCAGGAGCTATTTTCATCTTCAAAACAGTTTTTCTTAGAGCATTCCTTGGACAGGCTGTCAATCAAAAGCTTTGTTATACCAGAATCCATTCAAAATGAGGCCTTTATCAGGAAAGTCTATGGTACTGTGAATGTTGTATTATAGGAATGTTGTGCAGGGGATGTATAACGAGAGTGACAGTACTGATACTCCCAGATGGCCTTGCCCTGACCTTGCATACTCAATAAAAACATTGTGAACTATCCATCTTCCAGTTTGAGAGTTAACTTGTGCCCTGAAGGAGAGTACGTTCTCCTTATGAGAGCACAAATTATTTGCTTGGTTTAAATTACCATGTCTTTCATCTCCCTGTGCCAAGGAGCACATTTAATACAAATTTAAAAAAGGTATGGCTCACTGTTTTGTAAATCCAAAGAGTGACTTGCAGATAGACACAGACTGTACTTGCCTGAAACAACTGATGCATTTTGTACTATATCGGAACAGAAGATTGACCCACATGAAGACAGTGTTGCTGTTACTACCTTCTCTGAATGAGGAACAGAACTCAACTCAACGGCTGCTGAAAATGTCCTTTGAGCTGGCATACCTCGTTCAAGGCTGCCGTCTCCTTGTAGCTGTCTTTTGCTGTCGAAGACTATTGAAGTTAGATGAATCCTCTGGTAACTATTTATAACAGCAGCCTGACTTTAGAATCTACACAAATGCAACCCAATATTCAGTGACTCTATTGACTCCACCCAATAGTGCATTTTCTACTAGATGAAAGAAGTCCCTGGACCTTCTGTATTGTTTGGAGTGTATTTTGCCTCTTTTCCAGATGAAGTGCCAGTATATCTTGTTTGAGAGAACCAATGTTTGGGATAGGGAATCAAGACTCGTGCCTGGGTTCAGTAACTCATAGGTGTTCCTGAGTCTCAGGTTTATATGTAGCTATTCTGACCAAAATGGTTCCAAAATGTTGGTTTGTTTTTCCATATTTAGTATGGTTTTATAATCCATAGGCAGTTTTATGCTTTTTAAAGCTACTACCTGTGAAGATGCTGTGCAGCTTCTCTATGTCCGTAATTCATTGAAAGAATGATGTTTATGAAGATCATAAATGCAGCGTTTCTTCCTCCTGCCTGTGTCTTTCCTCTGTGTCTTCTGTAGATTTATCTTGCAGAGAGCCTTCAGGTGTAGCTTGCTTTGGAGATACCTCATGGCATTCTAACCTCTCAAGATACATGAAGTAAGCACATGTACTCTTCAGGGTTTGTTCTGGGTGTACTTTGCAAGCTTGTTATCCAGATAATAAGCAAGTCTTTCTCAAACGTGGCCCTGAGAGTAGTGGGACTTTCTGAATATCCAAAACCCAGTTACACCACCTGAAAGTCCTGACCATAGTAAGGAGTGGAGGAATTCAGCCATCTCTGTGCTGAGCTTCTGAAGAAACTGTCTTGGGTTTTGTGAAGTATGATGGGAACTGCCCTTTGCTGTTTCTTTTTTCGTTTGTTTTGTTTGGGTTTTGGTTCGTTTTTTTTTTCATAACTTTCCCACTGCAACCACCTGATATGCAGTAAAAGTGAGAATATATTGTTTCCTTAGATCACTCCTTGCAGCGCTGGAAAGTACACAATGCAGCTGCTGATGCACTGAGGCACGAACATTCACCATTTTAGTCTCTTTGCAGCAAGATTCAAACAGCAGCAACAAGCAACAGATAAAAAATGAACACGAACAACCAAGTGAATGGACATACAGACAGAATGGATTAGTGTATTTAATGAAACAAATGGAACAAATTATGCAGAAAGCAGTATACACCTTTATTGTCTGGAATTAATAAGTGTAATGATTACCTAGCATACCAACTGGTGAAAAATGTAATGTTTGAATCAAGAGTGTTTAACTGACTACAACACGTGACAGCTCAATGCTGAGAGGAAAAATACAGTGAATGAATGTAGCTGAAAAGATCACTACATTTGCAGACATAGAGTGTACTAATGGGATGGATAGAAAGCTTTTTGGGATTGATTTCTTCCTCTTTATCTCATGACTGATGTAATTTTAACATTTGCATCAAGCTGACTAGATCTTTCCGCAAACAAGATATGAACCTAGAGTCTCGTAGAGCTATTTATCTGAAAATCAATAATATCTAGCTCTTACTATTTCTTGTTGAAAAGTTGCCATCATGTAGAAACTTCTCATTAAGTTTAATTATTGCCCAATGTGTTATTGTGCGGAGAAAGCGCATGGGGAAATAAATGCTTTTAATACCAGGTTTAGATCCAGTCAAGCCATTCCAGGTAGACCAGTGATTAAAACCTGGAAATGAGATCAGAAGGATTCTTTTCAATGCCAGTTGTTTGTTACTTTAAGTAGCCTTATGTATTTGTCAGTTCAAGGAATAATTCACAATCTGCTGTTCTTTATGTAGGCTACAAGCAGCAAGTATGTTTGTCCAATATTTATGTGGACAGAGAGGTCTGAGTTTATTTAGGTGACAAAATTTGGATTTTTTTGATTACCATGGGATCATGAGGGAGAAAGTCACTTTATATTCTCTATTTTAGTCTTAAATTGCCATTGCTATAATGGAGTAGATATCTTTGTTTAGAGAATATATCCAAATTTCCTCAGCCTACAAACCATCAGGGTTTTTTTCATGCACCGGGAAGACTGATTCTGCGTGTGAATGGAAGACAATATGTCAAGTATGTGTTTAATGAAGATGACAGAAACACTGAGCATGTTTTCCATATGAGAGCTCACATTTCTGTAAAGCACGTAGGATTCATGAGTTGCAGCTTACATTTGTTATGAAGGAAGAAGGGAGAAAAATGCCCTGGACCTCTAAAGAGTTCTCAGAGAAGTGCACACAGTGACAATATCACATGTCGCTGTTCTTCCTAAATCAATCATACCTTACAGCTTTAAGAGATTGTGAGAAGTCCAGATTTCAGTTGCACGTTAGTCAAAATTCAGTTCTTTTCCTTTAGGACAGAGAAATGTTTTAAAATACATGAAGTGACTAACATGCCCTTCCCTTCATTATATAAGCGATTAAACCTTTACTATCCAAGAGTGGGAGATATAAAAAGTTAAGTTTATTTGTTTTCTAGTTAGAGAGTAAACTATCTTCCAGATCCTTGGCAGGTGTCTATCACAAGGATGCCAAAGTGGAAGCCATGTATGCTGGAATCTTACAGAGTTCAGTCTGGAAACAGACTTCATCATTCAGGTCCACACGTAGGTTCATAGACACTGAAAATAGAAAAGTCTTCTCATATCATTTACAGTACATCAATTCATTGCCATATACAGATGACAAATTTAAAAAGTTATTTTCTTATATTTTAAGCATCTTTCATAGTAGGATTTTTCTGCAGCTTAAAATTAGGGTGGTTATTGTACAGTTTGAGTTCAATCTGGGATAAATACGTCTCTTCGGTCTAATCTTGAGCCACCTAATTGGACATTTCTGAGCTGGTGCCTCATTTCAAATTGCTCTGAATTCATCATGTCGGTATTATTCTCCTCAATTAAGCTGCAGTTTAATATTACAGTTTATTATGTGTTCAAATAATTTGCTGCAAAATTTGTATTTTTGCTATCATGCTATCTTCATCTGCTGTACTTATGTATATCACTGGAAGAACAGTTGCTTGTTCTTCTTACCAAGTACACTAATAAGAATTTCAGGAGATAATTCTTTGGTCTGTTAACACTGTGGAACTCTCCACGTATTGAAAACATTGGAAAATATCTGCTCATGTCTGAAAGAATTATGTGGTAGAACTAGATATGAGGAGGAGGAGAGGGGGATACCTGATGTGCTGGAATGAGAAGCAGTAGGTGAGAAGTTAGTCTCCCTTGGTTCTTACACTATTATGGGGACTGGCGCAGAGAGCTGACTGCCAGCTAACACAAGGAGCAAGACGCTGCTTTAGGAGCTGTCAGGGTATCATTGATATTCTCTTTCAAAGCCTATTTCTACGTTTCTTGGCAAGAACAATGATCAGTGCATGTTGTAATTGTATGTGCTAAGTTGCCTATGTAAGGATAATCTTAGATGTGGGGTTCCTGTCAGACAGTATCACTTGTGGAATATACCATGAAGAACATGTGTTTGAAGACAAATAGATGCCCTGTAAAATAGATACTATCATAATATATGCTCTAGTCTTCTGAAAGTCACATGCGGCAGTCTATAATGAGTACTCAGTGATCTCCAGAGGTCACTTCCAACCCCTACCATTCTATAACACAAGACAAGGAAATTAATTTCAGGATTAATTTAAAAGTCTAGCTATTTTAGAAGTGGAACAAATGAACTGGAGTAGATTTCCATTCCTTAGGTGTGAAATCTTTGAAAGGTTGGCCTTAGTATCTGGTAGAGTTTTTACTTTTTCTGATTTATTTAATGAAAGAAACTGTCGGTTACAAATATTGTATTATTACTGGTAAACAATAATTTTATGTAAGATCCTTTGAAGGGTCTTTATGGAAAAAGCTACAGTTTTGCAGTGAACATATGGAGTTTTTGATCAAGAATGAACACTTGTCTACTGGTTACTGTTAGACTACTTATATACTGACTGGTAATTGATTTAAAGCACCATTTACCAGGACTACACATAGATTTTTGTGCATGGAGAAGGAATTGAGCATACTTCGGGTGTGTGGTGAAGGAAGACTAGTAAGCAGTTCAGGGAATGAATAGGTGGAGACTGAGGGGTACTACAAAAGATAGGAAGAACAGCTGTCAAGGATATGTTTTAGAAGCAATCATAGACTTGTTCCAATTGCTGTCTGAATTTACTTTCCTTCAGCTTTTATGTTTGTTGATGTTTATATGTTACTTACCGGAGCAGTAAGTAGATAAACAAAGGAAAGGAAGTAGACACTCGTGAGCTGGCGATCCCAAATATGGCTGTACTCCGTCTAGCCACAGAACAATCTTGTGTACCTATATCCGGTCACAAATACTGTGATGAATATATACCCACAATGGTGGTAGAGAGAGTTGAGAGAAGCATAACATAATGATCTCAGACTGTCATAACCTGCCTGCTCTTTCACATTTGTTGACTGCTTATTGGGTAGTTATAAGAATTTTCTTTTTTTATTAATGAACTGCTAAAGGAATGTCCAAAGCCATATCCTGTACAGAGAAAGGATATGTCCAGAGATCTATTTCATGTCTCAGCTCAATAAGCAATAGACCATTCTGATGAAAACACAGCTTTGCAACAGCAGCAAACCCCGTAGTATTATATTCTGATCTGCTTGCCATGTAAATGATTTCTGAATGGATTAACTCCTGAAGACTTCTTTGAAAAAAGTAGCAACTCAGCAATACAGACCTGCTTCAAATATTGTTCAGTAAAATAGATTGTTTAAGTTAATAAAATAATAAATGCCTAGGCAGTCAGGTATCTTATATGCTCATATGGCTGTTGTAATGAAGTCCTTGTACAAGCAAGTATGGCTAAAATAATAGTAACACAACACATTCTATTTAGAAATACCAAAAATCCTGTGTGAATGAAATGCCAAATTCTTGACCCTGTTTGCCTTCTTAGAGGAAGTGATTGATTCATCATGATATAATTCCGATTAGGCTCTTATTCTACTCAAAACATTTGCATCTGCTTGTAATTGCCAGAATTTTGGCCGCAGCTTTATTTAGGCACTATTTTTAAATGCGTTATTTCTGAATTGGTCAGAACTATTTCAGCTGTGTTTCTCAGCTCTGGGATTGCTGTCAGATTTGACAAAGTTGCATGAAATTGATTTTGATACCTTTTTACTGAAGGAAGAAAGAATGGTTTTGTGAGAATTTAACCTCCACAGATCCTCTGCTGCTTAGTATTGGTAATTAGTGGTAGATCGAGCCCATGATTGTCATGAATGTCTGCTGTGAATAAATGAATAATCACTTGCTGGTCTGATCTTTGTCAGCTTGTAGTTTGATTCACAGAATTGTTAGATTGACAGTACCTCTGAAAATCGAGTCCCGTCCTGCTGCTCAAAACAGGGTTAGTGAGATTAGGTTTCTCAGGATGATATCCAGTTGAGTTTTGCACGTGAGTGAATATGGAGATTCCACAACCTTTCTCACAGGGAAACCTGTTGCAGTATTTGACCAACCTCACAGTGAAAATGTTGTTTCATGTGTTTAAATGCAGTTTCCTATACTTCAGTTTGGGACCATTGTCTCTTCTTCTACCAGCCACCGCTGAGAAAAGCCTGGCTTTACTTCCCTCCATACAGGACTTTACACTTTCCTGTGTCTAACTTCTGGCTATTGATCTCAGGTAGAAATTGATGCTAGTGGATTTGACATCAACTGACTGAAAATCAAACTAAAAATAAAATAAAAAATAAACTTAAAAGAGAAATATCAGTCAATTGAATAACACAATGTCTGCAGAGATAATTAAACTTAAAATTTCATGTTGGATTGGATAGATTCACAGGAATAGAATCAATAAAAAGATAACATTTTTCTGTATAGAATTGCTGTACAAGCAGCAAAATAAATAAAATACTTATATGATTTTATTTTTGTAGTTGCAATTTAGTTACTTAAATTAGTTTGAAAAGTTGACTTTTGGCTAAACTGCCATTGATTTTTTGTTTGTTTGTTTGTTTTGGTTTGGTTTTTTTAATAGAAATCTTTATTGATTCCAGAGGTTCCTTTCTTTGCAAGGAAAAATCAAGGGTTGAAGAAATTACTTTATGGTAACATCTCAATTTGAGTTGTACAGCTTCCAGAGTGAATGTTAACATAGTGCTGTACAAGAGCTCTTGTTTCTTCTCTGTATGTTTTTGTTTGGTTGTGGATTTTTTCTTCTTTGTATTATGTTGGCTGAAAGAGTTTTAGTGATTATTGTTGAATACAGCTGAAAAAATCAGAGAATTTAATCAGAAATCTGAAATGAAGCATGTAATCAAGAGTATTTGGTTGTGAGGATAACAACAGTGACTGTTACATCATGTGTTTTTTAATTACCTCCTTGATGAATGAAAGTGTCTTGGTATGTTTGAGAGAATAATGGCCTTTTAGAAGTGAAGAAAATTTTCTCTGCCTTTCAAGCTATAGTTTACACTTATCTCAGTCTTCATAGACAAGATGGTAAATAACATGTAAACACTCAACCTCTATGTTTTAATCAATTTCATTTTCATAAGAAATTAATATTTTCCAAAGAAACAGTTCCTTTCGCTGTGTATTTTCAATAAATTGCACTTTTTATCCAAATAAGATCTAGGTAGTAATAAGTCACTGCTAATGTCACTGATATTTGCAGTGGCCATATTTGCAAGGTTGCAACGGCTTGTAACACCATGAAGAAGTGATTTTTCACAGTTTCGTTATTCAGGATGAGCCTTCACAGGTGTAAGTGTATCATAACTCAAGGTAAACATGCATTTCCAACGTAGGGCATAATCTTGCTCTGATAAAATCAATGCCTGGACTGAATTGCCTGGAGAAGTCTAATCTATTGATAGTCATCATTACTACATCAAAGAATTCATCACTGAACAGACTTAATGGGAGCAGTGACCAAGGAATTAGACTCTTAGTATCTACTGTGCACTTTAATATAGCATCATGAAAACATTGCCAGTGGAGCATTTTATACATTGTAGATCCTGTTTATATTAAAAGTAGGATATGCACATCATAGAATCATATGAGAGTATTTGATATGAGGTCTTCTGTGCTTATTTGTTGAGAGGGAGAGCAGTACCTCGTAAGAAAGTACAAACAGCAATAGGAAAAAAGTAATTGATTATCCTTTTCTGCTGGCATAATAAAAGAGATTACATCTTCAGACCAATCCTGAATAGTAATTTCCTACTTTAAGTAGCCAGATTCCATTATGAATGACAGCAGTAATTGCTCAATCTGTTGTAACAAGCTTCAGAATATATAAGAAAAATTCTTCTGCGGAGATCCCCCAGCCCTCTCTGAATAAGGTGAAGAATCACAGCTGACTTTTCACACTGCAGTTAACATTTCTTCCATTGTGAGCAAAGTTAGACTCCCCATCCTACAGCTATGAGGACGCATGCCTTTCCTTCCAACGTTGATGTATTTCCTAGAAGCAGAGTTTCTATATTAGCTTCTCGGGATGGCTCTTTAGTAAAGCTCCTCACAGAATGCAAAAGTCTTTACTGGAAAGCTAATATTATGTCAGTATTCGCATGTAGTGGTTGCCACTAAATGCAGGTGGCAGCAGAAGAATTCACCGTGTGCGTCACCAACCTCATCCCTTACAGAGCATCCCAGCTTGTCCAGGAATGGCAGTATACCCAACTTGAGGCACTACTCAGGAGATAGTTCTCCTATCTGGAATAGAGAAGGTGAATGCTGAAGGTCTGTGCTCCACATTTTATCTAGGAAGAATCAACAGTGAATGTCCACAAGCTATCAAGAGTTTGAGTATAAACTTGCTCAAGTGCCAGTTTATCAAGAGGCTAATATGTGTATTACTGGGATAAACAAGATAGCTATTTATCTATCTACTGTCTTTATGAAAAGATTCAGCCTTGCAGATATGCTGTTCCTATACCAAATCTTCAGGTGAAAGGAAAGGTCCTTGCCTTTCCATCAGGTTCTCTGCACAGTGGGCGTGCTTCCAAGCTGTGTAAGAGCTCTTTGCTACTCACCATCACTCAGCCTTTTCCATTAAAATGACTAAAAGAACTGAAACATGAGATGTTATATCTCTCTGCTATCTAGGAAAATTCAGCAGACCTTCTCAAGGAAAAGCTGCAAGTAATGTGATTCTTCATGGTAATATATTATTTAGCAATACCAAGAACTGTGCGAAAAATCAGAAATTGTATCAGAATAGTCAGCTGCTTTCTTGATCTCAGGACTGTGATTTGCTGACTTGCAGTCCACTGTAATTTGTGATTCACGAAGGATACCAAAGAGGGGGTGGTGGTAGTAGCGGCTTTTTATTTGTTTTTGCTTTTCCTAATCTGGAGACCAGATCATGCAGGGAACTCAAGAATAGAGTGAGACTTCAGAGGAGAGTAAGCAATAACATGGAATCATATTGAATCCTGGGTCATTAATGAGGAATAGAGTGAATGACACTGTGAGTCAACATGAGTCTTCCTCAAGTGCTGGAGAGCTGAAGTGAGAAAGTGAGCTGGCAGTTTGGCTAAATCTCTGAGCTTAGCTTTGATAAATCACTTTTCCCAACAGCTGTTACTGTTTCTTGGTTATTTTAGCCATTCAATTGGCTTTCATCTGTGTAGGGAAGAAGTTTAATTACCTTCCAGTCTAATCCTCCCTTTTCTTTTGCCTAAGTTTAACTATTCAGGTAAAATTTGTAAGCTAAGATAAAGGTATATGCTTGATTTCACAGACGATGTGTGATGTTGTAGACTTCATCTGTATATAAAGCTAAGACCATTGTTCTTCTGACTGACCTTTTCAGTTAAAAGAACTCTGAGTTACACTAGAGATCTAAAGATCAATTTTCATCTGTGAACTTCAGTGACAGCTCTTCTCAGAAAGCTCATGACTAATTTGAAAATGGATGACTTTCAACTCAACTCAGAGGAGGCTGGCACATCAGTTTCTGACCATCTTTAAGGAAAAAGGTCTCATTACAGCACTGGCAAATAATGAGATTCCTTGAAATTGCCATTGCAGCATAGTACTGGCATCATGCTGCAAAATCTGTTCAGTGTGGTTTTGTGTAGCCTTTCTGTGTAAGAACAAACTAAATGTAGAGATGTTTCTAAATCAGTTGTGTTGTTAGCTCTTCCTTAGTAGTGTATCTTTCAGCGTGGAGGTTTTTTTTAAGTTAGGTAATCTCAACAGTGGGCTGTTTTAGGCAGCCCTTGGGAAGTAGGAGAATCTTCACTACTGCACTGTATGTGAGAAGCAGGTAAATAGCCCAAGCAAAACCATGGCTTGGTTTCATGTTCATTGTATTCACTGCATGAGCCTGTTTCCTTCCTCTCTTCTAACTTTAATTTCAGGTCAAACCCTGGCCTCATGAAGGATATCCCTTCATCCTTCTCTGCAAAGAGGAAAATAGAGGATCATAGGTCTAGTCAGAATTCCTTTTTTGAGAACTGGAAGCTGATATTTATGTGTGAATTTGTCCCCAGTTCTATTAGCTGTGAAACATTTTGATCAGATTTGAACAGGAATGGTACTGGAATGACTTCTAGAAGCAGTTATTGCTGTTAATCATGGTAATTTTCTGCATCTGTAGGGACCAAGGGTAAGACTTTGTGTGGCAGCATTTTCATTCTGGTCAGGCATGTGCTGTTGAAGACAGTCTCCTCTTGTAGCTCTGTTTCACATCATGGTATGGTCTTTGAGCACTGGATAAGAATAAACCAGAGTATGCATGAGAGTGTTCTGCCTAGACTAGATCTACTTAGAAGTAAACCCAACCATACTGTTTCCATGGGGACTTTAAATCTGTCTACAGGGAGATGATCACCCTCATGAGTTGGGGTGTTTGTTTTCCACTCTGCAAGAGCTAGTTGTGATCAGTCTCCAAATGCTACTAGTTGACTCAAAATCCTTTTGAGCAGCAAGAGACTGACTCACATAAGTACACATTCTTGTAATGCAAATAACCCTGAGACTATCCAGAACTGCTTCAATAAAACCAAGAGCATCAACTACAATTCTACTGTAAGGAAAACAAAACAAAACAAAAAAACTTTAACATTGAATTACAAAGTTAAAATGCTAGGCACCTTTCTTTAGAGATGGCTGATTTATCAAATTGCAGAAATCTCAGTCATGAAAACATGGGGGTATTAATCGTCTCTTGAGATAAAATCTCCTAAATAAATTCAGGAAATCGAACATATTATTTATCTCGGAGAAAAGTACAGAACATCTGCAGAAAGCCTTGTCTGGATTCTGCTGTTACTGTCAGTTCTACATAGAAAGCACCCGTTATTACAGATAAGTAAGTAGTTAATTATTTTTTTTTTTCCTCCTACAGAGGTCTGAGCAAATAATGAAGTCAGTGTTTTATCTAACAAAACCTACATAATGTTCCTACATTCTGTTTAAACAACCAGAAACTTTTGGAGAATGATTATGTCAGAAGACAATGTAAATTGGACTCATGGGTGAAACTGCCAGTGAATAATAGCATAAGAGGTTTAAAAAAAAAAAATTTTAAAAAATGACTTCTGGGTGAGAAGTGGGAAAGAAAAAAAATCTTTTGATGATTTTGCTGAGGGAATTGGCCAGAAAATAGAAATAAGAATGTTTGACCAGATGTGTTTTATGTCATAGCATATCCACAGGCACTTAGAACTAAATGTGATTTGAATTGGTATGGGGTGCTCAGTGATGCGAGCAGTTTTCTATCATATGATTGGCCGTATTGTTATTCTTTGTATTATCCCGTCTTCTTTGCTGATCTCCCTTGGATCCAGTGATAGGATGCGTAGCAATGGTTCAAAGCTGTGCCAGGGAAGGTTTAGACTGGACCTTAGGAAGCATTTATTTGCCAAGGGAGTGTCAAACACTGGGACATTCTTCCTAGAGAGGTGATTGATGCCCCAAGCCTGTTGGTGTTCAGGAGGCATATGGACAATGTCCTTAATAACATGTTTTAAACTTTGGTCAGCCCTGAGGGGTCAAGTGGTTGGATCGTGGTAAGTCCCTTCCAGTGTTCTGTTCTGTTCTCCGTCTTCCCTGCTCTGGCTATCTTCCTCAATCGCTTGCTTAAAATCAGTACATTCGTATGAATGAACACGGCAAGATCTTTTCTAGAAAAATGGAACTCCTAGTTACTGTGAATAACAAAACTCTAAAAGCAAGGGTTAAAAGATATTTATGTTATCAAGCAATAGAATATTATATCACTTTCTGGTGGTGTTTAGTATGTCAAGGAGACTAGAGTCTGAATGATAGTGATATCCATATGGAGAGCAGCTCTGGGGAAAAAGACCTGGTAGTCCTGGTGGACAAGAGGATGCCCAGGAGCCAACAATGCGCCCTTGCGGCCAGGAAGGCCAATGGCATCCTGGGGGGCATTAGAAGGAGCATGGCCAGCAGGTTGAGGGAGGTTCTCCTCCCCCTCTGCTCTGTGCTGGTGGGGCCTCACCTGGAGTACTGGATCCAGTTCTGGGCACCCCAGCTCAAGAAGGACAGGGAACTGCTGGAGAAAGTCCAGCACAGAGCCACTAAGCTTATTAAGGGAGTGGAGCATCTCCCTTGTGAGGAGAGGCTGAGGGAGCTGGGTCTCTTTAGCTTGGAAAAGAGAAGTCTGAGGGGTGATCTCATTAGTGTTTATAAATATGTAAAGGGCAAGTGTCAGGAGGACGGAGCCAGGCGCTTCTTGGTGGCACCCAGTGATGGGACAAGGGACAATGGGTGCAAACTGGAGCATAGGAGGTTCCATTTAAACAGAAGGAAACACTTTTTCACAATGAGGGTGATAGAGCACTGGAATAGGCTGCCCAGGGAGGTTGTGGAGTCTCCTTCTCTGGAGACATTCAAAACCTTCTGGATGCCTCCCTGTGTGATCTACTCTAGGGTCCTGCCCTGGCAGGGGGGTTGGACTTGATGATCTTCCGAGGTCCCTTCCAGCCCCTAATATTCTGTGATTCTGTGATCCAGAGGATGCCTTTTGCAGCAGGGTAGGTAATGAGTAGGAGTTAAATATGAGGAGCAGGAATATAATTTGGATGTGCCTATTCATGGGTCTGGCCTTGATTCTGTTACCAAAAAAATGTTATATGGCATACCTTGGAAATCCTTATTTATCTCTAGCAATTATAGGCTTGATAACTGATTCCCCAGCTACCAGTATCTATGTTTGTTTGGATGTGTCTCATTTCTCCTAGCTAAACTCTGCTTATTTGGGCAGAAAACATTCTCAAGATTACACCTAAATTAGTTTTCTGTTCAGTCCACTCCTTGGTTTTGGAGGAAGGAGAGAGAAATCTCTTGGGTTATTTTCCTTCTCTAAAACAGTTATAAAGTCTCTGACAGTCAGTTAAGGAGTCTGCTTGATGTGAGTTGTCATTTTAGACAGGTAAGGACTACTACAACAGTTCTTAAAAGAAATAGCACCTTTGCTGTTGACTGGCTGGTTGGTTAATATTTTATTTTCTCTTCATCTCCACAGTTAACTGCTCCACTCAGTGTGGTTTGCCACTGTATAGTGCATTACCTTTCTGTTACCCTGTGGAGTTGCCTTCTCTGATGATATCAAAGCTAATTATGCAGTTCTTAGCTGCACCGTATTTGCTTGATGAAGCACTAGTTAAATGAATGTAGTATTTATGGTGTGTGTGGCTGTGTCCCTAAAAAGAAAAAAAGACTGAAAAATAGCATGTCTTTAGAGTGCAAGGACAGCTAGCTCCTTCTCCCTTTTTTCACTAAATAATTGAAATTAGTCAGTTGTAAAAATGAAGATTTTTTTTATATTTTAAGTCATTCATTTGTTTGAAAAAATAAAACAATTTATATACTTCGGAGTGAAGAAATTACTGAATTTCAGTAGAATTGTTTGCTATCCTGTGATAATTTTATATAAAAATTACTGCAGTACATGTAATTATAGTTGGATATTTAAATTTGAACTGTTAATTATCTTTAGCTAGCAATTTCATGGAGGATGATCATATTTCCTTCAGTTAAAAGTGAACATTTTAAGTAACAGATGAGCTACACGCCACAGGTTTTTGGCAGTAATTGCTGCTACTCCCCTATTTTTAAGATAAATTTCTTAATTAACAGCTATATAGCAGTGTCTCTCTGAAATATTTTGTCTGCTTAAAGAATAATCCAGGGAAATAAGGAATGGATTTCTTAGATACGCAAGGCAAAAAGTAAAATCTCCTGTGGGGTCTATTGGCTTCTTAATTCAAACTGTAAGTATACTCAGGAAGAGTTGTGTTTAATGCATTTACCTCTTTTATGACATATTTACCTCTCAATACTCAACAACAAAGGCAATTTGAATTCATGAGGGTCTTGTAAGATGAACTCTTTAAAGTTTAGTTTTCCAGCACTCATAATAAATCAGCTCTTCCTAGTCTCTTTAATGTTCAGGTTATGTATATGTCTCAATCATACCTCCAAAAGATTTTCGATTTTTCCTGGATTAAAAAAAAAAAAAAAGAAGTGGGTTTTTAATACATAATATCATCTCAGTGTAAAACAGTGATTCCTCAGTGGTATTTGTCCTACCTAGGAAATAATTATTTTTTTTACTATGTGGCAGTGTAGTCTTTCTCCTTTTCTCTGCCTGATTAGAGATTAATCCCAGTTCTACTGCGTGCTCCAGACTTGAAAGCAGCTTTATTTGCAGTACTAACTCTGGTACAATCCAGCAAGCTCCTTGACACTGCCTACCATGTTGTGTTGTGTGTTTGACAGAAGCATTCCGATCCTCTACTGTAAAAACCTTCTATTCATCAAGGTGCTCTTCAACATGTCTTTTAAATGTACATTACATGCTAATCTGTATGTTTATGCCAGTTTGCTTTAAAAAAAATTTAAATTAAATGCACATCCCTGAAAGATTGATACAAATACTTGGCATGATGAATGGAAGGACAAGTAGTTGAGCAGGATGTGATCCATTATCAAGGATACTACTGATGCCATGTATACGGCAAAGCAGAAAGCAAAAACTTACCCAGATCCAATGTATGGGACTCGGTGTATTCCGATGTTGAACTGGAAAGAAAAAAATTTGCTCGTGAGAGGGATTAACTGTAGTTAGTTACCTCATAAATCCTTTAGTGACAATAATTTATATTAGAGATGGAGAGCTTATAATACAAAGCTTGTGGCTAAATACTGTATTTATGCTAAGGCCTAGCAGAAAGAGAGATTTATTCTCTGGTTATTGATCATTGACAGTATAGTAGTTGTTCAATTAGAACTGACCTGTTTGAATTAAAGTGGCAGCTCTTCAGTTTCAAAATTTTATTTCACAAGAAGCTAGAGGTACAATATCAGGACTTTCTTTCATGAAAGGATGCACATCTGATCTAACAAAAAAAATACTCAGTCAACACTTGCTATTCCTGATGCCTGTAAGAAAAGTGCATTAGCCAGAGATCACAGGAGAGCAGCACCCTCATGGATGTGTCGAAGGACCTGTTGTATCCTGATGTCATTGTCTCTGAGGTTTAAATCAGATACAAGTTCATTAGTTTGGCCCTAATTTCACCAAGTGTAGCTGAGAAGCATGGAGATCTTGGCAGTGAATAAAGACTGAAAAACATGGCTTGTAAAGAGTTATGTCTTTCTAGCCTGATACATTTGTATGATTAGGGCTGAGTTTACAAGACGGTCATGTAGGTTATATTAATGCTAAGGCCACTTTGACTAGTGCATGAGTGCTGACCCCTTCTCTTCAAAGTAATTCCAGAATCTGAGCCTTCTTGGCTTGTCTTTTACTCTGTTCTCAGAGAGAGGGGACTTGTTCAAGGCTTCTGTCAACAGAAATGGCAAAACAGCCTATGGAACATGTTTACTTTTAGGACTTCTTGTAAATGACATAATTAACTGAACAAATCAAAACTTAGTTCTCTTTTTTTTTTTCAGTAGCAGTGAGATGAACCCTGAGACCACTTTAGATATTTCAGGTATAATGAAGTATCTTCAAAGGTGCATGAAAATACGTCAGGAAAAAAACCAAAACAGATTCACAATAATTCACTGTGACAGTCCTGCAAAAGCAACCTAATGTCTAATACTCCAGTTACTTGCTTTTCAGATAATATAGGTCTATTTTTGTTCTAATGTGTCTCTGTCTCCAATAGGCCTTTTTTTTTCCTAAGTCCCTGCATAGATTTGTGTTTTGTGATGTGCTTTTCATGTTGCTTTTGCTGAACTGTCTTTCTTTGTGAAGAGAAATTAATAGAGCTAAGCCAAAGGAAAGGTGATTGACTGTCCCACTTAGAAAAAAATAAAATTATTTTGCCTGTGATAATAAGCTCAAAACATTCTCTGGGAATTGTACTTTGTAAAATCCTCTTTGAATTGAATTTCAGCATTAAAATTTATGCAGCCATTTGGTATCGTACTTTTTCCTTCAGGAAAGATAAATATTTCATTCTTTGAACAGTGTGAAACTGAAAACATTCACCAGTAGCCCTAGCTAAAATTGCAGTAGGCTGCTGTGCAATTCCAGTGATGAATAGTATGTGTTTGCATTTGGAAAGTATACAGTAATCACAGCAAGTATAAAGCATTACAGACAAAGAGATGGATCATTTTCTCTGATTGTTACACAGGCCATTTAAATGGTTGTTTTGCAGTTTCATAATTTGTTGCCACTTAAATAAGTTGAGGATTTTTTCTTCAGCTCAAAAACTGCTCAGTGTAAAGAAAACATGTACTGTGTGCTTAGCAAAGCATCCATTAGAACTTCAGAAGATGAAGGCCCTCATGGGGTAGTTAAATTTCCAGAAAACACCCACAAAAGCAATTACATTTTTAATGAATAATTTATCTGGGGTGCTTTAGATGAGATTCTTGTTCACAGTTTCTCACTTTATGCAATTCAACTTGGTAATCAATTTGGACTGTACAGATAAGTTTTTTAACTCACCTACCTTAACTATATGTCACACTTAATGGCGTGATATATAAGAGGTCAGACAGCCTTCTGGCTGCCAACTCTGTGAACTTTTGAACAGACCTTACTCAGCAAGCAAAATAGATGGTGTTATCTGCAGAGAAAAGACCCTGTACACTTTGTGCACTGGACCGACTTAAAGTGATGTCTTCATGTTGATTGGTCCCCTATGTAACTGGTATTCAGAAGACTAATACTGAGAGGGGGAATAGAGAATTCATTTTGATGAGCATAGAGAGACAACCTGCTTGCTCTCTACCAACCTGCTAGCTTGGATTGTATGACAGAACAGTCTCTGAATGGTTTACAGCCATGTTGCAAACATAATCAGACAGACACCTTTGACTGGCAGGTTTACATAACCAGTGGGTCTGCATTATGATAAAGTAAAACTGATAGAATGAGTATAAAAGAGAATGGAAATTGATTTACTTTTTCACAAACTAATGTTTATTCATGACTTAGAGACTATTGAAGTACCATTAATATTATCTGGAGAGTGCATAAGTGTTCCTAATGAGTCTTTGTAGATAATAGTTTGAAATAAAACCATATAAATAGAGCAAAAAGACATGAATACCAGTGATTCCCATAAAGAAACTCTTATAAAACATGAGTAACATGCACTATGAACCTCAACTCCCTTCAGAATATGTTCAGAAAAGTACAAAGATTTGCAAATCCAGGGGTTTTACTGGTGTTTAAATAGCCTTGTCGGCTCTAAACCAATTATCTGATGCTATCAGCAGATCAGGAAAAGGAAGTAAATGAGGGGACAAATAAAATGTTCTTAATTTGTTTTCCTCATATTTCAAGTCTTCTGTCCCCTTAAAGTTATAGAACTTATTCCTGCAAGACTTAAATTTTCCCTTTCCATTCCAAAATTCCCTTCATCTCTGTTAATTTCTTCAGGAACCGTACCTGCCTTATTTAAAGAGAACAGTTCATAACTTTCAGAAGACAAGAGGGAGAACAGTGAGACAGCACAAGCCTTGAGCTAGGGCACAGACCCTGCTTCTCCAGGAGCCAAGTTTCATCCTTGACTGAGCAAATCCCCTCTACTCTCTGCACTCCACCTGCCCTCCTTTGCCATTTTATCTTTAGTTGCCAAGCTTTGTTGTCCCTTCTGTGTGTTTGCATAGCACTTAGAATAACGGTAGCCTTGTCTCAGCTGAGACATTTCAGAGCTGCTACAATGCAAAAATTCCATTTTTCCATCTTTCAATATGTTCACAAAATCTACAGTATTAAACTCTGACTGAACATGTGGCTTGTCTCAGGAGAGGTTCTCTGTTTAGCAGCTTGTAGCATCAAGACCTTGATTTGTGTTAGCTACAACAGTTGTTTAAAGTATCTCATTTTCTTATGCTGTGTGTTTGATTCATTCATTTCTTCTCTTCCAACACTTAAAATCAATTAAATATTTGTGTCTGGAATTTGCATCAACCTCTATCTTGAGTTAACATTGTTTTTAAAACATCAGACTGATTTTCTTTATTTTCAATTGTGCCGAAGTCTCCAAAGAGGGCTGGCTGGTATTTTACATTACTCTTGCCTTCTTCATATAAACAGAGCATTAATTTCTTATGATCTGGGAAGAAAAAAAAACTTAGCAGATGTATTTCTGATTTGCTGGAATCTGTCTTATTATGCAGAATGATAATTTTTATTATAACATTAGACATGTGATGTGTGTATGTGTGTGTTTGCATTGTCTTTGTGGTACAGAGAGATTTTGACTCCAGCAAGTGCAGAAAAAAATGCTCAGATATATTCTACTAATTGATACAGTTCTTCAATGTAAATATCACCTATAGGCCCAAGGTTCTTAGAGAGTGAGTTGTTTTTCTTAATCTTATTGACTGGCATCTTCAAAATACAGCTATCAAGCAAAGTTGCCATATGGAGTGCACAGCAATTGAGTTGTCTTGAAATACATAGTTAGCTTTATAGTTGGTATTTGCACATCCCATAGTGTTTCGCTGTTAATTCCTTGCTCTTTTTGCTGCTGACTCTGCACACACTGGGACTGTTCGGTCAAGCAACACTTTCTGGATGCACGTGCTTCAGGGTAAGGGAAGTCAATCTTACAATATTGCACTGTAAAGCTACTCTGCAGAATATTAGTTTCATAGCCACAAGCTAGAGCATCATTATATTACTTCTCCATCTTACTTTAGGTCTGAGTTCCCCTGGAGGCATGTTTGTTAGTCTTTTCTCTTCCTGACCTTTTGTTTAGAGGAACACGTCAACCATCTAAGACAAAAATCTACCTTTGTGTCTAGTGCAAATATAGATTCTGCTGAATTTCTGTATTCATTCATGAGCACCTCCTTCTGGAAACACAACAGGTCCTGAAAAAAAACCTAATTCTGAGGAAATAATTTTTTTGAAATATCCCAAGTTTTGCTCTGAAGCCCACTTAGCTAAATCTGCTACTGCTGTCCACCACACTGACTACTTCTAGTAAAATTGCCTGGCAAATGCTGAATGCAAATCTATGCAAACTGAATGTGTAGTTTGAGTCTACTCTATAGTTTAAGCCTTCTAAATTGCTAGGCAAATGCTGAATACAAGTCTATGCAAACTGAATGTCTACTCTATAGTTTGGGTCTACTCTATAGTTTATGCCTTCTAAATTGCTAGACATTGGAGAGTGCCTGAAAATGAAGCCACAAAACACTTCATGTGTCTGTCTGGGAATCCTGTCTTCAGATTTCAGTTCATCTTCTTCTAAAAATCTAAAAAATAATGACCGGAAATGGAAAATGGAAATCTGAAAATAACAATTTTTGAAAAGAAGTATTTGAAAGTATTTGATTGACTATCCAGGACAGATTTAGTTTTCGCTCGTTCCCATTTACTCAACTGGAAGGTGGAATGATACGGATGAGTCCTGTCCTTGAAGTCTCAGGTAAGTTCATATATGTTTCTAGTTCCAAAGGTCTGCAGAAAGGACAAACCTATGTCTGCTCTGTGAATGTGTGTTGCTAGCCATCAAAAAAAAAAACAACAAACAACACACCGCCCAACTATAAAGAGCTGCAGATCTTTGATACAAAAGACATTGCCACAAAAATGTAGTGCAACAGAAAGAGCACAAAAGAGAGCAGTGTTGTCTTTTGTTGTATTCCAGTGGCTAATCTAGCAAACGCGAGAGGCACAAGAGAAAGTCTACACTGGAAAGAAAAAGAAATGTATGGGTTTTGTTTTGTGTCAGTCTACACTGGGTACTAAGAGTTGGAGAAGATGTTTGAAAAGGGAGGGAGGATATTCTAGTTTTCTGAAGTATGCTGTCAGGATCATAGATTTATTTTTTCCATGGTGGCTATAGACTGATGCTCTGACTATGCATCTCACAGCCTGTTTCTGTGCAAGGCATGCTACTCTTAGGGAAATACATTCATTTCAGGAAGACCATGACATAGAAATGTCAGAGGAAATTCTTTCTTGTCTGATACATAGTCTGAAAGGCAGAGCAAGTTTATATGACTTTCAAAGGTCTGTACATAAGAAGATAAACCAGTCTGCAAGAAATCTTTTATATGTTCAGGATTGTTTGTTATATTTTAAAGTTTGCTTCCCGCTATCTTCTGACAAGTACGGGATCAGCATTGGTTGAAAAAATCTTCTAGGAAACAACGTATTTGGTCTAGTGGTTTGACAACTAATCAACATTCTGCCTTGCTCCATCGCAGCCCGTCTAAAGAAGTGATACATGTGTTTGAAGATGAAATGCAAATCTTCAGTAATTGCACTCAAACAGCTGTGTAGTATAAACTTTGAAACCACGCTATTGTAGTGTCAACTAAAATTGACCATCCCATAGGTATATGAGCAGAACACAAAGTAATTATCACATCCAGTGTTTGGGAACATGAGGAGAAGGACATTAGAAAAGCCCTAGCAGGAGATTAAAAAGAAAAAACCAAGCATGTCTGAAACAGCAATGATGATGATTTTACCGTTAAATTCAGATAGCAGAATCAGAACAGAATTATGTATTATGGATGTGATCTGTTACCTCTCCTAGAGATGCCTAGATATCACAAACATAAAAAGTATAAAGGTAGTCAGAAAAAGGATTTCAAATGTTTAGATAAATATTTATAGTTTTACTGTCTGTGGTTTATGTGCTTATGTTCTATTTTGATCTCTGCAGTCAGGAGCAAAATTGAGTGTTATCTTCTATTTTCGCCACAAATATATGTTTCACAGAGCTACCTATTCAGCTGCAGCACTAATTTTCCTACAGAAAAAAAAAATCCAAAATGTTTTGGTTTTTTAAGAAATTTAAAATGCATATTAAAAAAAAACAAACATAAATCTATCCAGTATCTCTCTGGAAAGTGAACAGCTGCAAGAAGAAATAAGTTCTGCACAGAAACGTGGTACCAGAGTTCTGTTGTCACTGCCAGTTGTGCATGTTCTATAGAAAAAAATGAATGGAACCTAAAAATCTCATTTAAATGTAATTCAATTGCAGTACAAACTGACTGAATCCTTTTCTGCTTTGAACCTTAACTTTTTGGAATAGATCTGAAATCAGAAAAGACATGCTAAAGGTTAAGCATGAAAGAGCTTTTGTGACTCAAGTCAAAAATTTGCCTAAACGTTTAATTTAATGTGCAAATAAAATCAGGGAGTCTTTCCACAGATGATGTGGATAAAGGTAAACTGCTAAAGGAAAAAAAAAATTCAATTGCTATTGGATAGATGAACGTCTAGAGGTTCCACAGTATTTGCAGATATGTCAGGGTATGTGAAAGCTGAATATCTGTGAGAATAAAGTCAATGTGCTTTGCAATGGTCGCTTCCCTGATCCACTGCATTGCTACATAGATGATACCACTGCTGCGGAGAACATATGTACGTCATGGATCTTGTGGGAGACCAGATGGTCCCAGTCAGCCTGCAAAAAACTGTTTTGTAAGATCACGATTGCTTCATTAAAAACAAAAAAAATAATCAAGAACGTTCCCTACCTAGGCAATTTGCTATATCCCTTTAAAATGCTAAGTTATAACAGCATCATTTATATGGTTATCATTCAGATCACCATTTGAATTATGAAACTCCCTCCATTTTTTTGCAGATGAGTCTTCTCAAGCTGACCTGCGGACACTGGTCACCAGCCTACCAGACTCTCCACCAAGTCCATGATAGCTCTTGCTATCACCCTAGAAAGTCCAAGACCTCTCTACAGTAGAAGGATCTTGCTGTCAGATCTTAAGGGATGGTGTCATACAGTGTTAATGACAAAATACTGTAATTATGTATTTTTTCTTTCAGTTGCATTTTCAGGCCTTGGCTTTACCACCTTCTACTTAGCTGGAAAGTTACACTGCTTTACGGAAAATGGCCGGGGGAAGAGCTGGCGGCTTTGTGCGGCAATTCTCCCGCTTTACTGTGCCATGATGATTGCCCTGTCACGTATGTGTGATTACAAACATCACTGGCAAGGTAGGCCATGGAGATACCTTTAGCCTTATATTTATTTGATTTTTTTTTTTTTTTTTGTCATTAAGTTGTATGAGTTAAAACACAATAACATGCTATAGATTTTCCTTGCTCCTGGATTGATACTGACAGTTTCAATGTCTGAAAATACAACAGGGGCTCTTTATCATTCTGTGTGTTTATATACATAATGTACATTGTTGTATTTGTATATAAACCTACATTAGTGGTTTTTTTACACCATTGTTTTTTACAAATGTGCATCAATGGCATAGCTGTAGGCAGGATCTGGCCCATCAGAGTAGCTCTGTCATGTGGCCTGATCCTTACCTGCTAGTTTTGCAGGTACCTACTGTGTACCTGTTGGGTACATGAGTGACTGCTACTATTTCGTTGCATGTGCGTTAGACTAGACTGACGCATCTGTGTGTAGCTAGTCCTTGCAAAGATGGACTCGGTCATTTGCCTACATTCTTGTTTTCATCCAAACCAAAGTATATTGGGCATGAGGTGTGTTCACAGCCTTCTTTGAGAAGTGCAGAAACATTGCAGACCAAGCTACATCGCGTTGGTTATAACAGATCCTGCCCACACTGAAAACCTTACTGCAAAGTTTGATGTTTTCTGTTCTCTTAATTTTTTTGTCATTGCTCTCAAGCTATCAATTCCACCATTTCCAAACTTGAGTCCTACTTAAGGAACAGAAATATTTCATCTTCTTGTAACATCCTATTAAAAATGATTCTCCATAGTTTTGGGCTACAGATATTTTGAGGCTGATACTTTGTTGTACTGACTAGATGTTAGTGTGATGGATTGAGTATGGTACCACACATGTGATGCCAATGAATATTCACTAAATTGTAACTGAAAACAAATGCTGAATGTATTCCATATGGATAAGTAGGTCTTTGACACAGCATGCAGTATCTTTCTTGATTGAAAAGTACATCCACAAAGCTAAAGAAACATGCCACTCAATGTTAAATCTTACCTATGCAAGGAGAGGACAGTATTGACAGAGTGGGAGATGGATCTTAAGGCTCTAACAGCAGCATTTCATATGTGGATAAGCTGTAGAAAATGTCTGCTCTTGGATGAATCTGCATCCTTAAAAGTCTACATATAATGAAAACCGGGATATTGAGTAATCAACAGTCTAAAGGATGCTTAATCCTAATCTCTTTCATTTATTTCTTGTTGTTTCTGGTGGAAACTTTGGATCTTCCTATTACATAAGCATTCGCATGTAAGGGAGAATGCAATGTAACTAGAGCAGATACCTTTCAGGAGTTTTCTTAGTGAAGTTGAATTGACTGGCACTGACCTTCATAGCTTTAGGGATATGATGCAGCATCCTCTCTTCCCTCACAGTGGACACTTCTGGAGTGCAACACCAGTCAGACCAGCTGCATCTGTCAAAGCAAGACTTGTCTGAGAGTCCCTTAAAATGCAGATTGTGAGATATAACTGATCTAGAAGGCTATACTATTTATTAATTACTTGTACTACTAAGTTAGAATTCGGTAACTTCATTCTATTAAGTTAGAATGATACCATGCCTTACCCTCCCACACTGAGTCTTTCAGACATGGACTTGGTGGAGAGTCTGGTAGGCTGGTGACCAGTGACCGCAGGTCAGCTTAATACTTATGGTCAGCATCTACTCTTTCACTGTCAGCAACTCTTACCATCTATTATTTCTTTTACTATTTCTTGACCTTCTTTTTCACCACTTTTGTACCTGTCCTTCACTCATGCCTTCTATGAAGTAAACCAGCCTGTTTTGTATATTTTTTTCCCCCCTATTTGCCCCCATATTCCTATCAGAGATACAAGACTTGGTATTTCTGATACTGTTATGTAGGTCATCTTGGCTTTATGTGGTATTGCTGGTACAGTACTGCTGGCCTTGCAAATTATACTCCCCTCAAGGTCCTCAGTGCTTCTTTCATTTAACTAGTTACATACTGTTCACCTGTTTTCTAAGACTGGTGTGGATTGACCCTGACTGGATGGAAAGTGCCCACCAAAGCTGCTCTGTCACTCCCCTCCTTAGCTGGTCAGGGGAGAGAAAATATAATGAAAGGCTTGTGTTGAGATAAGGACAGAGAGAGATCACCCACCGGTTATGATAACGGACAAAACAGACTCAACTTGGGAAATTAATTTAATTTATGACCAATCAAAATCAGAATGTGGCAATTAGAAATAAAACCAAATCTTAAAACACCTTCCATCCACCCCTCCCTTCTTCCCGGGCTCAGCTTCACTCCAAGTTTTCTCTATCTCCGCCTCCCCTGGAGCACCTCCTCCCCTTCCTTCTTCTCTGCAGACACCAGGGTCAGGCTTGTTCCCCTCAGATACTCTTACTCCTTTCTCTGGCTGCTGTTGCTGTTGTGCAGCAACTTTTCCCCCTTCTTAAATACGTTATCCCAGAGGCACTACCACCATTGCTGATGGAGCTCAGCCTTGGCCAATGGTGGGTACATTGTGGAGCCAGCTGGTGTTGGCTCCATTGGACGTGGGGGAAGCTTCTAGCAGCTTCTCACAGAAGCCACCTCTGCAGGCCCCCCCACTATCAAAACCTTTGCACATGAACCGAATACAAAGACACATAATTCTGTTGGTTCTTCTAAATAATTTCAATTAAGTACAGCAGATCCCTGTCCCACTGAGCACTTCCTTACCTCCTACAGCAGCCAGCATGCCAGAGCAAGACGTATCCATGCTTTTTCTTGCACTGTTTTTTGTGTTTGTGCAGCATCCTGTTCTTCTATAGCTACTTAGCCTTAACATGTTCCTTAAGGAGGCTCCTGGTCTCCTGCAGATGCCTTGTCTTGTTTCAGGGCTCATTGCTCTTCTCTGCTCGTCGACACTGGAGAGTCAGAGAGCCTCCGGCACAAAGCTGGAGGTGAGGTGCATGCCTCACCAGATGGCAATTAGGAATCTCCTGCTCAATGTGTGACACTTGGCTGGTTTCAACCCTTTGTTAGAGAGAGGAGAGTGTGAATTGGAGTGTACAGGTTTACCCTCAAGTTTTGAATGCATGTTTACAGCATGTACCATCTCTGGCTGAGGATAAGAATTATTTATGTGCAGAAACATGTGCTATGAGGCAGATTATTATGGTGTATTTTATATATGATGTAAGAAAACTACACCCAAGGGGTTGTGACTGTGTTCATTACTGCTGCTCATATTTTTGTCTTTGAAATTTAAGGAGATGCAGCTGAAAACTCAGCTCTTCCCAGCTAAGACCAGCACTGGTGGACTTTATCCTGTGGGTGACATATGTTTTTACCTGAAAGAACTGCATTCTCAATGGAGAGAGAATAGTTCACTCTGTAATATACAGCACAGAAGTTCAGGCCTCATCTTTTATGCTCAGTAGAGTCAACTAATTGTGTTAAACTATTTATGGTGCTTTTGTGATAGTGTCTTCACTATGCCTTGGGGAATGAACAAGGACCATCAATATAACATCCGAGAATTAACGTACTGTAGGTGAAAGATGGAGTGGGGTAGCCTTACATTAAAAAGCTATTGAATAGGCTCAGAACATTAATATTATGAATACTTCATGAGCTCCCTTTAGCTTGGCTGGACAAAGTAATTTTCAAGATCTTAGTGTTGGTATTTATGAGTATTAGGATATTTCGTTAGGAATCCCGACTGCTTTTAAGTCCCTAGATCTCTGTATAGGTTTGTAATACTGAAAATGTTGTTAGTCATGAATTAAGTGGAAATTTTGTAGGAAAAAAAAGTAAAGATAAAAATGAAGTTGTAGCTACCATGAGCTCAATCAAAACACATAAGTGTTGTCTTCAAAAACAGGAGTCAAAATAGCTGCCCATGTGTTTGCACATTGCCCACAGTCAAGGTCAGTAAGCTAGAAATTGTTGGCATAAATCATGTAGTGAATTTGTATTACTGTGGTGCCCAAACTGAGGCCCAGGCTTGCATAATTTGAGTGTAAATGGCTTGAAATCTTGCCTAGATAATTTCTTTCAACAAATTTGGTTATACTGTAGTAGTAGTCTATAGTGAAAATTCTTGCCCTTGGTCCCTTTTGTACTATGACAATTTGATAGGGACAGGTACAAAATCACTTAGCTTCCAGTGTGGATAGGATTTAGCTTCTGTTTGCTTGCAAATACTGTGTACACACACAATCACCTCTCTAAAATCTTCTTTGAGTCTCTATTACGTTTGTTTGTGATAGATCTGTTACGTCCTTTTGCTTGTAGAAATCGAGCATAGGATTAGAAGGGATCTCCTAGGTCATTCAGTCTAGTCTGCTTCCTCAACTGACAACTGTGACTTATAATCACATTTCTTAAATTTATCCCCCACAATATTAATTTTTTCAGGTTTTCTTGCCCTAGCTATTCTCGTTAAAAGGCTTTTCAGAATCTCACTTCTCCAATGATTACAAGCTATTTATTACCCGCTGAAAAAACAATCACAAGCCCTTTGTTCTAATATATACTGGACTGACAAACTAGAGCATTTAATCTGTATTTAAGTATTTTAGACAAAAATAATTTGTATTGATTTACTCTTCTTCGTCATCAAACTCAGTGATTCACCACTTTTATTACACTGTTGTTTCTTTGTAACTGAAAGTAAAATATGGAAACACAGGTATACACAGATGATATGGTGCTTAGTAAATCTTGTTAAAATAAAACACAGCATCAAGTCATATTCTAGCCGGTGCCTGAATTTTTGCTCTGATTGCTTGAAAATGAAACACAAGATCAGACGAGTGTATTAGTAAGAGGCAGGGAGAGCCTGACAACAGAATAAATCCTCTTACCCTTCAGGGGCTGTGTGGTTCCCATGGAAAACTTAAAATTGTCCATGTGTGAGAGCTGCAAATATCTCATACAATGGCCTTACTTTATCTTATTTTTTGCTAGGGGTTATGGCATAGTAAAAAGCATCAAAGATGGATACACAAAGGTGTTAAATGAGTTACCAGGCATGCTGAGTCTTTGATCTTTCAGTTGCTTTTAGGAAGAATTCACCCAGCTTGGTATTGTTGTTGACAGCTGTCTTTCTCAGGGGCCTTTCAGGAGCTGCAAGTGAAATAAATTGTTCCAGCTGCAGTAGCCCACTTCCTGAAGGAGGATACTTTTCCATCTTCTATCCTACCTACTCTCTTATCAGCATTGGAGAATGCCTTCCGGAGTGCAAAACCGTCGAGAATAGATCTGGGACTTGGCTGCCATCCTTCCAGGGGGTACTTGGGCAGAGACAAGGTGCAGGCTGCAGTCAGTGCAATAGATTGAGGTGCACCTGTCAGCGGGAGAGCTCTGGATGCCGTCCGCAGCAAAGTTCAACTGTATTGTTCATAAATAGTAAACCTGCTGGTGGTCGTTGTGAATCATGGCAAACTGGAAGAAGATATGTGGGTTGCACATCCACAAATCAGTGTTGGTCAGTGGTGAACTGGAACGTTATGAACACTTAATACCCCATGGAAGCTGTTCTGTTCTCCTTGTTTATCTCCTGAAACATAGCCAACCAACTACATTTTGGGTATTTTCAAAATGCTGGAGATGTCTCCAACAAAATATTGATGTTATATGTCCTACGTGATTGTGGTATTCAGTTTCAAATATTTTATGAAAATTTGAAGTTCATGTTTTCTGAGTTAAACACTTCCATGACAAATAAACATCTTTAATTTACAGTTGTCACTACTGGCTGATCTTTCGATGGTAACATACTTCTGGTTTTCTTGTTTTTCTTATCTAGATGCTTTTGTTGGAGGGATCATTGGCCTCATTTTCGCTTATATTTGCTACAGACAACACTACCCTCCCTTGGGTAATACAGCTTGTCATAAATCTTACGTCAGCCTGCTAGATCAGAACTCTGTGAAGAAAGAAGAGAGACCTACAGCAGATAATGCTACTGGCCTGCCTCTAGAGGGAATAACTGAAGGTCCTGTATGACTTTAAGAAATGTGCAGAATGAACTTTTAGCCTTCTCACATTTCCTCCAAACTGGTCTCTTAACATGGTGTTTCTTACTGTACATGTTCTGTCTTTTTTTTTCTTTCCATTTTATAAAGAGAAATTAAATATTTTATTTTTAATGCCGTAACAGCATCATACTTTTAAAGTTAAATTTTCAGTTCTGATTGACTTGCTGAATCACTTGTTTTCTGTCTGCTGCAAACAGAGAGACTACTTGAGGGAAGGGGAAATAACATTAATAAAAGCGATCCGATATGGAGAATGGTTAAGAGAGTAGTTTTAAGAAGATGTGGTTGAGGATATAGTAGATCTGGAAACAGGTTTCTGAAGTACTGAGTATCTCCTAGAAAGTTCTGATCGTCTTCAGCACTCATTGGTTTTTTGATGGGTGGTGAGTACACACATCACTTTTCATCACACGTTCAGCATCTGTTGTGGCCAGTCATTTCTCTGTATAATTTGGTAAGTTAGACCATCATCCTTATGTTTATCTTGTTGCCGTCTAACATTAAAAAAATCTCCACATCCTGGTAGGACTTTGTATTGTCAAGTTGTGACAAGGTCATTCTGAGCTACTAATGATCAAGCAGCCGAAAGGTATGAGTGGCTAAGTGTTTGTAAAAGCCAAGACTCATGCATTAGTAGTTCCATGGGATGATTCTGACATTCAGGAAATTCCACAGTAAAAATTATCAGCTTACAATAACATATACGTTCATAAAATGGATTAGAAACTTGGTATTAATTTTTTTGAGAGCCCTTGCAGCGATTACCATCAAAACAAAATGAAAGAACACCCATGTCATTCAGCAAGCTGAAGTCTTTAACACAAATTTTTTTTAAAATCCTAAAACTCTGAGGATAAAGAAACACAATGTTTTCTGTGAATCTTGGTGTGCCATGTTCATTCTTGTGTAGTAACTCACTGCAGCATTGGTGATCTAAAGAAATGCAAAGATTTTCATTTGTGACTTTGGGTGCACAACCATGAATGCTTTCGGTGGTCTCCAGCACTGTAACATATCTAGAGGAATGCTGGGGGCAGTTTTTCACTAGACCCATTCCACATTTTCAGCTCATTGTGTTATTGAGCATGGCGTTTGTGAAGGTTGGCTTGGTACCTAAATTGAAACTCACATGAATCAAAGCACCATTGGTATGGAGAAGATTCCTAAGTGTGTGACTTTAGTTAATTTATTATTGATAGGATCCTCTTTTGTTATGTATGCACTATGCAGTATACATCACATTCCTGTGAAATGATGTACCTTTTGGATGGCAGAATGTCAGATTCCAGATTTATTTTTTTTCTTAGATATCCTGTCAAAATGCAGGCAAATGTTCTGGACCACATCTTGGCAGTTGAACATTTCTTAGCTGGAGCTGCTGGTTGAAGCGATCAAGATAGTGTTGATCAACAACCATTATTATGGTGCTTTAGACTGGAAGAGACTGCTGCCATAATTATAATTTATGTGTTCCTGTTGGAATATGTATTGGCCTTGTAGGCATTTTGTGATTCAAACAGCTCAATGTCTTTCTGTAAGGCTTGTCATTTACTTTTCTCAAAGGTAAGCTTTGTAGATTTTTTGAGAAGAGCTACTTCCTGATTGGCAGCACTTGAATTTTTATAGAAATCAAGTAAGTTAGAATCCCTTTTAGAATAAATAGAAGTGGGTACAAGAGGATGCAACTTTACTATGTATAAACTTATATGACATGTGGAAATAGCTATAAATAGGAAATTAAATTAAGGAGCAGAATGTAATAGGCATGAACCCAGGAGGAGTTTGTAGAAAGCAGGCTTAATCTACTTGTAAAACTGATACCAGTTTGACTGTATCAGTTAAAGATAGGATTTTTTACTGACAGTTACAGTATTCTGAGCACTAGAATAGGCACAGTTTCCCAAACATAACTGTGGTTTTGCTGGTGTACATATGCTAGTTCACAAAAATAGTATCAGCAAAGCAAAATTATTCTGGCATTGCATTAGCACTGGATTTGACAGAACGATCCTCTATTGTAACTGAGTTCTTATTCTAGAAATCCACACAATTGAGTGGAGGTTTAATCTTTCTATAAAGTTTTTAAGCCATCTACAGAATTCTGTAACAGGAATAGCATTTTCTATTACTTCATATGGGAGGATTAATGAAAGCCCTAGAGTAAGGGTGTCATGTCTTTACGTTGTACAGGGCTTAGCCATTAGCTTTTTCTTTCAGCAGGAACCCTAGTCTTCCAGGTTATATGCAAATAGTAAAAAAAAAAAATCTTAACTCAAAATTAGAAGTTTAATACTGATCCATAGAGCATTTTGCATGTTTTTATATAGATCTGGCTTATTCTCAAAATTGAGTGGGGCCTCCTTACTGTGCTGTACACATTCCCAGTATTTTAATGGCTTTTGGTAGCTTGTTTGTATCTTCTTCAGGGTGAGGAAGGCTTATACAGCCCTCAAATGAATAGTGGCTGTTAAAAGATTGGAATATGAAGTGTAATGCAGCATAAATACTTACATTGCAAGAGTAATTGGTGAACTTTGCAAAGCAGTAAAGAATAAAATATTTTAATAGGAATAATTAAATTGAAAGTCATAAAATAGACAATGTAAAAGCTTTGATTACAATGTAATTTAAACTATGAAAGACTTAATGAAATGAAACTTATGGAGGGATCTGTAGGCACCGTAATTACCAGTACAAAGTCGCTGTAGGGAAGGCATTTTGTGGATCAGTGTATTTTAATCTCATGCTTTTTCAATGTGAAGGAAATGTACTGTTGTAATGCACCAATAAAACAACACATGAATGTGGGTTTGTACATATGTGTGTTATCATTTTTTTAAGAATAAAAATTGCCAAGTTAGTTTTGTTAATAAACCATGTGGAGTGTTAAAAACACAGGCTTTAATATGACTGCATAATTGATAACAGCAGTTCCAAAAGGCATTACTGATACCACGAAAATGGGAGCAACCTTCCTCCTTTAACCAAAATATGCTATCCAACTTTCATCCAGAAAAAAGTACAGTGTAAGTCTGCAAGGCTGAAAATTTGAAATACTCAACCAACTAAACTTCAACAAGTCCCTTTCATATAGTACTAGGAGTACCATATTTCATAACAAATGTGGTTAGACTAGAAAATAATTAAAAAATACAATTGAACACAAGAGAAATATCCTGAAATCAAGAGAAGCATGAGATTGTGAACCAGTCAGCAAAATGTCCCATAGTGAACACGCATCTCAGGCAATGTGTTAGGAATAGAGCTGCAGTGTTTATGCTGATTAATTCTCAGATACTGTTGTGTGCAGTTTAGTCTGATTTGTCCCTCTATTCCTTCCCTGTGCATACAGCAAGTTCTTTTATTTAATGTGAAAAGAGCACCTCATTTTCCTTCTTTCTTTCCATGGCAAAAAATACTGTGCTATGGATTTGGGATTAAAAAAAAAAAATAAAAAGCACCTTATTTTTGCTTTATGGTACTAAAATTCCATTGACCTCAGTGGAACTGCACTGAATCACTAAGCACATCACATCCAGTAGATGGAATAAACCTTCACATAGTTTTCGCTCACACTCTTACTTTTTTAGGAGTATAATTAGCAATATATCACAACTAATTTGTCTGCAATTTCGTTTTCTTGTGATAACGCATATCTCTCCCGAGTTACACAACTGTTGAGGGTTTTTTTTTCTGAATCAGCAAACTGACCTAACTGAGGGGGAAAAGTTTTGAACACAGTGGCATGAGGATGATGGGAGTGGAAGGGTTAAACACATGTTTCTGTTGCTTTTGATGTTCAGAATCTGTTCAGAATTGCCACAAGCAATAGGTAAGAGCACTTACAAAGTTTTTGTATTACCTGCTCATCAGTGTTGCTGCTTACAGCAGTGCTGTGCCAGCCAGGACAAATACAGTGCAGGTCCTGTACTGAAGACTTACATTATGTTTATATTAATTCAGGGTTTGTGTGCCTAAACATTTGTCTTGGAAAGGACAGTCAGGCGGTTCACAAAGACCATTTCAACAGGGCAGGACGACATTCAGAGTCCATCTGTATAACAGAGAGGTTTAAAAGCTGTGTGAATGGTTGTCTAACAGAGAATTTCTTTCTTGCAAGAGAAAAGACTCTTGTCTTTTCTTTTGCAAGAAAATAGCAAGTGTTATTTTTCTCCAGGATTCTCATTGATCAGAGTCTAAGCATCCTCTCCAGATGTTCCTGTGATATTCTCTATTTTTTTTTCTCAATTCTCTTTGAAAGGCAATCATACATATAGGCAGCTCCCTTTACTAAGAACACTTTGAAAAACTAAGAATAGTAAGGAAATTTACAAGTCAAGCATATAAATAAAAATTCACAAACTGCAAAATTCAGTTTTATGCAGAGAAAGCAAAATACTCTCATATTGATTAAATATTACTTCTACCTATGCATTCAATAGGATTGCTAATCTTTAAATTATGCTGTAAAATAAAGTTCAAGGCCATGCTAATATGCTTTAAGTCCAAAAAGAACAAAATTATATAAATAAACAACAGTATAGCTAGTGGATTAGACACAATGTAAAAATAATTTAGAAATAGTTCCAAATTAGTTAATTTAATTGACTATTTTTAAAATACAAAATTAAAGCACCTGCTAGGGTTGTATTCCCACTGACTTAAAATTGCTGTAACACCAGCGTATTGTTGAACATTTAAGATTAATATCCATAGGCATAAACTGTAGATGTATTTTCCATATTGCTCTTTCCCATCTTTATCAAGTATGTAATCTTATGTACTATCTTTGAGTACACTCCAGACTCATCTGGTAAGCAGGATTTCTACATCACTCTCCTGAGAGGCTAAAATGAAATTAGAAGTTTCCAGTAGGATACACCCAGCTTCCCATTTTCATACAGTTTATGATAGAATGAACTCTTGTTCTTCAGATGGGCAAATCATTGTCTGCTCAATAACATGCTCTGAACAGAGAGAAAACATTATTATTTTGCCATTAAGTTAAAACTTGCTCAAAATGTGTAAAATTAAAATGACAACATTGGGTGGATAATTCCTGACACACTGAAATGAACTGGGATTCCTTTTACAAATGCTTGGCACGTTGTCTGAGTGCTACAGGATTTTTTGCTTAAACTTGCAGAGATAGCCAAGAAATCAGCATTCAGCCCAATCAGGCCAGATTTGGAACTTGCTTGAACCCAGATAAGTATACTAAAATCCTCTGAGCTGCAATAGATTTACGCTGAAGTTACACAAGTAGAGATCTGCCCACCATTATTCTGCTGCCAGCTTCCTAAGAAGACTTTCCAAAGGGAAAACCAGGAGGCATCTGGGGGTAGCCCACATTGTGCAATCTGTGTGGCACGATATGAATGGGGCATGTGATAGAAAATCCTCACTCAGTGCTTTGACTTGATAAAAACAAGACAGCAATGCATTCGACTAGTTCATGAGTATCACAGAATGTCGAGCATGAAATGCAATTCAGCCAGCTTCATAAACCTTAAACCTTTGGACTGAGATTCTCTGTTAGTTCTTAAAAAAAGCTCATCAATTCACTGGCAGCTTCACAACTGTATCTGTTATTCTGCTGCCCTACTAGAATTTAACACTTGATACAAAGACTCAGTTCACATTGTCTGAAACAGGTTTATTTCCAGGAGTAGCTGGGGCTGGTCACAAGGAGGCGCTGCTTTTTATGCCAATACTTATATATGGTTTTCTTTTATTTGGCCTCTTGTTCACAGGTATAACGGCTTTTAATTACACTTCCCCTGCCATGTCCTCTGAGCTCTTTTAGGTCCGTCCTTATTCCAATCTCCAGACCAGCTACTCTACTGATGAAGAGAAGTGCTTGCTGGCATCTACACATACGTTCTCCTGGACGGTGTTCATCTCCCTTCTCTCCCTCTTCCATCCTCTCTCTATTAGTTGGAGGATTTTAAAGGGGTCTCCTGTTGTCTTGCTGTATATGCTCTTGCTCCTGTTTGAAAACTCTTTCTCTGAAGTCACAACTTTAGTTAGCTTGATACGCACAACAGACACCCCTTCTCTGGGGCTCTGATTTAATTCACAGATTGGAATGGTTTGACCTCACATTTGCAGCTCTATAATTTCCATGCTCAGAGAAAGCAGCCAGCAGTTACTTTGGGCTCAGCTGTTTGGGTTAAATTTCACTATTTGATGTAAATGAAATAAATAGACTGACACTAAGGGCTCTGCACATGTAGATGATGCCTAGCTCAGAGGATCACAAACACTACAGCTTGGGACTGCCCTGCACTTCCCTGCCTCTCCTGGGTTAATCGATGCAGTGCTTCTCTCCAGGCACCAAGCATGCAGAATGGAAATACCTGCCCAAGCTGCAAGAAGCCTGTTCCAGATCTGCTCTGTGAGTAGGAAAACAAAGTCTCTCTTCCTCACCAGCCCCTGCTGCTGCTGCCCCAAGCAAGCCCATATAAGGAAACACTATGGTTAGGTTTGCACACTGGAAAATCTCAGGAGTGAAAAAATGTGGAATACCTGGAGAAATTGAGACCTCTGAGTAGCAGTAGTCATACTAGAGTTAAACATAAAATTAATGGAAAACCACTGAAATAAAAGAGCTTGGAATATTAAGTATGAAATACACATGTATAATAACCTGTTCCACCTTAATCCCTTACACAGACATTTCTGCCAGAGTGGGAGCATTTGTATTTGAACTTAACAGAAGCATCAATATTTATAAACTTCCGAGTCTAATTAATGCACATTTAAATAACATTTACTTACAACACAGAATGCATCTCTTAGGGGACTAGATAGCATTACAGAATTGCCCAACTGAATCAAAACAAGCTCTAACAGGAGGACTCAGGTTGCCATTGTCTGATACACAAAACCTCTAACCGCAGGGCACTTTTGAGAAGTGGCTTTTACAATTCTTAGTATTGCTGAGGTAAAAGGTAATAAGTAAAGAGAAGTGTCCAAGTGCACGTTCGCTCAAGGGAATTCCTATCTGGATATGTAGCTGGAGCAGAAGCAGATTTCTATTCCTCATGTTTTTGACACTATAGGTTGAGCAAATGCACATCTGATCTGCAAGATGCTATGAGTGACTGGTGAGTGCATTTTTTTACAAGTGTGGTTTAGAGACAATGATTCAGAAACATTCTCACTTCCTCCATGATGCCTTCTGAAGACAGCTACCAACACAGTTACACTCACAGCAGGCTAATGCTTCACTTTTAAGGACCTTCTGAGGTACAAAAACTTAAGTTTATCCTGTCATCAAACATCCTCAGCCTAGCACAGGTATTGGTTTATCACCCATACTTAAGATAGTATGAATCCTGATGTGGCTACTTCAAGAAGAGACAGAACATACCTAATAAAACTGTTCTTCTTCAGACCACTGTCTAATGAAGCTATGTCATTAGCACTACTCAGTGAAATACAAAAGCTTTCTAAAATAATATATTCTGATTCCCCTTGTTCAACATTTCCAGCCCTCTGACATAACTGTTGCTAGAAGCCTATTTCTATCCTCCAGCTTTTTGACTTGTGGTCACTGCAGCAGAATGAAAATGATCTGTGAAATGAAGACAAGATTGATCTGCCATCATGGAAACCATTTATGTGGGAACCATAGCTAAAGCAAATATCACCACTATTCTAGTTAGCATCACTCTCTTAAAGTGGCTTTCTGACACCAGTCAGAAGATTAAGAGTCAAGAGCTGCTAATTAAGACATGCCCATTACATAATTGCTGGAAGAGATCTAAACAAGGGAATGTGTGATCTATTAGTCCAAACAGCCTTGCCCATTGCCCCTTGCTGGACACACAGTAAATGACTGAAGGCTCCCAGGAATCATATTATTCTCAAAAATCTCTTGAGCTTTATATGCAATTCCTTCTATCAGGGCCATGAGGAGAAAGGAGTCCTCACTTTACTTAGGGTGGTGTTTACAAATCACTTGTTGTTACTCAACAGACTGTTGCATAATGATCTCCTTTACCAGACAGGCTGAATATACAATACTATTGTATCAGTCTGTATTCTGTTCACGTCATTTCTTATCAGCATTACAGAGCATTTGTGTATACAAAACTGCATTTAATCTTCATTTTCCATCCAATGGATTGACACCACAATAAAAGATTCAGATGTGAGGTCTTATTGAAACCAATATAACACTGTAAAAAAAGAAGGGGAAAAGAACATTACGACAATGTCACAGTGTCACTCTAATCTAAGAGGTGTAAGCTTGTCTATGGAGTGACTGTGCTGGAATTCACATCTGCAGCATTGTCCAACAAAGATAAAGCAATTTAAAACATCCCCTGTATCAGTGAGTGTGAAAAAAGGCTGGAGCTGGCCTCTTCAAACAAATCATTTCATGAAACAAAAGGCTATAAGTCATGTTTCTGAGGCTTGTTTGGAAAACAGGAATTCCATTTCACAAGTATGTGACGCATTAGAAAACAGTTTTAATTCTATATGTGAATAAAGGTCAGAATTTTAGGAATATTTTAATTTTAAAAAGGCTTTTGGTCTCTCCATGCAGCTCAATGTATAAACCTCCTGCCAGCATGTGGAGAGAATGATTTCCACCCTTACTCTTTCAAGGCTTCCAAACCTCTCATGTCTAGCAAACGCCCATAGCAATTGCATTATTCTCAGGGGGTTGATTTGTTCCTTCCTAGTTTGTTCTTTTTCTAATTCTATCCTGGGCTGAGAACCTACCCCAAAATGTCAGTGCAACTCTTTTGTTTCTGTGAATTGTTCTGATTGGAAACACTTTCATTTTAATTTTTGACCAGTTTAGCGTCAACTGGATTCCCCTCTTTTTTTTAATGCTAAAAGAAAACTCCTGTGCTACTAACCCCAAAGAGAGGTGAGCACAGCTGATCTGAGTATTCAGTTCAGTTTAATGGAGAACAAGTACCATCACAGACAAACCTAGCCTCCTGCATCAACTTTTTAAGTAAGAACTCATGAGCTCAGGGCAAGGACAGAGAGCTGGCCTGTGATGCAAGAAGAAGTACTGTAGGAACTTGTGACTTGTAAGTGGACTTACATTTTCTGTGAAGAGATTAAACCAGCTTCTATTCTATCTGGGAAATGCCAAGGTAAATGGAAATAAATTAGTTGCTAGTGCATTTAAGTTGGGAATTTGTGAAGTTTAAACACTGTACTGTTCAATGCAGTGAAATCATAGAACAGCCTTGTGTTATGGATAAAAAGAGGTACAGAAAAATTTACCTTGTTTGTTGATGCCCCTCATTGCATGGAAGGCTGTTGTAGCAGGGAGAGTTGCATTTGATCACCTAGTGAAACTCCTTCAACTGCTTTTTTTTTTTTTTCCCTAAATCTTAATAAATGGAGAAGCACCAAGGTTAGTGTTTTTGAGCATATTCCTATCCGCCATTAAATAAAAGCTAGCTTCTAACTTGAAGTGTACTGGCTTATAACTGATTAAATCTATTAATCTCTTCTATCTTTACTCTCATGGAATGATTATTCTGAAGAAGTCAACTAGTTTTTTGAACATTTAATGCTTACAGTATTTTCTAAGGAGTTATACAGAACCATTAGGGAAGTAAACGCATATTTAGTTGCTATGTTTTCCTTGCTAAAAATAAAAGGAAAAATTGCAATACTTCTACTTTTTTTTTCTCCTATAAAACTATAGTCATGACAAGATGGTTTGAGTTTAATGGCACTGGTAATGGCTATACAATAAGAAGGATTTATAGTGCAGTAAATACAGATATGAAGAAGGGTACTTATCCGTTAAGTATCACAGAAAGACTGCCTCATTAGGTTGTGATAATCCCCTAAATAGCTGGAGTCACTGCTGTAATTAGTATTAGCGTTCAGAACCATACCTGATGTGCAACATCCTTAGAACCTAGTAATGTAAATCATGCACTAAGGACTGTAAGCTTGCTTCTCTGCTAAGTCTTTGCTGGTAGCATTGCTGACATTCACCTAGGTACATCATGATTGTGAAGAATTTGTTTAAACACCAGAAGTAACAGGCGTAATATGATCTAAAACAATCCCGTGACCTGAATTTCAATGGCTTTGCTAGGAGAGACTGGGTAAAAAAAATACATCTTGTTTTCAGCTGAACTCGACTAAAAGCTTTTCTGTCACTTTCCCATCATTCTGAATTTTTGCTTAGATTCAAAGGAGGGCAGATATATAATTTACTCTTTGCAGTATGTTAAAAGAATAAAGGTTATGTTCAAAGGGGGAAGCTAATTACGCAATGTTCAAGTAAGTAAAGATTAACAGATACTCTCCTTTTCTAGTTCTGTCCTTGGTGTAGCATCACAACTGATGTTTTATGGTCCAGTGATGTGTTTTCCCAAAACACATCATGTCTTTCTTCAGGCTAAATTGTGTGTTAAGGTTTTGGGTCACTTCTAAATGCTTACATTAGTGCTCCCACTAACATTTGTGAGCTAATGCTACTACACAGGAGTAAATGTGTAGAGGCTGAGTAGTTTTCAGGTGCGAGGTTTTCTCAAATGGGCTCTCAGAATCTTTCGTGTGTGGTGATTGCTCACTATTATTAAACAGTGATTTCCAAAGGTGATTATTTAGGAAACTGAGATTCTCCTGCAAAGTACTGACTCTTACTATTTCAGATAAATGACGGTTTCTCTCTTGCTTTCAGCAGTGCAGGTTTTATTCAGAGAGGCTGCAACTGGCTCATGTAAATGGGTTGTGAGCCAGGTTCCACCCAAAATTGGGCCCTTAACTGAGGCTCAGTGGCTCAGAGGTTTCTTTATAGACCACAGACCATTCTGTACTTAGATTGCTCTAGAGAAGGCTTTAAACATCCAAGTGCTGGTGAATCCCTGACTCTGTTTAGGACAAATACAGATATCTGCCTATAGACCTGATTAGGATGTGTTTATATGAAAATTAATGTCATTACTGATCATTAAGGAATAGATCTTTGTTTGATCACTGCTGGAATGAATGGAGGCCCAATATGGTTGGGGACTACTAGCATTATATTCTTCACTGTTTTCTATAAACTTGTCCATGGTAGGGTAAGCTGGTAAGCACGCTTATGCTCTTAAACAAGTCATCATAAACTCTAAATAGCTCTTTCCGTGAGATAAGCTTCTCTGAGGTCTAAAAGTGGGTGAGTCAAACTGTTCCTTTTCAACAATATTTAATATAAATTATTCATACTGATACTCAAGCTCTGATACAGTCTTTCACTTTTTCCTGATTTACAGTAAATGTAGATAGTGGGATGGATTGTTGTCTGGGGTACATGCAGGTTGAATCACTTCTAATCACCTGTAAAGGTTTGAGTTGTTTGTTTTGGTGGTGGTGGTTTTTTTTTTATTCCTGATAACATCCAATGAAGGATATGAAAGGGCTTGAGGGATAAAAGTAGCTGTCATCTTTCCTTTTGCTTTTCTGGCATTAAACTTCGCTAGGCAGGAGCTGTTTTCCAATCATCCTTTGTTCAGTGCTTGTTACCGCAAGGGCCATTGATGCTACAGAGGCAAGTGCTTGGTGCTCTGAGGTCCCTCATGGCTCTGTAATAGCTGAGCCTCAACTCTTCATTTGCAGTAATGTAATTGCCAAAGCAAAATAATCTCAGTTAACCCTTTCCAGGATGACAATAACCAGATGTCCAAACACTCAGGAGAAATTTAATACTGCAAGTTATTGACTTGCAGATTTTGTTCAATGAAATGTAAACTTGACTTGATCCTGAGAAGGTTTGTGGTTTTGGACAACAATACTTTTGAGGCCACACATATAAGCAGCAGAAGTATTTACTGCTTAAATCTAACAGAAATAATTTCTAATGTTAATGGCTGTCCATTTCCATAGAAGTGGTGTCCTAGAAGGAAGTAGCGAGTGGATTATTTTTTTTTCTTCTTTTTGTTTATGGTGAACTGAATCCAGTGAAAATGCCTTCCTCCTTTACATGGTGTATTCCCAAGGAAAATATGTGTGCCATACTAAATGCATGGCACTATTTCAGTCAACAATATTTCAATTAAAGAACCCCTGAATTTATTTGCATCAAGCATAACAGTACCCTGTTACTAATATCCAGGTATTAAATAAACATTTCTTACAGCTACTGAAGATCAAATAGGTTAATTATTCATCATATGTTTGATGCTTTTTTTCTTCCTTAGGTTTTTTTACTAAGTGAAAATTCTGATTAGAATTTTGATATGAAACACGAGGTTACTCCCTGTTTTGTTTGTGAATTGTGCTATTCATCAGCTGTGGGTTATTTTTGGTAGTGTTTGAGATTTTGCCCCTTATTTTATTGGACAATTGAGGACTTTTCACTGTCAGATGACTGAATGCCATGACCCTACTGTTACCTAAGTGTGCCTGGCTTCAGGGTCACTTTTTATTTTGTTAAAATGGGTTCACAACAGAAGATTGAGCTGCAGGAACAAAGTCAGCAACTGACTGAGATGCTTTGAGCCGAGCATTTTGCTTTTATGCAGGTAGTGACTGCTTTCATTCTGACTGCCTTATCTTTATTGCTAAATAGAAAAGAGAGATTCAGGCAATATTTCAAGGCAAAGGTTTATCTTTTATAAAACTTGAGTGAGGAAATGGCTGGGGTAAGCCTGAGAGGCTTCCCCAATGAAGGACTATTTTATCCCTTGTGCAAGGGTGCGCTCCAACAGCTTCTCCCTGAAGCAGATGGAGATTAATACTATTAATTTGACAAGGTATAGACAATTTATTCTCGATACAGCTAGGAATACAGTATAAAAGGTTTGCCTCAACTCTTTTGTTCATTCCAGTTCTTGTGACTCATGAGACTGTCATGTGGAAGGCGGTCTGATTTTCCTTCTAAAGTTCAGGGATCATACTTTACTTGCCAAGCAGTTATTTGTCATGGACACTATATGGCCATATGCAGTAACTCATTTCTACAATAGTCCCTCATTTCTATTTTATTAAGGGGAGCCGTGGATTATGGAAAAGAGCTGTATACTGTGCACTATAGGCTTTGAGTCTGGGACTACAAAAGAGATGTTCCTTCTCATGAGAAAAGCGGAAAAAGATAACTTGCACTTGAGTATATATGTTATACAAGAAACAGCTGGAATAATTTCCATCTCCTCTGCAGTGCAGGCAATCACTAATGATCTACTGCATTTCTGTATAGTCTAAATTAACTTTTTTACAACTCAAGTCAGGAAATTTGTTACCTGTGAATGAAGGAAAAAAGATTCATTTGCCATGACGCTACAATGAACTCCAGAGGCTACTTGCATGGATTGCTCAGTTCCATAGGTTGTGCTTTAAATATAAGACTAAATTAAATTGCTCCATCTAACATTGCAAATTAACTGTGAAATCCACGGAAATGTGGTGGTGTGCACGAAGATTAAATATTGCAAGAATTAGTGACCTATATAAGAGATTAGCAGTGTCTCAACTGGGTTGGCAACCCCTGGATAGGTACCATGGAATGTACCTTCATTAAACGTGTGAAGGACAGCAGTGACAACCTGGATAGCCACCAGTATTATATTCCTGCTGTGAATGGAAGACTGTGAGACATTGTGTTATCAATATGGTATGTGTGACTGAGAAAGGAGTATCTTCCCTGGGATACTGACTGGGAATTCTGGAAGGTATCCCTTATCTCCTGGGAAAGCTTCTATTACTTGTTTATGTGCAATAGTGATTCAGACCTACTCCACCTTGATATAAGCAGGAAGGATTATAGTGATATCTTTCCCTGTCTCTGGCCTTGATCCAAAGTCATTCATTAATTTAAGTCACTTTTGGAGGACATCTTTAATTTTTCAGGCTTTGTGACTCCTAGTAGAAAACTATCTCAAAACCATTTTATTGATATATTTGGATCATCATCTCTGTGCATGCTCCAGGACAAGAACACCTGGAAAGCTGGAGACAATGACACTAATAAATTATCCTGCAAACTTTTTCAAACCCTCAAACCATGCAAGTCTGAATTTGGGTCACTCATTTGCAAATGAATCTGTCTATCTTTGGTTAGATAGATGTACTGTAATGACTCCCTGGCACCTAGCTGCAGGCGATTTGGGATATGTTAATCTGGCTTCTTTTTTGTGTCTAGCTGTTGGCCAAAATTAAAATCAGAGCACTGTGTAAAGTGCACTAGTGTTATACAATATGACTGTGGCAAGAGATCAGACTCTGGACCTTTAAAATATTTGGCAAAGCCTGAAATGGAGAGGAAAATACGAAACCAGGAAACGGGGCAGGGCAGTGTGGGCTACTTGCCCGAGTATGTCTGCACTAGGAAAGCGGTGGTTTCCTTGGGAAGCCCAGTGAATTTCATAGAAACAGCCTAAAATTTACATGGTCCAATTGTGTAAAATCAAAAAAGACCATACAGAAAAAATAAATAGTGAAGATTTCCATCATGGATGACATGAAAGAAAATATTTCAGGTACTTCCATTAAATACAGTTCATAATTTTCATCAGAATGAAGGTGAATGTGTTGGATTAGTTACATTTATTCTGAGCATAACTTTAAGATATTTAAAAATAATGGAGAATCATATTACAACATTTTCTTTCTGAAATATTAGGTCAAACTCATTACCATTGTCTAGTCTCTTGATTCCTAACCAAGAAAGGCCTTTTTACCTACCAACATCTCAGTTTACCCCTGTCCTAGAGGGTTTTGGAGTAGGACTCATGGTAGTAGAGATGTGCTTTTGAATAATCAGTATTCTGAAGATATGAAGCAGTTTACGGCCAGGGTTTCAGGCAACAGCAGTCCTCAAATCTAGACCTTTGCTTCAGCTTAGTACAAGCCCTTACGAAACAGGGACAAGGAGTTTTGCAAGACTGCATTTGTTGTGCCTCATTACAGCTGAGTAAATCAGTTCTTTTTAGTCCTGTATCCAAAGACTCAAAACAGTGTTCATGGCATTCAGAAAATGCCCTTGCACACCTTGAAGCTGAAAAAAAGAGTGCACTGCAATTCAACAGCAAGTTTGCCATCCTTCGGTGACCATCCAATTTGTTACTAGTTTATTCTAGGAAGTTTTCTATCACTCTGACCTTTCTATGATGGTTATCTATAATAACCCTGTATATGTGGTGTTACCCTACATCTGTATGATATTATGTCCTAATAAAAAATTCTTGCATGATGGAAAATACAGCATTGATTTGTAAACTATATAATTTCTCAGAGTTAAAATGCTGTTTACCTTGTGTTTAAGAGGGATAAGCTATTGCCAATACATAAGCAAAGAACTATTTTGCATAAGCCAGTAACTATTAAAGGTGAGAAAATTTATCAGCTAATATTAATTATGAAATAAGGATTGGATTTCCAGGAAAGAAACTGACTGAGCTGGGGAAGTAAATGCTTAATGCCTTTGATCTTCTACTCGGGGAACTTCTGTGTCTTGTTTTTTTTTTTATTAGCACAGCTACTTTTATAAAGATTCACTGTTTGCCTTAGCTATCTTTTCTTTATTTTTAGCTTGTATATTCAATTTTATAGAATCTAGCATGTGCCATTTCTTCAGTTAACATCGATAGTACCTTGTGCATGTCCCTCAGAACAGGATGTCTTAAAGAGAATGTCTCATAAAACCAAAATTAATTGTTCAAAGACAGACATACTTGTGAAAGCAAATTTTGTAGCTTGCTTATATAACTTCTTGTATTCAGTGAAAACCTCAATCATACTATTAAAATAGATCATTCCTCTCTCTCTGGGGAAGGAGGGTTTTAGCAAAGCTGAAGACCCACCCAGTTGAGAAGCAGCTTTGCCTGCACCCCCAGTGCTCTGGGGTGCAGACCAGCTGCAGATGTCCTACGTTTGCAAGGATTCTGCTTCTTGATCAGTAAAAAGCATTGGATGAGTTTTAGCAGGAGCTCTGAATTTTGGCTTCCTGTATGGTGCTTTCATGCATCTTGAGGTTTTACCAACAGTTGATGTACGAACTGCTTTTGTTTCCTTTGTATTCATCTGTCATGAATTATCCATTATAAATGACATACTTAATTTTAAATCCACCAAGGGATAAGTCTGGAAATAAGAAAGATTCTGGATCAATTAGATGGAAAGTTGGCTAAATAACCTACATTATCTTTACTAATGAATTTTAATGACTGATGGCATACCAACCACTATAACAGTGCAGCACTTACATTCCAGAGCAGATTAAGCAACAGTTTAGCTGCAGTAATGTACCTAGGCAGAGAGCTGGCAGGAAAATCTTTCCTACCAGGGATAGCACACACTTGGCACGCTGCTCAGTGACACTAACCTCAGTGTCATGAGGGATAGATTTACACGGCTGAAGGCTTTAAAAAAAAAAAAGAAAAAGGAGATGAAGAGGTCAGGGTCGATATTTAACCTCTGGCTGAAGACCCTACAATGTTATTACACTGAAGGTAGCATCTCTAATGTAAAAATCAAAGCTTGGAACAAGAACTGATAGTAGAAGGTTTGAGACAGAAATAATCACACTGGAAATAAGATGCTATTTTCCTAAATTAAGGGATGTATTCCTAACAGTTTCTGATTGTTAATTATAAGTAGTAGTAATATCATCACAATTTGAAGACTGTATATCAGGTCTCTGGTTTTTTTTGTAAAAGATGTGTTAATTAAATCTTAAGTTAATGGGAAGTCAGGCTAATAACAATCACTTTTTCTTGCTTATAATCCATTACTCTATATAAATTCATGATTGAATTTGCAACTAGGAAATAATCTCTGGCTGTGACAGGTAAAAAAGGTCCAAAGGAAAAATTTCAGAGGAGTTCTTTAGGTTGGACTTATTTTCATCAGTCTGTAGGGGGAGGCAGGTTTAGGTCTTCAGGATTAACTGGAAGAACAGGATGCTAAAAACGTATCATAAATTTGTTTTAGCACCCTTAAACTTCTTTTGTCCCTTTCCTCCTCCTCACCTCATAGTCTTTTTTGACTCAGAGATATTGACTTTTTCTAAATATCTATTACTAAAGCTATCAGGAAAAATTTGTATTCTGTTTTTTCTACATATTTTTATCCACCAGGAGATGGTAGTTTTGGGGGGCATCTTTCATTTAGAATTCAGGAGTGTTAACCTGGTGATGCACACAAGGAAACAAATATTTTATGTAGTAATTTTGCCAGCAAAAACTTTCAGTGAGTTTTGGCTCTGCATGCACGAGCTCCCAAGGGGGATTTACTCATTACACTGAAGACATAACATGCGAAGTGTAACTTTTCTCCATAACTTATTTCTGAGCCTATGTCCAAATTGTGGAGCAAGAACAAACCAAGATAGATCTATATGAATTTAGATGTGATACTGTATGGAAAATCACATATATCGAAGAGTGTTCACAAAGGAGATGGAGTCCTGGAAAAAAAAGAAAAAAGAATTACTTTATTTGAATAAAGGGAGAGTCCACTGTATATATCCTGGTGGGGTCTCTCGAAGTACTGGGGGGGCGGGGTGTGTGTGCAGCCCCCTTTTATCCTAATTTGCCGACCGCGTGAGACCCTCTTCCTTTCCCCATTGGCTAAGGTACTAGGAAGGTACAGACTTCCCCATCTGCCCACTACATGTCCCCCCTTAATATGTACCCTGCCCCCGTACCATACATTGCGTATCATTAACTCTAGGCCTCCTCTGGGAGAAGTTAGTATTCACAAGCCTATTATGCCTGCATACTCTTTCCTAAAATTCAAAAGTTTAACATTTTGAAACAGTGTCAGCCACCCCCCACTTATCTCCCAGTCCTACCTGACCCCTTGATTGCCAATTAGCACTCTCCCGCAAAGCCATCTCCTTGGTGCAATGGGTTGTCCTTCTCTAAATATATCCCTCCCTGTATCCCCTCAATTTATCTCCTTGGTATTCTTTTTGTAAAGACATCTTTCCCAATCCTCTCAATACTAATAAAAATACCTCACCATCTAGCATCATTATGGGCCTTATTACAGTTTTCTGCTTAACCAAAATCTATACCTTTTTAACCCCCAAAAGCAGGGGTCTGAAGTAGTGATGCACCTGTTTTGGGAAGGACTTTCATGTATCCTAGGCTCCTGCTGGTTTGCAGCTAGATAAAGTATTCTCATTCATGCTCTGTCCTGGCAGCTCACTGTGCTCTTGGAAAGGGTGATAAATCTCCCATGGGGGACACTGGTTATCAGCAGTTCCCGTGCTTGATATGGATGTTTTTGCAGGAGGCTTTTTTTTTCTTTCTTTCAAAGGAGCCTTTAATGCACACATCAGATACCTACAGACTTGCATATTCTGCCCTATATTTACACTCCTACATATACTTTCAATGATATTTATGCCTCAAGTTGTTGGAGAATTAGGCAAATCCTCCATATAAATAGGAGGACATGAGGGCTGGCAGTGATGTATGTGGATAGCCTGGTTGCATAGGTAATACCCTACACAGCATTATTCTGTGCTGTTGTCTTTGTGAGAGTATGCTGTTAGGAACATAAGTCTTAAAGTTCTGGGTAAATAATAATACATTTGTCTAAAACATCAGCTTAAGCTATACATGGAAAACCTAAAGGAAGCCTTGTTTCACATAGGTTGTTTTGTACAGTAAAAAAATGCATTTCCAATGCAGGATGTGTCCTTGACACACAGAAACAAACCTTGTAACTCAGAGAAAGTTATAAAGCAGGTATGTTTATTACAGTGCTGGGTGCAAGGGGGATCGCTCTGCCTAACTTGCACACTTCTTTGCTTTTATGGTTACAAAACATGCTTATCATTAGTATGGGCTGGGTTATTACAGTCATTTCGGGGAACTCATTATCATAGTTCTCCTCCTCTTGGCGCATGCATGGTGCCGTCTGGTGGTCGTGGGCTGGCATCTCTGGGATGAAGGCAACAGTCTTCCTCCCTCTGTTCTTTTCACCTTTGTTCCAAAGCTGCTGACTTGTGCTGAGCTGGCTCTGTCCCTAACCACTAGACCTGGCTAGAACTGGTCCTCCCTCCGGTGGCCTTGCAGACAATAGAGTTCCTGCTTATCTGTAACTTAAAGTTCATGTTATCTGTTGCTTGTGCTCGTCTAAGCATTCCATACGAAAGTTTTACTGCTCTGTTTTTTTGTATCATCCTCACCCCATCAGTTCTCTGGTACTGAAGATTTCCTAAAGTTTTGGATAGCTCTTAAGCTGATTAGCAGTCACTTCTTAAATGCGGTGTGCAATTTGTCACTGCTTCCCAGCAAGAAGCCTTCTAGGAGATTTCAGCCATCCTTCATCTGGCTTAGGGCACAATCCCTTAAGAAGGTACAGTCCTCTTTATCTTCCTTTTCAGACAAAATACAGCAATAACCTTCATAAAACCCAACAGTCAATGAAATACAGAAAGCTGATGCCTATAAGAACTTGCTAATATTGCCTTGTTTTGTAGTGATCTGTGGGTTTTGGATTAGCAGCACTGCAGTCAGGTAACAAACTCCATTGGTTTTGGTTATGATGCCTGCAGTGCAGCTGTCCCTGTGTCTTCAAGTTTGTGTTTCTCAGATAAAAACTCAATTTAGCATCTTCTACATCCACCTTGGAGACTGCAGGTGACCTCACCTACTATACTGTACATATGTTTGGAGAGGCAACTTCTTGTAGCCATCAGACAGCTTTGGATAACCTCTCCTACTGCCACATATGAGCAGTCACCTATTTTTGATGCATCTTGTGTCAGTCCTGTGTTGCAGTGGTAGAGTTGTGACCTCCAAACCAAGCTGTACTTTCCATGCTCCCTCTTGTCAGCGATCATTGCTCCCAGCATCGCTTCTGTCAGAGCACTTTCCAGCTCAGGGACCCTTCCAAGCCCAGCCAGTGCCTGAAGGACAGTGCTGCTGACTCAGCCTCTGCCTCCTGCAGGGTTCACCCTTCCCCGATCTGCTGGGAGAGCTGTGCTGCTGGAGGACTTTCAGACAACGGGCTGAATTAGATGTATGTGATAGTTGCCTGTATTGTTGCTGTTTCTGTGTATTTAGGTCAGTGAGAGCGTTATACAAACACCCTGGTTAGCATTGAAGCATTGAGACATATCAACTATGATTAGATGCTGCAGTGTTGTTTTAAGAGCATTTAGACAACTGTCAAGACAATTTTCCATTACTGCTGACACTTAACAACTTGGGCCTTTTCCTCAACCTCAAACTCATTTTCTAAAATTTAACTATTGTTCTATCTGCTACCTTACAACATAATATAGCAGATCCTTCTTGCCTTGCAGCTTTTGTTTTGGCTGACTCTTGTCAAGTTCTTGGATTTCTACATTTCTAGTGCTGTCAGTTGCTGCCTGTTTGTTTGTTTTTGTTCCTTCTGCTCTTACAAAAGGAGCTCTTTCCCCTGTCTGCCTGTTCAGCTTAGACTGAGTAATTTTGGGGGTTTTTTTATGGCATTGATAGTCCCTTATCTGCTGAGACTGGCTGACTCCCTTTGCTTTGCAAGTGCTAATTGTCTTGTCAGGGTCTAAGTTTGGGCCAATTGCATTTCTGTGTGGCTTTCCTCATCTCTCGTACCAGTCATGGTAAGGTCTCAGAAAGGACTTGCTTAGCTAAAATTGTAAGATTTTTCCAGTCAGTTTATTTGGTGAAACTAAAGAAAATATTGATGCTTTTTTTTATTCCTTTTAAAGCATGTATTTTGTATGTTTCACATGAGTGCATGGCTCCTCAACCTCCTGGAACAGAATTTTATTATTTAAACTCTTTTTCCTGAGTTAACTGAACATGATTAAAACAGCAAGTGACCCAAAACCAGATACTGTCAGGAAGAAAAAAAAATGTTGTTTTCTGACTAGATTTGTTAATATCTGTACCTGACAGGATACTTACAGCTGCTATTTACTGCTCTTTCCTTCCATTCTTCTGAGATTGTAACTACTATTCTGTTACTTTTATTATCTTCCCCTCAAGGTGGGTTTTGTCAGTTTGCTTTGCTTCTGCTAGCTGTTATTCAGGAATCATTGAAGGACAGTGACAGAGGTTTTCATACTAAAAGCCTGAATTCCAGGCGCAGGAATGGGATGAGGTGAATGAGGTGCTTTGTAAAGGCACTCGCCATTTCTAACTCTCTTGCTTGTCAACATACCTCTTAGAGCAACCAGAATTTTTATCCTGAGTATTGACTGACTTACTTCATTACCAATAGAAAGATAAAGGCTTAGATGAATCCCTAAAAACAATCCTTATGTGGACATCATACCTCAGAGAACTTGATTCCAGCAAGAGATAATTCAGTCCTTTGTTAGAGTCTTATTCTTTCTGATTAATACCAACACGAAGTTGCTAATTGCCTTAGAAAATATATGTACTGCAGTGATAATGTGCCTGGCCTTTCTGACTGCATCCAACTGCAAGAATATGTTCTTATTACCTGATGGCTGAGTGAAGTTTAATAGATATCATTACTGTGCCGGTCAATAAAGAAATGAGCAGAAAGGCTTACTGCAAATCGTGTGTTTGAGGAGAGTCAACTCATTAACTATCTACAAGCTCTCAAAAAATGTCTTATTGACTGTGGTTGTCAAAGCATCAACTAGATATAAGGCATTGCACAGCCCTGAGCTGACAAACTCCCTCCATACAGGCAGTGCAGCCCAGTTGCATATTCCCATTTTCCTTGCTAACCAGCACTGAGCGAAGAGGACATGCTGCCCCTTGCTGCACTGGGTGTGAGCAGAACAGCAGTTCATAGTAACCTGGTGCTGATGCAGGTGATGAATGATAACTGGGTAAAGAAAGCATCCACCTCAAGGAAAGAAAAGTTGTCTTGATTTAACAGTCTATATGAGAAAAGTTTCCTGATGTTGTCAGGCTAATAGAGTCAATTGTCAAGCCCACAGTGACTAACAAGGACTGTGTGTGCGGCTTTATTTCACTAAAATAAAAAATACTAGGTAAGAAAGCAAATGAATGGTATTTATTCTGCTTCATAATGATAAAACTTGGATAGGGCAATCTTAAGGCCCATAAGTCAAACCTACTGGCCACGTACCAGGCTCCTTCCACTGTTTGTGTTGCCCTTTTGGGAGGACTTAACAGTATCTCTCAGGGCAAAGAAGTGATCTTTACTCAAGGATGAAGCCTGGAGAAGCTTCTCGGCCAAAGCGGACACCAGCCAACATTTGATTTCAATCAGCCTAAGCCCTGAGGCTGCTTTGAGCTTGATAAAAATGCATGACAATTTTGGCTCCAGGTCTGTGCATAGCTGAGGTAGAGGGAGAGCAAAACCCCAGTGGAAGGTGTGCTGGGTTTACTTGTAGACTGATTGCTCGTCACTCAGGAGGTTCCTTTTAAAGCAAGTTTTGCTAACATTTTCAGTGTCAGTAGGGCTTAATAAAGATTTGCCACAGAACAGACCAATAAAGCAGTAGCCCATGTGAGAATAATGGGCTTTCAGTAACAGGATTTAAAGGTAACCCCAAGAAGGATGGATTTCTAGAGAAGAAAGAATGCACAAGAAGTTTTAAAGTTCTCAGTAAATAATAAAAGGATTTAAACACCGATGAACATGAAATTACACTTCTTTTAAATAAATGCTCTGGATAATTAGTTTTACACTGATTTAATAAGAACATATCCTTTCCCCTTCCTAATAATGGTAGTCCTAAAGATCTCAATGTTTTAATAAATACAATAGAAAAGGAGAAGTTGGAATTAAGGAATATTGAACTGTTTTCATAAAATGAGGGAACTGTTGTAGGTGGAAAATGGTCTTAGGGAGAGTCTTAAACCATTATAATGTAATTCACAGAAGTGGTATCAAGTGAGCTATGATGCCCAGCAAGTCCAAGAGTATCTCAAGCTAATATGTTTAGCCCAAAATAAACACAGACATCTTTAATATTCTACAAGAACATATTTAAAATTGGAAAAGAGAAGTGGTAAAGGGTTGAAAGCCAGTTTCCTAATGGAGCCTTAAAAATGCACCTGAAGTTCTTGTGAGTGCATGAATTAGGCCCTTGTAACCCTCTGCTTACATGTTCTAAATGGATAATTTTGCTCCTAATGACATGCTTATATTCAAACAGACATTTAAATCCTTCTTAGCTCTCATTGAATTGCAGACATGGACTCCAGTACAGAACAAACGGATGAACCTTCAGTTTTCAGGCTATTGAAAATTTAAACTTTAATAGGTTTCATTCACCTCTGTTTTCCTACAGTCTATAAAAGTTCTGCATTAAATAATTAACTTGGTCCATCCTGCTAATAGAAGAAACACTGTCCTGTTTTCCTTGGGAAAATTTTTTGTTTTGAGAGTTGTGAGAATTAGGAATATTTTCTAGGATGTTGTTTGAAATTAAAACCTAGACAAGTTATAAAAAATGTGTCGTGGAATAACTTTAGTTGAGCTCTCAGTTTTCATTCTTTTATTATCTCAGATATACAGAAATTGAAAAATGTTCTGTTCTCCCATCACTATCTAACGGACACATCATTCCTGTATGGTTAAATCTAACAATTTATTTAAAAAAAAAGTAAAAAAAAAATCCATCATTTAGGAAGGTAAAATCACTTTGTCATCAATTGAGTGATGTGAATTGCTGTAGTTGGATGTAAACAACTTTAACAGCAACATTTTCTCTCATGTCATCTTATCCTAATACCTTGTGTAGTACAGAGCTATGGCAATTAAGCTTCTTACTACCTTTTAAATAAGGATCTGATTACTGTGGCTCAAAGCCTTGCACTTACAATCTCATTTTCAAAGAAGTGATGAGGAACAGCCAAATCCAGACAGTCCTATTGGAGTTGATAGGAAATTTGGAGTGGCCTAGCATAGCTCAGAGTATCTGGGTGGGCTTTGAATTTATATTGCAAATGCAGGTTTGAGTTTTCTCTTGTGTTGAGAGACTGAATCAACCTTACCTTCTGTCATCTTAAAATAAGCTGTAGCTTTGTATCAGGTAATTTGATTAAAAATTTAAAACCCGTGAGACTGGCAAAAGGTTACTGGCAAAACCAGAGTTGGTGATTTGAATAGAATATTCACCAGCACATTGGAAACGAAATGAAATCTCAGGAATTTACTCAAATACTTCAGTAAGGCCACAAATTGGTGTATCATTCTGTTTTTTACCAGCCTGCAGAGGCTGTGGTACTTCTGTAGAGGGGAGACAAGAGGAATTCACTGAGCTTTAATCCAGACACCAGTGCTGTCCCCATAGTTAAATCAGACCTTGTCTTTTTTACACATTCTTGCGCCCTCTTGAAGTATAAGAGGTTGTGGGTATAAGCAGATGTAATGGGGTTGGACAGTAGCTCTTCAAGTGATTTTTCAAGGACATGTGTTTCATGGTCCCAACACTGCAATTAGATCTGTGCTCTGACAGATTCAGTGCTAACAGCAGCAAGACTTTATTTGCAAGATCTGGTCTGGGTAAAAGACTGTAACAAAGGGTCTCAGATCAGAACCCAATGGCCAGGGCTTATATCCAAACTACTCTGATCTTTTCAAAGATGTTTGGACTCTTACTGTTTCCATTCAGCCCCAGTACAGCTGCTACAGATCTATCAACCACGATTTTCACCAGCTCCGACATGGACTTGCTTGGTAAACCTGTTACTTGAAACTAGAAAAAACATGGAGCTGTAGGCAATAGACACACCAGGTTCATGTAGGAGATTGAGAACCGGCATAGCTTTGAACACCGCATTGAACACAGGTTCAGCTTTAGCATCCCAGTGAGGATGATGGGAACATCCCTGGCCTGATCCTTCTGCCAGGGTTAAGTTTCTACAACAAACATCCCTGCACAAACACTTCTTAACACGGAAAGACGTTTGGGCACATGGGCATACTTGTCTGGATACTATTACTTCTTTCTGAAAACATGGATAAAATCTCTTTCTGAGGGATCAGAAAAGGGTGTATTTCTGTCTCACAAGTAAATCACACAAAGTAACTCAGCAGCAGTTTTGTATCACAGAAGGTTAATGAAAGGGAAAGTGGAAAGTGTTCAGATAATAGCACCACATCTTTTTGCTCTGAAAGCACTTATGTTTATAGTGTTGTTATCTTGGTCTTTAAATGACTAAGCAAAAAAACCCCATTATTAAAACAAGTTTATGGAGTAGGGAGCTAATCAGTGAACGGAAAATAGTTATTATCAATATTTATGTAATGTGTAATGAAGACCATATGCAAGAAAGGACTTGATTTAGAATGAGGAAAGGGAAGGGCCTTTCGTTAATAATTTATTAATTTGACAACATAAAGGCTCAAATGTAGGTAATGAAAAGTGGACAGACTCACCTGAGGCCATGCACTGAGTTGGCAGCTAAATGTGGAATACAACCCACAGCTCCTTGGCAGGCAGGAACCTCGTGCGCTATAAAGGATCGCCGTGGGCAGAGACACTTGGCAAATTCACGGACCAATACATGCACCAGACTGGGATTCCTTGGATCATTTACATTTGTCGCTTGCAATTTGCTGTAGAAATTCCACCAGCTCAGCACAAAACCTTGAGATTTATCACGGGACTAATGCTGCTGTTCATGTCATGATCTCTCTAGTCAGAGCTGCCACCAACTTAATAGTGCTGTAAGGAGCTGCTGGTCAAAAATTAGAATCTGCAGAGAAGGGAAAAGTCAATACAAAAACTTTGAATAATTAAATTTTGTATAAATATTGTAAGGTTCAATTGTTTATATGGAGCCTTTAAAGTGTGAACAGCCACAAGACAATAAAAATAAATATTCTTCAATTTCTGTGGCTTTTTTGGCATAAACTTTTAGATGCCAAAGTGTAGAGGGGGCAGACAGAGAGATGCAGGTCTCTAAATTGCCCTGGTACAGAGTTATATTTGACTTCTCAATTAGATGGGGTCAACAGGCCCCCATGAGTCCAGTTCTGTGATATTTTTTCTTTTTTTTTTTTTTTGATGAAATCTAGTCATGCTCAAAGCCCTCCAAATCAGCTTCTAAACAATGATGTTTTTATTATTTTTTTTCTTTTTTTTGATAGCTGTTTGACTACATCTAGAGTTTTATGGTGCTAGATAGCTCATTCTTCAACTCAGGACCTTTTTCAACCAAAATATTTCAGTTTTCATTAAAATACTCACAAAAGGTGAGTATTTTAATGAACTAAAGCTATACATAAAAAAGCACAACATACTTTTGATCTTGATTCTGTTGTTCATAGGAGAATTCAATTTATAGGACAATTCTTAGCAATTACGCACACATCAAAAGTATGTTTCTACTTGAACGTAAAAGCATCACATGCCAAAACATTACATGACCAACACTCCCAGTTTAATTTGCCTTACTTTACCAAGTCTCCCTTCCATGAAATCTTGGGACTACCTGTAACTTAACATGATTACCAGAACAGTTCTAATATCTTCAACCTTACCACCTACTCAACACGTCCTATGACGATGGAGACTTACGCTGTGTCTATTCCTCTTTCCTGTTGGATGTTATTACTCTCTCTGATGGCTAATAAATGAACTTTTTGATAAATGGCAATGTAAGAAAACATCCTTTTCTATATTTTTACATTGTAAATTTAGTGAGATATACTGTACTGTTCCGTGACTACTTTTGTTGGATGCTACATGTATTTTCAAAACTTTCTCAGCATATTCTGCTCTATTGGCAAACATTCCTGAACCTTAAATATAGGTGGCTGTGATATGCATAGTTAAATGCTGGAAGTGAAGGCTTACATGAGCTTATGAGCTTATTGCTGCTTTGATTAAACAGATACTGATTAGCCTAAAAATATTCACTTAGGATAAAACTAAAAGTAAATGGGAAGAAAATTGGGTAATCATGATCTTATAATACTGCTGGATGTGCATGGGCTGAATAACAAGTTTGGTAGTCTCTGCAAGTACCTAGAACAATTGACATCGAGGTTACTCTGTGAACAGCTATTATCACATCTAATTATTAATATGTTTAGCCTGTACAGTACAGAAAATGGAGATAACTTCTGGAAATAGATTGTATGGCCAAAATACATAATTTTTATTAAATCAATATTTATGAAGGGTCTCATTTTCCTTGTGTGTTTCTGTGCTATTCAAAAAAAGATGTTTTCTAAAACTATTTCCCCTCTCAAACAGTCAGAATAGCTGGACACAAACACTTCAATTAGACTATTTGAAAAGATAAAAAGTATTTTACAAGTGAAGAGAGGGACATAAGTGAATGGAAGGAGGACAGTTGTTTTACAATCCAATAATTTAATCATGAGATCAAAAATATGTAGGTCAGAGAGAGATATCAAAAAGAAAAGTTATTTCTATAGTGACCTGTGCTCTATAATAAAATCAGTACACTTCTACCCATTTTGTTAAAGTTTCATTTTCTTTCTTACCTTGGAAGATACTCAGATTTGCTAATAATGAAATTTCATTTTATTCTCAGCATCTTTTATATCAATTAAGCTGTGTATGGATAAAACTCATTTTTCACGTAGATTTGAACGTAACATTCGACTACCAAGCAGGATTCTGTGATGATTAGTTAGGCAGAGTTTCATGCTAAGGCTGTGTCATGTCTTACAATGAAGACTAGCTTACTTTCAAATATTGAAAGTTAAAGACAATTGGAAAAGATGTTCAAGATCTATAATCTTGGAATTTAACCTTATTTCACTTCTGTTAGTACAAATTTCTAATGGGTCTATTCTGAACATTCTTCTCCATTACCTCTTCCTAGAAAAAAAGCACAAGACTGTTCTTCCTCAGTTCATGCATAGTCTCTCACCCTGTTTTTCAGGCTGAGTGGAATCAATTTAATATGAGAGTAGGGTAGTGAGAGTCTACAAGGGTGCCACAAAACCCAGGTAGGAACTAGAGTGTATCACATATGTATTAATTAACATATGCAAAATCCTTAGAGTAGCAAATTAATAAAAGACATCTTTATGATGCAGAGGGAGCTGGTAATTAATATACTTTTTTTTTTAAATACTTGTATGTCCATTAAATGACACAGACTGTGCAGCCTCAGGTCAGAGAAGAGAAATGGATGGGGAAAACACTGATGGACGTTAAAGGCATAACAAAATGAACAGGATATGCTAGAAAGATTTGGGTGCACTTATTTTACTCTTGCTTTCATAGCTGTCTCTCCTACATTCTGGGACCTGCTGGTATGCCATTAGATAGGAGCAGGCTGTGACCTTCTGAAACAGAGGAGATCTGGGGTACGCCACATTCCTTGCCCCTGCCCCAAGTCTGAGTGCTGTTTTCACAATTACATGCTTTCATTTCGTCTTTAACCTTTTTGGTTTTCTCCTTGAAGGCTGCTCAGCAACCTCCACCCTTTCACTTGACTGATCACAATCGTGTTGAGCTCCCAGAGCTCCAGTGATTACTTCTAGGGTTGCTTCTCTAGGCTGCCATAACTGTCCAGTCCATTAATTCTTTTTCTTCCATTCTGGTTCTGTCACCATGCTCATCAGCTTATCACTGTTTTTCTTTTCATTCATCTCTTCCTTCTCTTCAAATGTTAAAAGCTTTGACAACCCCTCAATCACTCTTGCAAAGACTTCCAACAGCATAGTTAGCTCTCTGAGATAACCTTTTTACTTAGAAAAGCAGTAGTTAGTCTCTTTATATTGCTGCTGTTTCTTTTCTATTTTTGTATTTTTAACAGGTTAATTCTGGGCCTATCAGTCTTAGTGCTAATTACAGTCCCTTTCTTGGCAGTTTCTTTTTCTCCCAGTCAGTATCTGGTTGTCACAGAGGAAAAGTTTGTATGCTTTTGTCCCTTCGATTTTCGCCAGGCAGATATGATCTGTTGCTCATGTAAGATGAAATATAAGAAAAAATTCCAGGAGAGGGGCAAATACCAGAAATGACTCATAAAAACTGCACTTGTAAATGGTTTCCTCTGCTAGCACTACCCCTTCTAGCTGCAGAAAGTTGGCTTCTGGAGCTTTCATAAAAATCCTAGTCACACTAATATATAATTTTCTAGGAGCCTGAAAATTCAGTGGCATAATTCTAATTCATACCTTCCTATTATATTTTAAGGTAAACCTCTTTCCTTTAAGCACACTAACTGAGTTGGCCTCAGTTGCTGTTTGTTTTTTCATAAATCACTTCGAACTCTACTGGTGCAAAACACAGTGCAAGAGCTTGGTATTATTATTATTTATATAAGAAAAATTCTGTATCCAGGACTCAGGAACAACACATTACAAAGTAGCAATATGGTTTAGAATGAGCCCTCATAGTTTGTTTCTGAACCACTGATTATTGCCCTTTCCACATCCTGTTTAAAAATGGAGGAAAAAAATAATATAATGAAAGATTAAAGCCAAATGAACCACACCATTCTCACTTAGTGCAAACTCCATGGAGCTGGATTTATGGTAACAACAGCAGAATATTTGCTTTCTGTACAAGTTATCCTTTACTAACAACAGCTCTATTCTTTACAAAGTTGGTGCTGAAACTTCAGAATATGGATGCAGAGTTAAAGGTAGACCTTGTGCTTCGGAGGCAGGGGCAGTGCTTCACAGAAAATGAAACATGGAGGATGGAGGGAATGAAGAGGATTATCTGAAATCAGGCAGTTCTTCATTTTGAGACAGGTAAGGCGTAAGAATAATGAAAAAAATCAATGCTGTATCGCTAGATGCATTGGAGACAGTATTTCATTTATACAGCAGGGAAAGCCATGAACACCACCATTAAAATGATCCATGACAATATAATGCTAAATACCTGGGTAGATTCTAGAGGGACCTGGGACACAAAGGAGGTAGAAGTTGCAAAGTATTAAGCTTATCATTAGAGAACTGTAAGGAAGCCAATTACAAGCAGATTCGGGGCGGGGGGCAGGGGGAGAGTTATCAGAATCATCATGGAATGGTTTGGGTTGGAACAGACCTTAAAGATCATCTAGTTTCAACCCCCTGCCATGAGCAGGACACTTCCCACTAGCCCAGGTTGCTCAAAGCCACATCCAGCCTGGCCTTGAACACTTCCAGTGAGGAGGCATCCACAACCTCTCTGGGCAATGTGTTCCAGTGTCTCACCACCCCCATAGCAAAGATTTTTTTCCTAATATCTAATCTATATCTACCCTCTTTCAGTCTGAAACCATTACCATATGCTCAATGCACAGCTAATTTAGGTTGCTAATAAGCTGGTCAATGAACTTTCTCTAGTAGGTGGGATTATTTTTTTTTTTTAACTGAAATTTTTCTTTTACTGCAGTAGAGTTTGGATTCTTTTTTTTTGAGGGGAAAGAAAACTTATGCTCTTCATGGAAATCTGGACTTGTCATTCTATAAATGGTGAGATTCTGACAAAACTGAAGAGATAGCTGCTTTCAGTGGTTGCACAGTGTCTCTAAGAACTGTTTGGTTAACTTCTATCTCCCTTTTTCGCTGTTGTGTGCTACATTATGGATATAGTCACGTAGTTCTTTCATCATCATAGTACCTATAGGTCAGATGTGAGGACTTAGAGTAATAGTCCCCTGATCTCTAACGCACTGCTGCTTATACTTGGAAACAGACTCTGAGGTGAAAGGTCCTGGGCCATATGTGGAGGTAGAGTGTATGGGAGTCTTGTGGAGAGCTGCAATGAAGGTTATTTTAGACTTCTCTTTATTCTTGAAGTGCCTCTGCATTCCACATCTCTGTCAGTAAATGTGTTTGTTTGGATTGTAAGATCTTCAGAGCATTACTTACTTTTACCTAAGACAACACGGCTGAACTTATCCTGTGTTTTAATTCAATAATAAATAATCTTTCCTTGGCTGCCACTGAGGTCCCCAGCACCATGGGTGGCTGAAGGGTTTAGATTTCAGAGAGCCACCAAGCCTCCAGCTCCAGGGACACTGAGGCTGCAACAGGCATGCCAAGGGGAACACGGCACTGTATCAGCATTGCTCCCTCCACACTTTCCTTCTCATATGGGCCACCCATGCTCACAAATAAAAAAATTGTTCACAAATTTCTTCCTAAGCCTAAAATGCCAATACACGAGTAGGACGTTCTGTTGTTTCCAAAACCACATTTATTCCAATTCCAGTTTTATTTCAAGTAATTTTTTACTGTATCACGAATTAATCCTCATCAAATACCAATTCCACAAAAATGCCCAGAAGAAAGGACAGCTATGAGCGGCTGTGGTTTGTTTTGTGGCATTTATTTACTGTTCTTGTAGTGAACAGCAGATGACATTGTTCATGATGCTTAATAAATCCCGTTTTGGTTAAGTGTGTATTTGTAAGTAGAGCTTTCCCATGTGTCCATGTGCATGCATGATTATAGCAGAAATGCTTTCCTCTGACAGCACGTGGGTTTCACCTCATTCTTTCCCAGTCTCGTTTATTTTGCATTCTCTCTGTCCCCACCTCTGACTTTCACCAACAGAATTTCTGTTTTTCCTTTGGTTGCAAATAACTTGTTCTTTGGGATTTTTTTTGAGTTTACTGATGTGTCACCTCAGAAATACTTTTAAGTACTTCTTCAAGTTAAGAAATGGCAAGAAAGAAAAAGAATCTTTAATAATCATTTAATAAGATGCACAGAAACAAACATATTTCTCCTGGGTCACAGCTTCATGGATTCCAGTGACATGTATTTTGAAGAATATACTTTACTATTTCCTAGTCTCTAGCCTAGACTATGTTGTGATCCTAAACATTTCTTTTTGGAGTATCTTGCCCAACACACTTTTTGACTGAAATGCAAATCTCTTCAAGACAGAGGTTCACAACATTAAAAAGAAAATCACAGCATATAAAAAAAAAATCTATCCTGTGGAAAATGTAAAAATGATGCTCTATGTTATGACTGACTGATCACAAACATCCTCCACTGCTTGCATAGTGAAGAACTATGTAAATAAACATAGTTTAGATGTGTATAAATATAGTAATAACGTATGTAAATAAACACAATGAAGTTGAATGATTGACTTTATCCTTGCAACAAAAAGCTCGGAAACATACTTGTTCAAAAAGTTTCTAGGCCAGCACAAGAACTAAACCAGCAATACTGTGATACTCAGGTTGGTCAGTGCTTTGTACCCAGGAATTTCAAGGCAGTGAAAAATATGAAGCCGGTTGCAGGGAGAGGAAAGATGCAGGCTTGAGAAGCAGAGCTAGAAATAGCACAAATTTTTTATTTTTTTTTTTCCCCACATGTTTTTTGCCTACCGTTGCACAGAAAGGCTAGAGAATAGGATCTTCATGGTAAGTTGTTTTTCAGTGGTCTTTGTTTTTCTTTAAAAAAAAAAAATGCCAAGAACTTTCTGGTCATATACTATACAGTCACAGTATTTGTATACGTCAAGGGCATAAAATACTTTGTTTAGAATTCAGCTCCAGAATGGTAAAAATACAAGGTTAATGGATTTGCTCAAGAAATCAGACTGGGCTGAGCCCTCAGGTGCTGTCAATGAGGGTTTGTGCCCCCAGCACCTCAGCAATGCAACTGAGATCCCTATAAGTAACTTCCCAGCAGCGACTGAAGGTTTCTGCTTGTGCTGCAGTGTGAGTGGGAGCTGAGGGGTGCTGGAAGGGTCCTCAATATGCTCAAGATTCAAGCTTCAGAGAAAACCAGACAGGTACAGGTATTGGGCTGGAGGTTGGGTGTAAATGTTTTCAGAAACAGGAAAAATTCATAAAATATCTTCTGGGGTTGTGGACTTCACTAATGAGCTTACCTTTAACTAAAGTGGTTACATAGGGTGGGAAGGATATTCATCAAGTTTTTTCTAGGTCTGTGTTACCAGTTATGATGCTGAGGAAGGGCTAGTGAATCTGGGTGCTCCTGGAAGTGTTGCAATGCCAGGAGGAGCTGTACCTGAAAAGGAAAGTGAGGTAGCTCATGAGAAGTTTACAAAGGGGGATGTTTCCTCAGGCTTGGCTCATTCTGTTGTCCTGAATTCGGCTGGGGTTCTCTTTCCTAAACAGCTGCTGGCCCAAGCAGTTGGGAGGAGCCACTGTCGTTCTCTTCTTTCTTTGTATTGTTCTATTAACTGTCCTTATCTCAAACCATCAGATCTCAGATTTTTTTTTTTCTTTTTCTTCCTCCCGATTCTCCTTCCTATTCCACAGGAGGGGGTTGGGGGAAGGGAGCAGTGAGCAAGCAGCTAGGTGGTGTTTAGTTGCCAGTAAAGGTTAAACCATGACACGTGGGTGACGTAGCAACTGCTGTTGGAGAACAGCTTGGTGTCTGGGGAAATGTGGGTGCTTTAAAAAGGCAGTAGAGGATCACTGTTCAAGAGTGGCTTTGAGACCCCTTTGCAGAGTCCTATCTCCTCTTTCTGGCTCAGAAGATCTTTCAGGGCCTCAGGGGAGGCTGGTCTGTCCTGTAATTTAACATAGCAGCAGACCATGATGATAAAAGTCTTCCCCTTGTTTGGTAAAACTGAGGGGGCAGCTGCTTTAAGTTTGTGTGGAAAGTGCTGAAAGGTGAGTGGGAGGCTGGTCCAGCCACTCTTCTCTGGAACACGAGCTGGGAGCTTTGAGGGCAGACTGCCTGGCCTTTTCAACCTGTGGCACAGGTGTCTCCCATGTCACATACTGGCCACAAAAAAAAGCCTAGAAAAGCAAGTGGAGACAGAGAGCTGCTCTGCCAGACCCCGTATCATGTGTCACCGCTTGTATCTGTGTTGCTTACTTTAAAGCTGTCCCCTGCCTTCAGATTGTTCACTTTCAACAAAATTCCTAGTATCTTATTGGAGTATAACTGTAGCAGGCTGCTGGTTTGCTTTGATTAGTACTGGATCCACATGTTGGTGTATCACCTGGCAGTGGAGATGTTGCCCAGACTAATGCACAAATTTATTTTTTTTTAGTAGCATTTGCTGGCATATGCAGAGCTGTTTGTACTGGCTGTGACAGCTGCAGGAGCACAGATGATGGCCTATCTGGCATAAACCTGCTGGAATAAGCTTCCCCCATCAAAAATAACATACTGGAACACACCTGAAACAGTAGAGTGAACTTACACCAATTTAACATTTCATGTTGGCACCCAAGGTCTGAATGTGAGCTTCCAATTCAGCTAAATATGATTCTAAATATTAGTTTAACTCGTAAGAGTGCCAAGACCCTCGAGAGAAGATAATTCATGAATTAGCTATGGGGGTCCTGCTTTGCCTTGCTCAGGGGGTTTTCTTGAGGTTTTTGAGTATTAGAAACTCTCAAGTCCTCTGGAGCACAGATGACTAGTTACCTCACCACCTTGCCCATGAGGCTGCAATATAATCCCAGCCTGCCCTTTGCCTGGTCTTCAAAACCTTTGTGCATTCCCTTTTCCCACTTGCTGCACTGAGAGTGATGATGGAGGAGGGGTACTCGAATGCCTCCCCGTTATCCAAAATACACTGCCTCAATGGTCAAAGTTTTCCCTTTTGTAGCTGAGCAAGCTGAAGGCTATGGCTAGCAGCTAGCTCTATGGTGTTAGAGAGTCCTGAGTTTTATAGGCAGAGATCACTTAGTCCTGGTGTCTCTGCTGATTCAAGGTTGCTGATGTTGGCCTTTGCCAGTTTTCCCCATCTCTCAAAATGACTGCAGTAGTTGTCCAGTCAGGCAGGACGCTGAGGGATTACCCATAAGGTTGCACTCTGATCCAGGACTCTTTTTAAAGGCAAATGTAAGTTTGTTAACCATGAGAACCTCTGTGCAGGTGGGAAGATCAGAAAGATCTATAAAAGAAATATTAAAAATGTGTTAGGAATCAGCCTTATTTCTCTAAGATTTATAGCTCCTTCTGACCAGACATTTTCAGTGCAAAGCACCATGCTCTCTTTGGGATTTTTACTGGCAGAGGAATGATACTGCCGAAGTGTTTGTTGGAGGGAAACAGCAGCACAAATATGGAACAGGTTAAAAAGGATGTATTTATGCAAAAATAATCTTAAGTGGATATATCTGGTTGAAAACCTGGGGAAATCACATTACAGCACACAATGCTTATTTTATTTTTCCTTTTTTTAAAAAAGAAACCCCCAAACAAATAAAGGAACTGAGAGGTTCTCTTGTGTTGAACTCTGGAGTAGCCTGTGGACTGCCATGGGCTGCAGAGTGTCTGCAGAGCACCTCTGGGCAGGGGAGCAGAGAGGGTGGTGGCTTCAGGCGACCGCTGCTTTCCCGCCGCCGAGGACTGTGCGGGCGCACCGCTCGCGCGCCCCGGGCGGCAGGGATCACTCGCTCGTCAGGCGACGGCAGCGCTGGCTTTGAAATTCCTGCGGCTGCGGCTCCGCCGCTCCCGGCTCCGGCAGCTACCGAGGCTGGAACGCGAGCCTGAGGCAGGAGTGAGCTTTGTGGAACTTGGGAACTGGTCCTGGAGTTGCCCTGGGGTGGACATGTGAGGCAGCATGCAGAGAAAGGGAGCGCGGGAGAGCGCCCTCAGGGATAGCGCCGGCTTTCGGTGGAATTTCTGAGGGAAAACCTGAGACAAATGACAGGGGAACAGACTGAAATTTATGGGGGGAAAGATGAAGTAACTAAGAAGGGACAGAGGGGAGATATTTTGAAGGTAAAATCGGAGGTGATTTATAGAGGAGAGAATGAACATTTGGAGGGAAAAGCTGAGGTGAGTTATGGAGACCAGAAGTAACGTTTTGGAGAGAAAAGCTGAGGAAACTGAGGTTAAAAAAAGGAGTGAAAGTGAGGGTTGCCTCAAAAAGATTGGAGATAATCTCTAGGGAACAGATTGAATATTGTGGAGGGAAAGGCTAAGGTAAGTGAGAGGGGACAGCATGAGCTTTATGGAAGGAAAATGGAAGTAACTTAAGTAACAGAGGGGACATTTTCGGGATGAAACAAGGTAATATATAGGAGGCAGAATGGACATTTTGAGGGGAAAATATGTGTTGACATGGAGACACAGGTGACATTTTGGAGAGAAAAGCAGGTAATTTAGCAGAAAGCAATGAACTTTTCTTGAAGGGATGGAACCTGGGGGTTGCTTCCAAAAGACTTGAGGTAATGTCTGGAAAACAGAATGAATATTGTGAAGGAAAAAGCTGAGATAAATGAGAGGGAGTGGAGAGGTTTATGTGGGAAGAGCTGAATAAGCTGAAAGAGACAGGGAAGGGAGCATTTTGGGGGTAAAATGTGAAGTAATGTATTGAGGGCGGAATGAGTATTTTAAGGGGAAAAGATAAGTTAAGATAAGGGGGCACAGAGGTAACATATTGGAGGGAAAAGTAGAGGTAATTTACATGAAGACAAGTGTTTTTTGAAGGAGTGAACTGGGGAGTTTGCATCTGGGGGGTTCCCTCAAAAAC